>CAJQUW010012769.1:0-165000 GCA_907163375.1 Prostheceraeus crozeri
CTCTATCTCCTTAAGTACTGCATTTCCCTCCAAGTAAATTGAGTGGGAGACAGTTGATGGCATGCAGATTGGTAATTCTTCCGGATCGGAGAAAAATCTACCGGTTCGGAGTACGAAAATTAGACTTGAAAAATGTGGTAGGCCTAATGACATAGCCAGACAACAGCATGATTCTCTTATCTGCTCTATCTCCTTAAGTACTGCATTTCCCTCCAAGTAAATTGAGTGGGAGACAGTTGATGGCATGCAGATTGGTAATTCTTCCGGATCGGAGAAAAATCTACCGGTTCGGAGTACGAAAATTAGACTTGAAAAATGTGGTAGGCCTAATGACATAGCCAGACAAAGAATGATTCTTTATTTTCTATCTCATTAAGTACTGCATTTCCTCCAAGTAATTGAGTGGGAGGACGTGATGCATGGCAGATTGTAATTCTTCGGTGAGTCGGAAGGAAATAAAAAAAAAAAAAAAAAAAAAAAAAACAAAAGACAAAAAAATAAAAAACATTACGGTTGGTGTCGAAAATTAGACTGTGAAAAATGTGGTAGGTAATGTAATAGCAGACAACGATGATTCTTCTTATCGCTTCTCTCTTAAGTATGCATTTTTCCAGTAAATTGAGTGGGAGACGTGGAGACAGATGATGGGAATTGCGATTGGTAATTCATTCCGGATTCGTGAGAAAAATTACGGTTCGGAGTACGCAAATTAGACTTGAAACATGTGGTAGGCCTAATTGAACATTGTGGCCAAGACAAACAGCATGATTCTCTTTCTGCTCTACTTCCTTATAGTACTGCTTTCGCCCTCCAGTAAATTGAGTGGCGAGACAGTTGATGGCATGCAGAGTTTGGTAATTCTTTCGGAATCGGAGAAAAATCTACCGTTCGGAGTTCAGAAAAATTGATTGAAATTGTGGTTGGCCTAATGACTATAGCCAGACAAAGCCTGATTCTCTTATCCTGCTCTATCTCTTAGTACTGCATTTCCTCAAGTAATTGAGTGGAGACAGTTGTGGGCAATGCTAGATTGGTAATTCTTCGGATCGGAGAAAAATCTAACGGTTCTGGAGTACGAAAATAGACTTTGAAAAATGTGGGTAGGCTAATTGACATAGCTCAGAACAGCAGGATTTCCTTATCTGCTCTAATCTCTGAAAGTCAACTGTCATATTCCTTAAGTAAATTCGAGGTGGGCGATCAGTGTGCTTGCAGATTGGTAAATTCTTTCCGGCTCGGAGAAAATTCGTTCGGAGTACGAAAATTAGACTTGAAAATGTGGGTAGGCTACATTACATAGCAAGACACAGCATGATTCTCATATCTGCTCTATTCATTCAAGTCCTGCATTTTACTCACAAGGTAAAATTGAGTCGGGAGGACAGTTGAGGCATGCAGATGGTATTCTTCCGGATCGGAGAAAACTCTACCGGTTCGGAGTGAAAAAATTAGACTTGAATAATGTGGTAGGCCTAATGGACATGCTCAGACAAAACGCAGATTCTCTTTTCTGATCTATCTCCCTTAAGTACTGCATTTCCCTCTCAGAGTAAAATGAGTGGGAGACGTTGGTGGCATGCAGCTTGGTAATTTTCCGGATCGGTAGAAAATCTTCGGTAGGAGTTCGAAAAATTAGACTGAAAAAACATGTGTTAGGCCTATATGACATAGCCAGACAACAGCATGATGTCTCTTATCTTCTATCTCCTAAAGTATGCATTTCTCATCCAGTAAACTTGAGTATCGGGAGGACAGATGATGCATGTCAGATTGGTAATTCTTCCGGATCGGAGACAAATCTACGGGTTCGGAAGATTAAGTATCTTCTGTAATGAGTTAAGGTAACGAAAAATTGATTGAAAAATGTGGTAGGCACTAAAGACATGTGAGGTGGGGGGGAGCTCGCCGGGTGTATTGGGACAAACTGCATGATTTCTTATCTGTCTATCTCATTAAGTATGCATTTCCCTCCATAGTAAATTGAGTGGGAGACAGTTGATGGCATGCAGATTGTTTCTTCGGTTGGAGAAAAATTACCGGTTCGGAGTACGAAAATTAGACTATGAAAAATGTGGTAGGCCCTACTTGACATAGCAGACAACAGATGTGATTTTTATCTGCTTATCTCTTAAGTATGGGATTTCTCCAAGTAAATCTGAGTGGGAGACAGTTGATGCATGCAGATTGGTAATTCTTCGGGATCGGAGAAAAAATCTACCGGTTCGGAGACGAAAAATTAGACTTGAAAATGTGGGGTAGGCCTATGACATAGCCAGACAACTGCATGATGCTCTTATTGTCTATTTTAAGTATGCTTTCCCTCCAAGTAAATTGAGTGGGAGACAGATGATGCATGCAGATTGGTCATTCCTTCGGATCGGAGAAAATCTACCGGTTCGGTAGTTCGAAATTAGACTTGAAAATTGTGGTAGGCTAATGACATAGCCAGGACAACAGCTAAATGTTTCTTATTGCTCTATCTCATTAAGTCGCATTTCCCTCAAAGTAATTGAGTGAGTAGTTGTGGCATGAGCTTGGTAATTTTCGGATCGGAGAAAAAATCTACGGTTTCGGAGTACGAAATTAGACTTGAAAACTGTGTGTAGGCCTAATGTACAAGCCTGACAACAGCATGATTCTCTTTATTTGCTCTATCTCCTTAAGTACTGCATTCTCCCTCCAAAGTAATTGTGTGGGAGTACAGTTGATGGCATGCAGATTGGTAATCTCTTCCGGCTCGTGAGAAAAATCTACCGGTTCGGAGTACGAAATTAGACTTGAAAAATGTGGTAGTCCTAATGACAATAGGCCAGACAACAGCCATGATTTCTTCTTATCTGCTCTATCTCCTTAATTCGTCGGCTGATTTCCCTCCAAGTAAAATTGAGTGGGAGGACAGTTGAAGGCATGCAGATTGGTAATTCTTCCGGATCGGAGAAAAAAATTTACGACCGGTTTTTGTTTCAGGTAGTACGAAAAGTTAGACTTGAAAACTGTGGTAGGATCCTAATGGACATCAGCCTGGACAACTGCATGATTCCTCTTATCTGTCTATCTCCTTAAGTACTACTGCATTTCCCTCCAAGTAAATTGAATGGGAGACAGTTGATGGCATGCAGTTGGGTAATTCTTCCGGATCGGAGAAAAATCTACCGGTTCGGAGTACGAAAAATTAGAGACTTGAAAAATGTGGTAGGCCTAATGACATAGCCAGACTAACAAGATGATTCTTTATCTGCTCTATCTCCTTAAGTTTACTGCATTTCCCTCCAAGTAAATTGAGAGTGGGAGACAGTTGATGGCATGCAGATTGGTAATTCTTCCGGATCGGAGAAAAATCTACCGGTTCGGAGAGTATCGAAAATTAGACTTGAAAAATGTGGTAGGCCTAATGGGACATAGCCAGACAAACAGCCATGATTCTCTTATTTGCCTCTATCTGCCTTAAGTACCCTGCATTTCCCTCCAAGTAAATTGAGTGGGAGACTGTTGATGGCATGCAGATTGGTAATTCTTTTCGGTATCGGAAGAAAAATGTCTACGGTTCGGGAGTACGCAAATTAGACTTTGAAAAAATGTGGAAAGGCCTAATGACATAGCCAGACAAACAGCATGATTCCTATTATCTGCTCTATCTTCCGTCCTTAAGACTGCATTTCCCTGCCAGTAAATTGTATGTGGGGAGACCAGTTGATGCGCATGCAGATTGGTAATTCTTTCCCGGCCGATCGGAAGAAAAATCTACCGGTTCGGGAGTACGAAAATTAGACTTGAAAAATGTGGTTAGGCCTAATGGACAAGCCAGAAACAGGCATGATTCTCTTATCTGCTCTTATCTCCTTAAGGAACTAAGCATTTCCCTCCAAGTAAATGAGTGGGAGACAGTTGATGGCATGCCAGATTGGTAATTCTTCCGGATCGGAGAAAAATCTACCGGTTCGGACTATAACGAAAAAATTAGACTTGAAAAATGTTGGTAGGCTAATGACATAGCAGACAAACAGCATGATTCTCTTATCTGGCTTCTATCCCTCCTTAAGTACTGCTCATTTCCCTCCAAGTAAATTGATGGGGAGGACAGTTGATGGCATGCAGATTGGTAATTCCTTCGGATCGGAGTACGATAAATTATGGAGGGGAACTTGAAAAATGTGGTAGGGCCCTAAATGACATAGCCAGACAACAGCATGATTTCTTATCTGCTCTATCTCCTTAAGTACTGCATTTCCCTCCAAGTAAATTGAGTGGGAAGACAGTTGATATGGCATGCAGATTGGTAATTCCTTCTCTTCCGGATCGGAGGAAAAAATCTACCGGTTCGGAGTACGAAAATTAGACTTGAAAAATGTGGTAGGCCTAATTGACATAGCAGACAACTAGCATGATTCTCTTAGTATCGGCTCTATCTACTTAAGTAAACAAGCCATTTCCACCATGTAAATGGATGTGGGAGACAGTTGATGGCATGCAGAATTGGTAATTCCTTCCGGATCGGAGAAGAAAGCTACCGGTTCGGAGTACGAAAATTAGACTTGAAGAAAAATGTGGTAAGGGCCTAATGAGACATAGCCAGACAACAGCATGATTCTCTTATCTGCTCTATCTCCTTAATACTCTACTTCTAGCATTTCTCCCTTCCAAAGTAAATTGAAGTGGGAGGACAGTTGATGGCATGCAGAATTGGTAATTCTTCCGGCGTCGGAGAAAAATCTAGCCGGTTCGGAGTAGCGAAAATTAGACTTGAAAAATGTGGTAGGCCTAATGAACCATAGCCAGACGAACAGCATGATTCTCTTATGCGGCGCTATCTCCGTAAGATACCGAATGCATTTCCCTCCAAGTAATTGATGTGGGAGACAGTTTCGATGGGCATGCAGAGGATTGGTAAGCTTCATCCGTCGATCGGAGAAAAATCTACGCTTATCGGTGGAACGAAAAATTAGACTTGAAAAATGTGTATTAGGCCTAATGACATAGCCAGACAACTGATGATTCTCTAATCCTGCTCTATCTTCCACTTAAGTACGTGCATTTCCCTCCAGGTAAATTGAGTGGGAGACATTTGATGGCATGCAGATTGGATAATTCTTCCGGATCGGAAGAAAAATCTACCGGTTTCGGAGTACGGAAAATTAGGACTTGAAAAATGTGGTAGGCCTCATGACATATGCCAGATCAGACAGCATGATTCTCTTATCATGCTCTATCTCCTTAAGTACTCTTCTTTTTTCCTCCAAGTAAATTGAGTGGGAGACAGTTGATGGCATGCAGATTGGTAATTCTTCCGGATCGGAGGAAAAAATCTTCTACCGTGTTCGGAGTACGAAAAAAATTAGACTTGAAAATGTGGTAGGGCCCTAATGACCTAGCAGACAACAGACTGATTCTCTTATCCTGCTCTATCTCTCTTAAGTTACTGGCAGGTTCCCTCCAAAAAAAAAATAAAAAGTAAATTTGAGTGGGAGACAGTTGATGGCATGCTGATTGGTAATTCAGTCCGGATCGGAGAAAAATCTACCGGTTCGGAAGTACGAAAATTAGACTTGAAAAATGTGGTAGGCCTAATGACATAGCCAGAACATAAGCATGATTCTCTTATCTGCTCTATCTCCTTAAGTACTGCATTTCCCTCCAAGTAAATTGAGTGGGAGACAGTTGATGGCATGCAGATTGGTAATTCTTCCGGATCGGAGAAAAATCTACCGGTTCGGAGTAACATTATTGCGTTTGAATAAAGTATATCTTAATTTGAAAATTGTTTGTATGCCCTGTTACGCGAAACTTCTCTTAACTCTGAATTTTTTTGTTTGGTGGCTTGTGTTATCCTTCCTGATTCCTCCTGCGAAGCGGGATGGTTAAATTGTGAGTTTTGGGGAAGATATTTTCTAGATCGTGAAATACAATTTCTTACAGATCAGAAATTACAGTTAACCCGGAAATTACAGTTAACCGAAATATTCTACAGCCAGCACGTGCATTGCGTTATTTCAAACAGTATCGATGCCACAACATGCAGTAAAACAACAGAATATTAAAATTATGTTTTTACTAAATATATTGGTTGAAACTTAATCACTTAATCACACGAGTGCAATTTAGTATTTTGTTTACAAACAGAATTGACGGTTTTCCCAAAATAAGCGGGCTCTGACCGACTAAAAAAAAAAAAAAAAATTCCGCTGAGACCTTGACAAAGTTCATGTAAAAAGCACACATTTTTGCAAACAATCACCTTTTCGAGTTGCCAAAGTCACATCGATTTGGCAACTCGAAAAGGGCCATTATGTACACAATTTGATGTGTAAAAACAAGCACTAAATACCGAATGGTTTATTTTATATTTTTTTTGTTGAATGGCATATCTAAACGTGATGCAATTTTCATGAACTATTGCTGTGATGTTGCCCGGTCCATAATGAAGCAATGAAAAGTGAAAAAATCCAAATTTATTCCTATCTGAGGTCTATTTTGCCCAGCCTATTTATCAGAAACCTATTAATAACCTCGACATTGACACACATCAGTGCAGCCGAGCAGTTGAAATTGTGGTCAACAAGCAGATGTTCACCATCCCTCCCGGATGGTCGTCATGATATCAATCTATGTTGATTAATTTACTTTATATATTTTTTCAAATATCCCAATAATCCCTCATCGAAACCCACATGAAATGAAAGCATTTTATATCGATGAACTTTTTTGTCAATTATTATTTTTGAATTATTGAATTTCTCGTGATGCTCTGGTCTAGATAGTCGGTAGTTGTAATCTGACCTACTGTGTCTTATTTATCATTTAGAAAATATAATTTGTATTTGTAATATCTTCATTTATATTTGGCAAACTTTTTTGTTGTCATTTTCTAATTTGCAACTTAAGTGCATTTGACTTATACGATCAAGTTCGTCGAATTTTCAGCATCAGTAGTCAATTGGCAGACTTAATGTGATCACATCTTTCTTAGAAGGTCACTTTTACTCAAGCAGTTTAGACTTGTCACTTTAGGTAATATGCGCTCTTCTGTAGCCACCTCATATTGATTGACAATTTCGGTATCATTACTGACCCAAAGTAAAGCTGGTTGTTGTTTTTCATCCGTCGGTCGTCAGTTAACACACTAATAACATCCTTGTATCACATAATAAATTGGTTAGTGCATAACGGAAAAGAAAGCTCTCTAATTACAAATAGACGGAATTCGAACCAAAATGGCACATGGAATGGTAATCAAGCGCAAAACTGAACAGAGTTCTTTAACTTTTTTGTCATAACAAGAAGATGACGCAAAGGTAACTTATTCCGTCTTATTGACTCATGGCTCAGGAATTAGTTGCGTAAGGGATTGTGCTACTTTGCGGGCACCTGCTCACAGATTTTGAGGAGGACATGACAAAAAACCGTGCTTCCCCAAAATCTCTCAACAATCGAAACGTTTCCCAATAAAGTTTGAAATCCCTACTTCTGTATGTCAAATTTTGGGGAATGGATGAACTCTGGGATCGGCATTTGACATGGAATACATTTGAAGTTTGTGCACAGGAAAATGCATAGTTGGTTTTATTGCGGCAGCAACGTCTGTGTGACACACAATCTGTGTGACTACTCCAACATCCTGACGTACGCAAATTTTCATTGGATCATTTTGAATTTTTTTTTTTCAGTTAGAACTTGGTGGTCGTATGCCACTGAATTTTGGAGTTTTCAATGTGATTAGATTAACTGAAGCTGTTTCAGGTCGAATTTCCTGGCGTTATGGGATGCCCCTCTCCTTCCTAAAGGTAGAAACCTGGATATAATAGTGGAGCGTTTTGTGTTGAAGAATATTTACTTGGAAACAGCATTTCCTTCGTTGAATTACATTCCCTTGAGTTGCATTTCCTTCGTTTCATTTATATTTTTAGCAGGACTCATTTTCCACAAATGCATCCGAATGCAAATCACGCACAGCAAATTATACTGTATATAGTCTACTAAGCAATCTAAATACAATCTAATATAACATTGCATTATTTCCCTTTCGTATACAACCCGCAGCCTCAAAGCGGTGACGGAGTCGCAATATGGCTGTCGTCTGAAGCTCATGCTTCTTTCGGTTCGTCCTTGTCGGAGAGGTTTATTATCGGCTGTTTGTGACCGTGCTCCGGCTAACTGGCAGGCTCGGGAATATTGTTTTATTTTACTGATCATTGAATTTGTTTATGTTTGATTAATTGTTCATTCTTATTTTTCACGTTTGTTTATTTTCAATGTGTGGCTGAATTCAGCCGTCCCAATTAACACCAATCCTGGTTTCCCAGGTATGAACAGCCACCATATGGTTACTGTTGTTGAATCTGGTTTTTGGGTGTGTCACTTATTTGGCTCATTTGTGATTGAATTTCCTTTCACTGTTCTATTTTGCTTTTTCCATATGTTGTAAGTTTAAATGTGACACATACGTATTAACGGCATGTGGGGGTCAGGTAGTTCGAGCAGGGTTGGCACATTTAAAAACCCGTGGGTTTTTGTCTTGTTTTAAATAAGAATTTTGTTGTTTTTAAATGAGAGCCTGGATTATTTAAAATAGTAGATTGTATTTCTACTGCATAAAACGAGGATTTCTAAATGCAACTTGTATATCATCAGATCGGAAATTCAACATGAACGACAGTTTAATCAATTGTTATAATCACCGAGTCTAATTAGTGTTCTAAAGGACCGGCTGTATAACTCGATATATAGTTATTCTATATTGCTGTTTCTGGGTGCTTTAATCAGTCTGTTATATCATTTTATTTTCACGATCGCAAGAGTTTCCATACCCTTGTAGTAATTTTCTTAATAGCCACACTTTTTGTTACGAACATTTTGGATTATTGATTTTAGTATGGCGAAATCATGCAAGTGATCTTATACGCTCAGTTGTATCACTTAATTTTATTTTTCATTGGAATAAATACTGAACTAGATAATCTGCTGATGTCAGAGTTACTTACAATTTCATGTGGATACATGATTATCAACCCATTTAGACGTTGAGCCTGAATTATGTCCTCTTATCTCATACCGAAAGAATTGTCTCGGTGGTATAAAAAGAATATGACATATTTCAGATAATGAAGAAATATTATGCTCTGAGTATTTTGATACTTAAATGAGAATGCACCGGTCTGCTTGCGATTTGAAACATCAAACATAACCTACTATTAACATTTAACATTACTATACACATTTGATCGACATCAGACATAACCTACTATTAACATTTGTCTCAAATTCGATTCTACGTCTATCAATTGGTGAATGTATTTAAAAAAGACAACCTATTGAAAAAAACCAGGGAAAAGCCCACCTATTAAGAACCCATGGTTTTTTTACCAACACAGAGTTCGAGGGTCCCGAACCCAATGTTAATGCTTTGGGAGGCAGGCCCGGTCAACTCGTCAAAAGAGACGGTACAGTTCCACTGCCACGGACATGCGTGGGTAGTTTTAATGAGGGGTTTAGCCCGTGTACTATCCGATTCCTCTGTGGCCTACCGGATTTGCTCCCACTGTTACGGCAAAGGAGGTTTCATTTAGGTTTCTTCAAGCTTGTGCGACATGAAGTGTGCCTGCAACTGTCTTTTTGCATATGTTACGGTATCTATCGCAGCACTGTTGCCATTATTTACATTTTTCTGATAACTTCCAAAGTTTCTTGTTATCACTTTGTTGTACAGTATAATTTTGTTTATTTGATTGATACTCTACGTGAAATCATGAAAATGAGAATGACACACAAGAAACTTAGTTAAGCTCAAACCTCCTCTCAAGATCAGCTTCAACAACGTAAGAGGACTGAAGTCCAATTAAGACGACATCAGCATCTTCCTCGAAGGTAAGTCACTAGATCTTCGAGCCCTGTCGGAAACCAGGTTAGATCACAGTATGTCATCAAGCGATGTTGCTCCTGATAGATACATATTTCACCGGCTGGATAGAGCACCTTGTTATAGTCTTGGAATTTATGCCAAGACAAACCTTCCATTGAGAAGGCTTCGTAGCTCAGAGGATCCAAGGCATGAGAGTATCTTGCCTTAATTGCGCCGTTACAGAAGACCACTCTTCTGTGTATCCACCGGTGAGTTTCCTTCTTCTTGTGTTGGAAAGTAACTTTCGTGGCTCCAGTTCCAAAGGTTCTGACTCATCTCTTCTATCTAGTTACCTTCCTATCAGTCTGCTTCCAATTGCTGGCAAGATATTTGAAGCAGCGATTAACCAACACATTGTTAACTTCCTTGAAACTCAAAACCTATCACAGGGGTCGGCAAACTGAATACGCTCTAGCCAGTATTCTAGTCCGGCTCTAACGGCTGCTTAGTTAATTGCATGATGGGAGATTTATTATTTTACAAAACAAAAATGGCAATAACATAAATATGCTTTGTTCTTCCTTTTGTCAATAACGTTTCAACGGTTCTTTTCAAGCATTAGTTTTGTTTTAGGTGGGCATGATTTCTGGTCCCTTCGATCCTGCGGCGTTGCTCTTCCCTGCAGCCAATTACAGCTGTGACGTAACTTCTGCACATACCTCTCGTCTCTCTCGATCAATGACTGACGTCATTCATGAATTCATCAACTATTCTTGTAGTCAGCTTTCATCACTAGCAACGAAGGGTTTATATCGTTACGTGTTCCAAGAATTCTCGCTACTATGGCTCTCAAGACGAAAATTGATCTTATTCGCTGTTACTATGATAACGGGAATTCGCCGGAAAACACGATTAGACATTTGAAACGCGAAAGGAATTTGATTAGGGAACCTTGCACTTAATCTGCGGTCTCAAAGTTGATTTCGAAATTCGAAGAAACTGGAAGTGTTTTGAATCAGCGTCATGGGAGGTCGCCTTTAGAGGAAGAGCGTCAGGATACTGTCGAAGGCGCAGCTCGTGGTGCTGAGGGGATGATGTCTGTCAAAGGACTATGTAATTCCAGCTGCATCCGTCAATCGAATTTTGAAGCACATGAGCATGCCACCTTATATACATCAGTTGCTTCATGACTAACAACCAGCTGATTTTGATCGAGTTGAATTTGGACAGTGGTTTTTGAGAAACCAGGATCTCCTACCTAGCATCTTATGAAGTGATGAAGCCTACTTCCATCTCGATGGATCCATAAACCGATATAATTGCAGGATCTGGAATGAGGAGAAGTTTAAAGAAATTCCAATGAATCCCCTTCATCCCGAAAAGTTATGCGTGTGGATCGGATTCAATACTTCATTCATCATCGAACCTTTTTTCTTTGGCCAAACTGTAGGTTCAAAAATCATGTCATAGTGTTGCAGAACCACGTTCGTCCCGAGTTGGATAGAGGAAGGATACGATCAACGATTTTGATGCAAGATGGGGCTCCGGCTCATTATGCAACTGAAGTCCGGCGACATTTGGTGCTGACCACGTCATCTCTAGAGGGTGCAAAGGGAATTGACCATCACAGTCGCCGGACCTCACACCAGAGGATTACTGGTTTTGGGAACCCTGAAGGCTAGAATTTTTCACTATCAAAGCCCTGGAACATCTGCGACATCGCATTCAAGAAGAATGCTTGCGGATAACCACTGAAGAATTGAGAAGCGCCATTTCTTCTTTTCCGCGATGTGTATTTGATGTTGCAAGGCGGTGGAAGGCATTTTGAGGACATGGAAACTTATTTTTTTAAAGGTCATTCAAATTAAGCCATTTTTGTTTTGTAAAAGATTAAATTGCTTTTTATATGAATCTTCATGTTCTGAAGATTCGAAAAATGTATTTATCTTCGAAATAGCTTAATTCTAAATGCGTGTATTTTGCAAAAATATATTTCCTTTGTTGTGAGACAACCTATACTTTCAAATACTTCATAGCACAAGCAATATCATTTGAATATGCTTTGTTTTTGGGAGTAGTAAATGCAGGATGTTGTAGGCTTCTTTAACTAGGCCCCTATTATATTAATGAACTGCAAGAAATTGACTCCCACATGTGATAGATACATACTTTCTCATAAGTAGGCAAGGGCATGAATTATATGCTATGGAATTTTGAAACTTGTTACTTGTACATGCAGTAGGCAATTCCATTTCTGATGAATTCCTCTCCTGTATGTTCATGCTTGAGATATGGATGTCACAATGAAACGTGCATTCAGGCAAAATTATGATCAACGGCATAATATGCAAGATGACCAAAACACTTTTCCTTCGGTCCATAACAGCTACTTATTTATTGATTTCCTTCATGTAAAGTTCTTTTGAACATTTTTGGCGGATTGTTCAGAGGCACAGAGATATCGTTGTGAAATTGGAGATCAACATAATAGCGTTATCAATCTGCAAGGTACAACTTGTAGAATAGTTGAAAATTAAGCTTCATTCGACACGAAAATTATAGAAGGCTGTTCCAATAGTAATTTAAATGTGCATCGTACATGCAAAAGATTTTTTCAGATTATCATATCATTTGAAGAAGTAAGCAAGGAATTACAGGCGCCAGCTAGAACTTCGCTTATTAAGTAAAACAAAGGATTGGCATTTATTCAGCCGATGCCACACCAGAATCCTATGTAGTGAATTTCAGTGGATTTGCTCAATGAATATCTGAAAAACATAGGCATGCCATTTATTAAATATACAAATGAAATTGTATGAAACAAAGTAGCAACCTGCTCTTCAAGATGCTGTATCTCTCTTGCAGTAGAGCATATACCTGCAAAGCTCCGAGGAAATTTGCAGGCATACATAAAATGAATTGCTCACAGAATTTGGTTCAATTAAGAGTGGTCCCTTAGTGGCAAGCCCATGATGAAAATGGCGAAAAAACGCCATTTTTTGAAAAATCAAATTTCAATTTTATCCCATGGCAAACGATTCATAGTTATCAATATCTTTTCAACACTGATTGTTACCCTACATCATGGTGAACTTATCTGTACAAACACTTAAGCAGAAAAGGGAATTACGTAGTGTCTGCATCGACTTAAAAGTTCTTTTAAATTCAGAGTAGCGAAAATGGGAGTAAATTTTCTCGATTTCCAAGTTCACATGGGACACATAGGCCCGTATTTAAAATTTCAGGACAAACCAGCAATCCGATCCTGAGATGCATGTCGGTTCCACAAATATCGCAAAAATTATAAACTGTAAATTTTGAAAGCTGCGATCGATGGACGCGGTTGGTGACCGAGTGGGTGCTGCTCTACATCAAGCACCCGCGAAGCCGACCGCCAACGAGATGGCGCGATTCCTTTCGACAAAATCTGGGGCGAAACTGGATGAAACTTGCTTGAGATCCTGGGCCGCTCTTTGTGGTCTCCGCCGAGGGAACCCGGCCGGCGTTGACAGACTGATTTTTCTTAAATTTTGAAAGTCCATTTATGAAGACTATCGCTTCTTTGACAAGCTGTAAAATCAAAAGTGCTCGGATTCTCGGTGAACGTCTTCAGAAATCCTAGTTTCATACCCTGAGAGTTTCCGTGAATTCTGAGATGATCAGCCACTGGCCATTTGTCGAAGCTTTACGGAATGAATGGCACAAATCCTAAAGAGTTAAACAAAGATCGTCGGATCTGCATAGTGACATTGACACTGACCTACTTGTGTTCTTTAATATGGTCTCTATGTTAGTGTCAAGAATTCATAATTTTGATTGTCTATCAACTGCAGAGATTATCAGGGTGGCGACGATGTACTTGTCGTCTCTACGCCTGCCAGGCACGATATTTAAGCAAGGAGTAAGCAGACGTACTTATTTCGGCGCATGGCACTTAATTTTCTTACTTTTGGTGTGTTGTAGCTTCTTAATTAAATATGATATTTACTTACTTCTTTAAAAAGCGGCGGAAGTCCGCCAAGTGAAATGCTTACATTAGCCGTGAATGTAAACACAGCTATATTTATAAGCTTTCATTTCCAAATGATTTTTGAGTCATGTAAGTTGTGAAGAAACACTTACGTGTGATGCATGTGCTGAATATACTCGTGCATCTTAGATACTCGTGATCTTCCTAAATTTCAGCAAACAATTATCAAAACTTAAGTTTTCCTGAGCGGCAGTGCGAACTCGGTCGAGTACTGGGATCGAGTCCAGACCGTTGCTACCGAATCCGGGTCCCACATGCAACTACTGATTGAAAACAGATATGCAGACAGCTCCATGCAGAAGAGATAGAGAAGGATGCACGTTGGTTTAAAGAAGCAGCAGCGACTGATGAAGAATAACATTCATATTGTGGTGTCCGTGGCACAGTGGTTGCGTACTTGGACTAGCGATCCCATGGTCCAGAGGTCGAACCCGGAAAGTGTCATTGGAAGTCGGCAGGAAGGGCATCCGGACTACAAAGCACCACAACGCTCCAAACAAAGTCTGACTTAAGTCAGCACCGTCCAAGGCCCCAGTAGGGGTAAAAAGTGACGTAAAATCCGTAAAAAAAAATTGAAGGAAACGAATCATTGAAAAACAGGCAAGAGAAGAAAGGAAGATTATATTCACAAGATAGCATTTAGAAAGGACTGAATTCTCGACCAGGTTGTGTACATTTGTATTTTTGTGATTTTACACCGACTTCATCATTATACAATTTAGCTGCGTCTTCGTAACCTCTTCGTTCTAGTAACCTCGATTTTTGGATTTTAATTTATGAACCCTTTTAATTCAAACTTAGAAATCAGTGATGAAAGTAACATATACAAATAATCCAAACTCCTGTTTTTTATTTTTCAAAATTTTCACCGTTATGACGGCGTGATCACATAAAAAGGAAGTAAAACAGAGCATATAAAAAATTAGATGTAACAAAATTCAAAATATACAAAGAAATCAGAAAAGCAAGCTTTGGTACTCATTGCACTCCTCCCTGTTATTAAGACCTGGTCTCAATTTCTTTATGTACATAGCTTCTCGAAGACGAAGGTTGATGTTACCATTATCGGAAGCTAGGATAGAAATTTCAAAAGGGAAAATATCCTTTGGAGAGCAAAGCTGTTTGTGCCTGAATACACTGGATTCTTTTCTAGTTAGATGTTCTTTCAGGCGCACGTGCAAGGATATTTCCCTTTTGAAATTTCTATCCTAGCTTCCGATAATGATAGCATCAACCTTCGTCTTCGAGAAGCTATGTACATAAAGAAATTGAGACCAGGTCTTAGTAACAGGGAGGAGTGCAATGAGTACCAAAGCTTGCTTTTCTGATTTCTTTGTATATTTTGAATTTTGTTACATCTAATTTTTTTATATGCTCTGTTTTACTTCCTTTTTATGTGATCAGGCCGTCATAACGGTGAAAATTTTGAAAAATAAAAAACAGCAATTTGACTTATTTGTATAATTTACTTTCATAGAAATCCGTATTTTGTAGAAATAACCACCATCAATGATATTAAAAGCTTAATTTATCCTATGCATCAGATTTTTGACAGGATATATACTTCGGTGTAGTAGCTTGAGATATGGGTGCATTATTCTGATTAAAAATCCGGATTATCCGAACAATAGACTCCTATTTTGGCAGGTACTTTATTGAAATGGATAGACGGTCGGTAAAACTATAAAGCAATTGTAGCTTTCACGTTCTTCGCTGTTTACTCCAATCTTGTTTCACTGTATTCAATAACAGCATTGCTGAAAACCCTTCTACTGGAATCGCTGGATGGTCAAACTGCTAAAGCGATGGCAATTCACTGCGATTTTGTCATACGCTGAATGTGTGGCCCTCAGTAGAATTAGAAAATAGCCTCTATACTTCGAAAGCAAATTTTGTAGAAAAATTATTTTGTCATGTTCAAATCGCACGATTTATGCCTTACGCGATTGATAGAGGATAGAGTGGAATTGATAATCTGCGCCTGCGTCTTGTATAGCTAATTCCTTATGATTACAAACTATCAACTCAGAGCCTATCACCTTTGTTTAACTTGATTGATACAAATGAGTGATCAATCAATCAATTGCAACGGATAGAAAACAGGGTCTCATTCGATCAAGTTCAATGAATATAAAGATAATAAAAATATAAAATGTGAAACAAGTAAGGTTCTATGAACAAATAATTATTTTCGTTAAACATAAAGTTGAGGAGCTATGAGCAAATATCTATATTTGGTTCGAATGGCTTCTGATATCTATGAGAAATGCAACACATTGATCAAAATAGTCAATTTTCCCTGCAAAATCGGGATCCCGGACTTGGAGGCTCAAGCCCGGGACTGGTAGGGGCTGTTCTAGACTCGGACGCAGATTCAGTCGCGACTTTTTTCACAAGCCGGAACTTAATCCCTGGCTTACTACCCTACACCGGTCCAAGAATCGGTGCAGGCAGAGGAACCGTTGCACCGTGCGCAGCCTCACTAATCAATTTTGCGACTCTATTATATTTGTGCTAACTGACATTTTTTCATGGTCGTGTGTTCAGGTTGCTGCAATCGAACATCTTTTGTATGGCAATTTGATCTAACGTTCATTCATTTCCTTGATAAGGAAATCTATAAGACAATTTGCTATTTCTAGCATTATCACAAACTTATTGGATATCTAAGATGAGCAAGATATTTAAAATATGTGCTGTTTTTATTTGCGAATAAATAGTTGCCGCTGTATATTTGATATGCGATTTTGTAAGTGATGGAGTCATATCAGCATGTAGTTAGTTCTAAATTGTCACGGAGGTGTCATTTTGTGCGACAGTCACCAGTTGATGTATACGTTGCTTGTAGGTTTCTTTAAAAGCAAAAATTTTGATCAATCACACATTCGGTTAAAATTTTTTTATATTAATTTGATTTCAACGGCATCAATTTAAATAATGATAGGTACAATGTGCTGATTGGGAATTACTACGTATTTTCATAAAAGATCTGAAGTTAAATGCATGGTAATGATGAAGAGTTGCGATTCGCTGCGCCCAACTTTTTTCTTGATATTTTACCGAATCCTCCTGGAAACTTCGACTTTATTACGTGTACGAACACTGATTTATAAATAGGAATGTCTTATCTTAAAAATTCAGCAAGATAATTTTCCCCAAACAAATTATGCATTAACATTTGACTCCTCGCTATTTGCAGATATAGAATGACTCAACTGAGAGATAATATCAAGAGACATTGCATTGTTCTAATGCTTGCACTGGTTACTGAATCAGCACAATTTTGTACGGAATCACTCCCAATTTGTCCAATGTATTGCTGCACATCAAAAAATGGTGGAAATCAAGAATGTTGTTTTGATTGTTCTCGGAGTGTCGAGCAAAGGACTCGGGAAACTATTTGGTGCAGGAATAAACTTCATCCATATTTATTTCCAGTAATAACCTTCTCTGTTGTGTCAATAATAATAGTTTTCGTTTTCATCGTAATTTGCATTTATTGTGGTTGTATATGTAGTTACGCAACTGGTCGAAGTTATCAGTGGTCAAGAACCTCAACGCGTCAATCTCAATCAGTAGGAAACTCATCTGCATTGAGCGTTGTTACTACCGAGAGTGCACCTCCGCCATATAATTCACTAGTATTTGTCCAGAATCAGCGTCCCGATAACCCTACACCTACGGATAGCCAAAAGCAAAAGAAAAATTATGAAACGATTTCATCAATTGTTTCGAACCGCACGTTTCGTGTTCCGGAATGAATTATCGTCTTATGAAGTTTTGTAGCTATAAGATTACCTATTGTTGTATGCCGGCTTTGATAAAACCGGAAGCATTTGAGGGTATTATTTGCATCTGATAAATCAACAGACCTGTTGTGCCCTTAATTATATTTATTTTGAACGATGTTATTTTCATGTATCGTAACAGTCATAACATGCTGAGAAATTAATGAAAAATTCAACTCCATCGCTAGCAGTTTGACAATTCATTTTTGTTGACTACAAGTTATCACAGACTTAATTTGGGCAATTCTCCAAAAAATGGGCGTGAAAATCAAAATTCAGAAAATTGAAAATGACTATGTAGATATCTCGAATACTGTTGATATTGAAGGTCTAATCGATCTATGTAAACTAAATGACTTTCTCCATTATTGCTTCTAATTTGATGAAATTGACACTTGTTGGAAGCTTGTTTTTTAAATTTTGATAAGAATTGTATTCACAAACATTCTCATCAAGTAATATGTCAAAAGCCTGCGAGAACGACGATATAGTTCAAGAAGCATTGGAAACCCAGTTCAACCGTCGCAGCAGTCCTCTGATGTCTTTGCTATCTGATGCTCGTATTCAACTTAATGCTGTATCGCGACTATAAACTATGAAGAACCGTTATACTAGGTTTCTCTGAAGCACTTATATCGGAAGAATCGCTTAAACGTATATGATCAATGGATATGACATTTCGTTGCGTACGTGACGTCAATGAATGATCTTAAACATGAAAGTTGAATTAGCGTCACATGATTTGCGCTTCATTGATGCCACACTTAGATCATGGACACTAAATCACACTCGATGTTTGACGTCCATTTATGTCCCCGGTTTCATTCATTTTTCATCTTGGTATGGATTAGTTTCTTTAACTTAATTGTCATTCCTAGGAATCTGCATTTTTATTTTCGTTGGATTTTTGTTAGACAAAAGGGGAGATAATGGTTCGTTCTTTGATTGGTCATATTCTGTGCAGTGTCAACGTTTCAAAAATGAGTATGAGATTATTATTCATTTTCCTTTTATTTGGAAGATTTTTGTGAAGCAAGAAAGAAATCCTTGATTCTAGAGCCGAAGCTTTTTGCCACAACACCGCTGGGCATGACAACGGAACGGATACAGCATTTAAATTTAGCATAATTTTAAATATTAAATGGAACCAAGAATTTTTATTTTCTGCTAAACATCCACTGTGCATGTATTCAAATTAAGGCTACTTAAAATCCACTTAAGGCTATTTTTACACTGAAACTCATCAACAAAAATCTCAAATCACATCATCCCACAGATCTTTCAAAATGTATAACTCTCGTCACTCGTAAAATTTGTCACTGACGTGGTAAGCAAAGTATGGGAATTTTAGTACAACTTAGGGCTGATTCACACAAACAACTTTTTTTGCCGCGCGGTTTTCGCTAAAATTTGGAATTTGCTTTTTATATTGGACTTCGATTTCTGCGACTGTCAATCATCAGACAAAACATTTCAGTTTCTCGATTTCATGAGACAGTGGATGTGCATTAGCCTATTTAGTCAGAAGGCGGGCTTCAGTTGTTTTTGTTCTTGTTTTCATCGAATTCGGAAGGAAATTTGCTATCAGATTATCTAAAATTGTTCGCTATAATATTCAAAGACAGCATAAAAGATTCATATTTCAGCAATTTTGTCTCGCCGTCTGCTCTGTGTAATAGGCATGTAAGCTCATTTGATAGACAGAAATCTCAGCTCTTCAATCAGTTCATCGATGAAAGTGGTCGATTTCGTCATCTATTTATAGTACAAGTCAACAAATTTTCACGAAGCGACCACTTTCATAATAGCAAGAAGAAAAGTAAAACAACTTACACAATCTGCCGCTTTTGCTACATCTATTGTCAATATCCGCTGCTTTTGGGAGTGTTCCAGTCAACCAATAAAGCATAGTGCTTGGGCAGGGTCCTGTGGGAGTCTCGCATGTCATGAAAATAATTCGCTCCATGGCGGAAGCCATGCAAGTCATCAACTTCTTCATATTCTGAGAAGCATTTTGGTGTGTGAATCACCAAAATCCGAGCACTGACGGCTGAGAACGAGGTCAAAATGCAAATTGGTGACATGGGCTGACTTCAGTCATCGTCGATTGCACACGAATGGAAGGTACTACTGTTTGACGTATGCGAAGGTCAATAGCCTCAACACTTTCGAACTTCAAATCTATTTTTCGTGATTGAATCGGTTCTACTGAACAAAATTCCGGATTGCTTTTTAATCACCATAACATACTGCACTCAAAAATGTTCTCAGATTGACGCTATGTTCTAGATTGTTAGTCGGTCAAAACTCAAAATCGCGCGATTTCCAGGAGAATTCTTGCGACAAATTATCCGCTTTTAAAACGTGCGATATATGTGAAAAGCTTCAGAGGCTGTAATGTTACCCTGGCATCCGCGCGACTATTCTTTTGTCTTCGATGGATATGGCTTTTCAATCGTCTCTGTTGGCCATTGTTCCAAGGAAAGGGGATTGCGGAGGCAAGAATTTCTCTTCATGGTGGAAGCCATGAGCGGCATCAACTTCTTCATACTCAGGGGACATTATTTCAGATAGAATCAGTTCTACTTCGCAAAAATCAGGAATTCGGAATGCGTTTTAATCGCCACATCATGCTGAACTCAGAAATTTTCTCGGTTTGAGATGATGTGAAAGATCATTGATAGGTCAAAAACCAAAATGGCGCGATTTACTCGCGGCAAAATGAAGCGCGCGATATGTGTGAAAGGCTCCATAGGCTGTAATATTAAACAAACACTTGCGCGACTTCCGCGCTTCAAAAAGTTGCATGTGCGAAGCAGCCCTTCGATATCTATGCTAGTTTCATACCGGCACTATCGAAGTTAGTCAGCTGACCTCACTGTTCGTCGACTTTATTGCGAAATGAATGGAGTGGGTGTGCCGTAGACTTTAGTTGCAGACATAACACTTAATTTATTGAATGATTTCATTGCGATGACTTGCTTAAAATAAACAGTGATTGTCATTGCTTCATCGTCAATTATCACCGCAAAACTTGAGGATTGAATGAAACTCGAGTTCTTCATCACCGGATGCTCGAGTTTTAATTTCACGATATTCGCCCAGGCATAGTTGAAAATCATTACGCCAGCATAAAATAGATACTGGTTATTACCAAGATATTTGTAAATCGATAGAGTTACACAAATATCAAATGTTTTTGCTAATAGGGTGCATGTTTGCATCATGCATCAATAACGGTACTTCTATTCTCCCCCCTCACAATTTTTGTTGTTGACTCCCGCGATTGTTGCATCGTCAACGATTTCTTGCTCCTAAGTGCAGTCTCACTACCTGTAGCAAAAGCGTTGATTGCGTAAAATTCCTCTGATTTGTAGAACATTCACAGCACTTGGCTTTGTCGTTCAGTGTAGACAGCAATCCCACGAAATTCAATCATAGCCTCTACTCTAACTGAGTATCCAAGGTACCAATCCTTCATCCCAGGGTTCACGTAAGACTCCTCAGTGGTGTTGTACTATTGCTCAGTGATAGATCAATTCTATTCTAAATCCAATGTGATCACATTTGATGAATTTGGAAAAATTGGAAAATGTGGGAGGGAGAGAATAGAAGTACCTCAATAACTGTTATTGATTGTCGTCAAGTATTATCGATTGATTGACCATTTTACATTTCATTGAGTACTATTTCAATGTCGACTCATATCAGGAAATATTTTTGCTTTGAGTTGTGTGCTGTAGCGTTGTAAATGACAACATTGATATGTCTAATAGAAAAATTATCGAAACCAAACACATTTGATATTTCTATATATTTTTCACTTTTTACAGAGAAATGTCAAACACAATATTTTTGTTGTAATTAAAGTTATTTTCGAAATATATATTGCTTACACGAATGCAAAGGGCTTTGATTTTATTTGATGTACCGAACGATGCTAGAAGATCATGTGCCTTAACTGCTATGTACAACAGAGATCGAGGAAAGTTTTTTCTGACTCCGAGTCTGGATTAAAACTTCGAATTATCATCCTCCCACAGATGTCACCGCAACTGCATTTAAAATGTCTTAGTGAAATTACATTTGACAAATTCAGATGTGATTGATTTAGAATGGTAGTAATTATGCCTCCCTGTCCAGTATAACTTTCGAATTTCTAAATGTCTTCTTGTTGGCCATGTAGATTGTTAGGGGACCTCAAGGGCCCTTCAATTTCAAAGCAGTTACTTCCTAAAAATCCGCGTGACACTTGAGCAGAAGATCCTCCGATAAGCAAGTTAGTGATTCCTTCGTCAATCTTGAAGATCTCATTTGTCATCTTTTCATCCTACCTTAAACGCGACATTTCACCTATTGAGCATTAAGTATAACTAATATCATAGATGACAATTGTTTGAATTAAAATCACTAGAAAATAGGTATATTTTGTTAGACTTGTTTTTCTTGTGTAAACTGTACTGTAATCATTTCGACTTCAACTCAACTCTTTCTTCACCACATACCTTTCATCTCACATTACTCGCGGTCAATCGCGTAACAGCTGTCAGATTGTACCAGTCTTAAAAGTTAATTCGACCTATTTTAGCGGACTGTTTTTCTTCCGTGTCATCAAAATATGGAATTCATCGAACGATTCAATTGCGAAAGCTCCTACCTTCGTGAAATTCAATAGAATCTACGCTCAGTGAATTCTGCTCATACTATGACCGCTAATATGTAATTTCGTGAAAAAATATTTGACTTGTGTTTTATACTTGATGGTAAATTCGTATTTAGATACATACTTTTGTTATATATAATGTATGTAAAGTTTAGTGAAGACTCTCATCATAATGAAGATCAAGAGGAGACTCAATTCCATTGATCCGAGTGAATTTGTATACATTGTGAGAATGATCATTAAGTGTAAATTATTTTTCTATTATATAGTAAGCATTTACGTTCTTTTGTTCCATAGAGAAAACTCTCATCATAATGAAGGTCAAGAAGAGACTTAATTCTAGTGAATCTGTCTATATTGTAATCATGATCATTGAAGAATGAATTTTGTATAGATAATTATCATTCATATTAGATGGTAACATTTACATTCCTTAGTTCCATTATGAAGACTCGCACCCAGTGAATTTTGATCATGACGTGATCGCTCTGTTAATTTGTAAGCAAATGAGTCACATATATGATATATGATGGTTCTTAACTGGTAAGTGGATGAAGTAACTAGATCAACATGTATTACATACACTTTCATGGAAAAATTTGAAGTACAAAAGTTGCATAGCTTCGTTGTCGCGACGATATTTCATATGTGATTTCAAGGTTATTGTTAATGCCTACTATGACATAGCACCTACGAACAAGGTTCCTACGCCCTTGAAATGTCCTGGAAGTTGAAAAGGTCCCGGGATGTCGTGGAAAGTCCTGGAATTTCATCAAAAATTCCATTTTGATTTTTGTTGACTAAATTCGACTTTAAAAGCTATCGATCGCTAAAGACTTTCATTTTTATTTCAGAATATTTTCATGTTGCATCTACTTATGATTTGTGATCGATCAATTCCTTGATTCCCTAACTGTGCTAACGTTACTGGCGACTTGGAGGATAGTTATCTTAGACATATGCATGATGAAATTTCATTGCGACTTTATAAGGGACAAATTGCTCTTATGAATCTAGCTGAGTGATGTACAGAGAAAGTTCGATATAAAACGAATATTCGCGGACGCGTATAACATATTTGCTGTACATTTGTTCAACTTCGTGTTTGAAGTAAACGCTTTTGTCGTAGGCTGGCAAAAAAAATTAGTTGAATATAGTCTAGTTTCTGATTCATTTTAAAAAGGTATTGTTTACTGGTGTATGCTCGATCTCAAAATATCTTTCTTGTGTTCGTGTAGTTTTCATTAATTTTAATTGAAAATATTTTTGTATCACATAAACTTGTACGTATCATTCCTGCCATTGTGATGTCAAACCGTCAAAATACGATGAATACGTGTCAAAATTCAAAAACCAACATAGAAATTTTATTCCATGTTATTTTTTTGAACCTTAACATTATTATCTCTCACTCAAAAGAAATCTTATGCAGATTATTCTATCTGTGATAGTGTAAAGACTTATTGGGCGCACCACGCATCATGTATGTTGTTGCCAGAGGTACAACCTAGGCCTCGCAAATCTCGATGGTTCAAACTCGACCTTGATCTAGCGAATTTCAATCGAGGTTGAGGTCGGAGAATGTCCATTTTAAAAGTTTCCAATACTAGTTAAGTAATTGTCGCTTTCAATTACACCGGAAGGATTGTTATTTGAAAGTTCACTAGGTGTGAGATGTACTCGTAATGTTAATTTCATTCATAAAATCATAAGTAATTTGTCTTCTCATTTAATCTAATCTTAGTTACTGAGACAAACCCAATGATGTAGCTGACTTTTGAATTCTTAAAAAAACCTAGGTCAACTGTTGTTGAAAAATGAAGCTTGTTATGTCATCATTTTCCATTAATGAGGCATAGACGTTGCTGACTCTCAGCTTTAAGGAGAGTTGTGGTGCTTAACTTCCGGATGCCCTTTATGATGACGTCCAATGACTTTCATTCGGGCACTCGACCTCACCACCTATGGATCGTCATGGAGAGTCGCAAACCTTTAAGTCACAGAGACCGCAATCTACTCCTGCAATTTAGAATATTTGCAATTGACAATCAGCAAATTATTGTTGCTAAAATCTTGTGCTTACAGTTTTGAAGACTATTCCTAATTTTTGTAAATGCCCTGAATAAGTCAATTTAATAGGAGTTGCATTTATTGATTACAACGCACACTCAGTACTTTATAGTTCTCAGACTATACTGTTATCTTCTAACCAAAGAATGTATTTGTGTTGATGTCATTAGTAAATAATTTTATAGCATTTTTCTATGTCCTGGAATTTTTTCTTAGAAATGGCGTAGAAACCATGTTTGTGTCAAATTACAAACTTTTCAGGAGAAGCAAAAACTGTCTATAGATTACGATACTTATCGAAAATGGGAGCCATCTTAGCATGTGCCTTTAACTATCGTCACGATATTTTCAAAATAAATTGAAGCCAAGAAGGGACTGCACAGGGAATCCATATTATGAATGCATATGTGAGATATTACTTACTAAGCACGTGTGAGGTATTACTTGCTTAAACACATAAACGTTATTAACCAAGAAAGCATTATGTGACATAGCAACATTTGTTGCAACAGCATATTTGAGGTGTTAACCAATACTGCACATGCACATTAATTATTTGTTAACAGTCTAGGCCCAAGCTTTTAAGTGTTTTTTCCTTAAGATTTAGGATCAATTAGTCGTTGAAATTTTGACACAGGATCCGCATACTGTCTCCGCATTACTTTTATAGAAAAAGACGACAATTGCTAAAATTGCACGTAGTATTAATTACCGTCGTCATTAAGTGGTCAAATGTTGGGCCTAGCAATTTTCGGTCCAGAGGTCGAGCCCCAAGTGTCATCGGAAGTTATGAGGAAGGGCATCCGGACTAAAAGATCACAGCGCTGCAGATTAAAGTCAGACTATATCAGCACCGGCCAAGTCCCCCAATAAGGGGGAGTAGTGACGGTAAACCATTTAAAATGCACAAATGCGATAGATGTTCCAGTTTCTGATTGCTTAAACGCGACCACGAATATGTCTCGGTGTATTGATGACGTCAATTCCTGGTTGAGCTCCAACCGACTTCGACTCAACCCAAACAAGACACTTGCAATCTGGCTTGGGTGCAGGCAGCATGTAAACAAGATCTCTATGAAAGAAATTTCAATCTCCAATGCTATTGTCCAATTCCAAAACAAAGCGCAACCTTGGTGTCGTTCTAGACAGAAACCTAACTCTAGCTGCACAAATCAACGCAGTTGTTCGCTCCGCGTATTGTTTCTTACGCCAACTCCGCGTAGCCCGTCATTCGCTACGATACGACCTCGGCAGCAAAGACTCTAATTCACGCATTTATTACATCTTGTCTAGACTATTGTAACTCTCTTCTCTATGGTGTCCCAGACTGTCACCTTCATCCGATTCAAGCGGTTCAGAGCGCTGCTGCTCGCCTCATCACTAAGACTTCAAGACGTGAGCACATTCGACCGGTCCTTCATGACCTGCACTGGCTTCCAGTAAAGCATCCAATTCAAGTTGGCTGTCATCGTATATAATACGCTACATGGTCTATCCCCCCGATACCTTACCGACGACTGCCACCCTTTCTTGGCAGCGGGTCCTAGACTATGGAATAGTCCTCCTATGAAACTCCAAGACTTTGAAATTGGCCTCTTCCAATTTCGTCACAAATTTATAACGTTCTTGTTTTGAGCTGTACACCGGTTACGTGCCTTGTTACCTTCGGGTTTAGCGCGCCGTAAACAAATATGTGTAAAATAATAATAATAAAAATATGCGATAAATTCGCGACAACGACGAAATTTTTAGTATTGCATTTCATGGTAGATTTTATGTTGAAAGTTCTACTGTTAAAGTACGAGTAGTAAGAGGATCCTTCTATAATATGATCACACGTGCCACATCTTTTGTCATTACACTTAGCGAGCGAATACGATTTGAAGATCTTGATTGGCATATCTGGCATATGTGGTCGGCGTTTACTGTTGATCAAGTTTTTATTTCGGAAGATTTCATTTGTAGTTATATCATTTTGTAGTGTGGAATTCACATGATGCATGCTGACAGTGAATCAGGGCTTCTTGGATTGCAAGTATGAGCAAAGGATAAAATATTGTTATCATTTTTGCTTTCGTTATTTACTATCAGTTCAATTCTATTCATATTCTTAGCTTTTGTGATAGCATAATTGATGATTTTCTTCAGGTTATTGTTTTAATAGAAAAATTCTCTTTTCACGTAATCTGCAGTCTCTCACTCATTCATCTGAAGCGATAGCACAAATGGCCCCTATTACAACTCATTCATTTTATCCAAGAAATCTACTTCTCGTTTGTAGTATGCGTAGCATTCTCAGGCTTTCAAGTGTGCCTACTTTATCCTATTTTTTCCTACTTTTCCTCGAAAAGCCTACTTCTACAGGCCTCCCACTCGTCCTGAAATTTCTAAAACTGTCCTGATTTGTCCTGAAATACGAAGTTTTGCCATGAAAGTCCTGAAATATGACGATTTTTAGTTTTTCCTTACAGTTCAACTGAAAATATCATTTTTTGCGAAAAATGTCTGCGTTTATGCTTGTAATGTAAAGGCTGCCAGTTAGTCATCAGATTTGAAATGAATTTACCGGTATACAGAACGAAATAAAATGTAGCTAGGGACATTCATTTTAGGAGTGCAGGAACTTGAGCGCCCCTGACTTGCCAAGCTGTTAAAGGAACATGAATTCAAACGATCAAGTTGATCTGAAATGTTTCCTATCATACTAAAAACTTCTGACCAACTTGATTTTCGTTTTTATGTTCCTTTAAGTAGGATGCAGTAGGTATAGAACTTGGAGGTTTGAGCTCTCTTGACAAAATTTGAGATATGCCTAATTTGATGTTTAACCAAATTCCGAGGTAAAGAAATCATTGACAAAGAACTAATTATAATGATAATAATATATGATAATGCTAAATGGAAATCGGAATTCGTCGCATGGCATAAATCAAAAGAAAGATGCAATTACAAGTAAATTGGAAAGTTGATCACAGAAAACGAATTCTAGTATACTACTTAGCTGGACAGAATGGCTTTCGATCGACCACTACACTAGGGGGTGATGTAAAGGAGCAGCTGGGATGGTGGGGCTGCTGCGAAAAAATTATCCTGAAGTTTAGTGATTTTCGTGCCCTGAAATTTGAAAAAGTAGCGTGTGAGGCCTGCTTCTACCTACATTTTGGATATTCTTTCATAAGTAGCAATTTTGATATTGAATTAAACGAAAACTAGAAAACCTTAAATAAACGAAAATGCAAAGTATCGAAAATATCAAACGTCTCTCCATCATCTGAGTACTCATCCACTCACCCTCAATCCCTCAATATTCCTTATTCTTATCGGAGTCATAAACTTTGCAACGAGGCACGTAGGGAAGCGACACCAACATTGATTAGTTTGAAAGAATCCATAAATTGCAACATTTTACAGTCAATCCGTTTTGAAATATTATTGTCCGTTAGCGTTATGTCCAGGACTCTCTATTTTCCACTTTCGACGAGAATTGTGTAAAGATACACGCGAATCTGGAGTTGCATTCACATTGATGTTCGACGAAACCGAAAATTCGCAAAACCGGAAGCAATGTGACCTGCTTGTAAGATATTGGTCTAAAAAACGGGTCAAATTCATGTTCGTTTTTTTAAGGCTCTGATGTTCGGCCATGCCAAAGGTGACCAGGTTTATGAAGCAATTATCCAGACTTTGAGTGAAGAAGGACTCGAACTGCCTCTAAAGCAGCTCATCAGTTTAGGCTTAGATAGTCCAAGCGTCAACAAATCCATTTGGAATAAGGTCAACGAGCACAGGAGATTGGTCATAGAGGTCTTACAACATTAATACCCTGCAATCTTCATATTGTTCACAATGCCTTTCGAGGAGTTCGGAGAGGATGCTGAACAATTTGTGTTGGATATGTTCTACCTCAAGGTATCACCATGTCGAAAAGAAGATTTTACGGAAACACAATTGAACATGGGCTTTGTTGAAAAATCAAGCACGTTCCATGTCGTTGGTTGACGTTGATCCTAGCCGTGAAACGGGTGCTACATATGATGGAGGAAATTGAGGAATATTTCCTAAAAGCTTTGGAGAGCAGAAAAAGAACAGTGGATAGCAGAGAAGCCGGTGTAGTTTCCGCACAAACTGAGGCACAAAACGATCTGCGTTCATCACAGAATCTGTATAACGAAGCGGCAAAATACCTGCATGAAGCCATCAAATCGAAGGACTTTTCGGAAGTTTGTGTTGTACAGGGACTGATAGAAGTAGCCAAGAAGAAAATGTCATCAGCTTGGGAGATGTTGGAGAAAAGGCATGAAGATATGCAAGAAATTATGGCGAAACAACGAAAAGTTCTGGATAAATGTATTATTGCAAAAAAAATGGGGATGCTGTTTTGATATAATCGTTTCTCTTTTTTCAGCAATTTCAATTGATGGTGCTAACATTTATATTTACATTTTTATACGAGTAGAACAGTAAAATTTGCTATACCAGTACATTTTCTCAAAACTTTCACTCGAAATCTGTGCATCAACATTCAACATTTATCGTAGGTACTGATTGACATATTTAATTTGCTATACATTTCCTCAGTGCTTTAGCTTGAATCATGTGTAGATAATTCAATATTTCAACAAATTTTGTACTGACTGACGCATAGAATTTGTTTAATGCATTTCCTCATATCTTGAACTTACATTTTTGTTAACGATATTGATGCTTATGCGGATGCTTTGTTATAATAAGTGTGAACATAATTGTTTTTCTGAAATGATTGTTTTCAGACACATTGCTTTAAAGCATTTGATATATTCAACATACTGTTATTTAAACCAGAGTTTCGTTCTCCATTTTATGACAAGCGCATGTATATACGCTTACTTAATGTGTCGCTAAGTGTTAACGTCCGATTTGATTATTATAAATAAGTCAATTTCCCCATAGACTATCCTACTTTTATCCGACTTACATTACTAAAACCGGACTTCCTATTTTTGTCTTACTTTTTTGTTAAGGTGCACTTGAAAGTCTGTATTCTGTATTCGATGAAAAAACTATATTTTTGAAAATATATATCCCGGTAGGTACTGACAATTTGAACTCAAATAGCAAAGAAGACATTTTGAATGAATGATGCGTTAGAACATGTCTCAATGGTAAATCGTCATGGACTGAGCGAGACTGTCGTCGTAATGGTCATTGAGGGCTTGAGACACATTACTGATGTACAGGCTGAAAATTCACGTAATATATTATATTTGCAGATATCACCCGATTGGAGGCCACATCCATCAAAACCCCATCTTCGTCGCGTTCGTGCCCAGCTGTCCCAGCATCGGTCCTCTTATCATCATTTCGTTAGAAGGTATGACCATTATTTCAACTTGTTTCTTCTCTTTATCAACTAGAATTAAGCGAAACTTACCTAATTTTAAAGAAATATTTGTCGAGTTAATTTTCTTGTGTGAAAGAAATTTTATGTCTCGCATTTAGGAAATTGGAAATTTTATGCAGTCTTCAAAGTTCAGATAGATGACTCTAATCTAGGGTTTTCACACCTTAAGAATGAAGTCTGTCTTCTGTATTTTTCGATCGTGATGCCTTGTTTCATTAAAAGAAGATTCATAAATGTGTCGAACACAAGAATTTCTTATCTTTATCAACGTCGGTTACGGGACAACCGAGATTTTCTCAATAAACTGATGACTTTTGACGAGCTGCGTCGGTTACGGGACAAGTAGTGTCTCGTACGGGGCACTTCATTTTCTCTCTATGTGTTGCCAGTATCAAAAATTTATGTATCAATAAATCACACAACCACTGTCGCAGGCTAAAGCAGCTACAGTGCTCTCTCCAGTTACGTACAAAAGTGCGATTGTAGAGCGTACTATACATACAAACTGGATCATAGTTCAGTTGAAAATAAATTGTTCCACTGCATGTGATACAATATATTTGAGTGCCACACGTCATGAATTCGAATATGTGAAAAAAGTGGAAAAAATATAATTTTGATAGAAATCGAATATCTTGATAAGAAAAGTTGCATGTCAATATTCCCTTGTTCAAAGAGCAAGAACGAAAATGGTCGCAAAAAACACTACATCATGATGCCAGATTGCTTTCGAAATCCATGCTTTATCCATTTAAATGCTTCGGAAATGCGAAATTTTACTATTGAATATACAGACAGTAGTCGGAGTGAAATTGACAATTGGCTTCCCACGGTGGCCAAAAGTCCTAAAACGCTGAAATAACCTAAATGTTTGCGCTTTAAATGAAAAACCTAAAATTTGGCTCACGTTTTTCATACAAACCCAAAAACTTAAAAATTAACATTGATTGGATGCACATTGCTTAACAACACAATTTCTGATAACATTTGACATACATTTGAGGGCAATAAGTGCAATCAATACCAGGAAACATTCACAATACTTAAGCAATGACATAAATAGGGGGGGGGGATTCGAGATATCGGCCATAACATCTACAAATGTTTGCATCCAGTGCATTGACTTTAATAATGCTGGCATAACAAGTGTGAATTAGTCTAATCTATCCTTGCACTACTTGACCGATACAGTTGAAACAATCGGATATTTTTGATAAATTGACTCTTGTGACAATTTATTGAAAGGTTGGAGAAATGCAAGTTATGTTCATAAAATTATGGAGAAGTTTTGTGTGGAACAAATTTCCATTTGCGCAATGATAGTTTCAATTTCGACTCACAGTTTGGATCTGAGAAGTACCGGTAATGTATGTGTTCGGTTGAACTCATGATAATGTTATTACATAGCCTAAGTTTCCTTCATGTATGTTATAATTGAGGATGATGTTTGGAAAGTCAGGACACATCAGAAAATTTCTGTAACTTTGTTATTGATTCCGCTTTTTCAGCTATTGTGTTGCTGCTTCAATGAAAATGATAATAAATATAATAAAATTTACTTGATACGATTTTGAAATTATGTATAAGTCGATTTCCTTTTATCTACTAGATGTGTCTAACACAAGGGAGGCTTACTGTGATGATGTGGTAGTCCTGATGATTATTTGATTGTGCTGGACTGCTGGCATTGTCTACCCACCCCTCCCTGTTATTGGGAGGGATCCAGGGACCGACCGCTCGCTCCCGGCGGCGGATGAGCTTGGCGCACTTGACGGGGGTCCGATGGTGTGAACGTCGTTTGCATGTGTGTGCAAATGAAGAGATGCTTAGTATTGTGTGGCTGTGATTTACAGATGGGACAAAGAGGATAAGAATGGATAGAAGAGTTAATATTGTGTAAGCATCTTTTAAAGGGGGTGCATTGTCTGATCGGAGTTATGCCAGTGTTCTGCGTGTGCGTCTGTCGAGTATTTGTTCTGATTTGTAAACTGTTGGGGGTGGGGGGGAATTAAAGAGGTAATCATGAGATGATGAAAATCCACTATCACTGGTGGACAATTATTCTAAATTCGCTGCCTGTTATTACTACATGACATTTCTAATTATGAAGTTAGATTTCATTTATAGAATATTTATTATGCTGTATGCGGAGTCTAAAAAGGTATTCAGCGTGTGAAACGGCCGTTACCAATTTGATCCAAAAGTTTGTTATTTAGAAATTCCATCGCTTTTCGCTTTTCTGTTTTCGCCGACGATATTTTACTTTGCGGCTCATGCCACTCTCATGAGAATCATCACTCTCTGCAACGGTATCCGAGTGTGTAAGGTTCGTCCAACTCTGATTGGAATCCAACAAGCTTACCTTGAATATGAAGAAAACGAACATCATGTGGTCTGCCACAAGACAGCGGCTATCCGCTCGACATGAGGAAGTAGTTGTTATTGCAGACCATCATTTTCGCCTTCTATTATCATTCCGGTATCTGGGATTTACAATTGATCGCACCCTATCTTTATCACCTTATATGTCCAAAATCGCATCCTGTTTCGGTATGCTGCGGCAACTTCGCACCATCCGTCGCTCAGTAAATCGCTCGCATATCACCCACCTGATAGTGACATTGGTATTCCCAGTACTTGAGCACTACATTACAGCCCTCGCTGGCATACCTAATGCTGCTATTAATCGCCTCCAATGTGTGATCAATGCCGCTGTACGTCTAGCAAACAATATTCCCCGTTTTGGACGCAACTTCTGCGACGCAACACCTGAACGGGCTTTCCATTCGGCAACAGAAGAATGCTATGACAACAAAAGTTTGCCCGCTGTTAATTAACATGCTAATGTTCCTTCCACTAAGCAGCTACATCTTGGTAGCTGTCGCTTCATATAATCTCGGCAACGGTCGTTTCACTTTCACTAACTTTGCTTGGCAAGTTCTTGTAAATCTAATTTACAAAACGAATTATTTTCTATAGATAAGGTGAGCGCTGACATAACATAACTTTGTTCAATTTGAAATTTTTGTTACAGAAGTGACAGCCACACACAGATGAGCAAGATGCATACAATTCTATCCTTAATCAAGCAGATTCGACAGGAGCTGAGACCAGACATGAAAAAGCATTTTCTGACTCACTAAAACAAATGTCAGATGTATTGGTCACTATTACTGAAATCATATTAATGAGACTAGACATGAAAAAGTATTTTCTGACTCACTAAAACAAATGTCAGATGTATTGGTGACTATTAATGAAATCAATGGTGGCGCACGGAAGGTTCTTTATGCCAAGTATTTTTGTATGTAAAAAAATGTCACTCACTCCCTTTTTCCTTTTCCCAAAACTTCATTTGCCATCAAAATAGCACACGGGTAGACTGGTTTCAGCACTCAGTGTTTTTCAAAATCAAGACCCAACCAATAGTATAAACTTGCATTGGCTTAAGTAATTCACTTAAATAAGGTAACACGATGATCACTCACACCGTTAACTTACACCGTCACTTACAAGTTAACTTTCAAAAGTTAAGCACAACATACAGCGATCACCTCTGAGTTGGGACACATGCCTATTTTATGAACCATCGGCCATATTTAAGCAAGCTATCAGTAGTTATAGAATTTTCGGCTAAAATTTAAGCATATGAAAGATTTGTGTCTTCAAGCACATGCCAGCTATAAAAGAAAATTGCCAGAAGAAAAGATGCCATTGCAGCATAAATTTGAAAATGAATTATTTGAACAAGTGGCAACAGAGAAAAAGACCAATCAAAAATTAATATAATTGGAGGAGAATCTGAAACAAAAAGAAAAATATATTGAAGCAAAGGAAAGGGAGCGTGATGCACGCATAAAACTTGTGCGAGAGTTGCGGCAGAAGGTGCAGCAAGATGAAGAGGAGCTGAATAATTTCAAGAAACAGTTGAAGGAGCAACAAGAAAAGGTAGTAATGAAGGCTACAGAATATGTGCCCAAAAGATATGCGCTTGAATTTTTATTTTGAAAATATCGCTTGAGAAAAAACATCAGAAAAAGTGGTTCCTGTACCATTTTGGAGCGATAATGAAATCGCTCTCAATCAAGATAGAAATTTTATTCCAAGCTACTGATATTTCTTTATATTATGAAAGTACCAGCAGCTTGTCTTGAATTTATATTTGGCTTAATTTCTATCTTGGTTGAAAAGGTTGAATTAATGTGCTGGGGATTATTAGATAATGAAGTCGTCCTCCAGTGGTGGTCATCAGCAATATGTATTTTCGCCCGAATATGATGAAGCCATGAATATGTTTGATGACTCCCTGGTTATTGTTCTATAGTTATACGCATATCAAAGATCTGTTTTTATGAAGTCCTGAAGAAGTTATTTATTCTCATTCTTCCTCGCTCACATGTATCCTACTCGTCAAATGAGAATCGTTATGTACTGTAATGAAAGACTAGCATAAGCGTGCATCTCCCGAAAAGATTTTAGAGGACCGAAAATTCTGAGCTGACGGACTACGAACACTGCACTGAGGTCACCTTTCTTGTCTCAATTTCTGACTCTACGTTCGTGTTCATTATACCGTGATCGGAAAGGTCGACTACTTTGGCGAATGTATTTTATTTGACAGGTTTTACTCGAAACTTCATAAACTAAATATTTGTCGTTGCAGCTATATTTAGGACCGATCTGTATCATGTAGTCCTTGGTTTGGTCTGGCTGTGATTCTCATGGGTATATTACATAATATATTACATTCTCTTATATCGTAATATAATGCGTACATCAATACGTATATAAGAACGATATCATGATATATTCTCATATTGGCGTTTTAGTTTATTCATTTTTCTCTTTTCTAAAGATAGGCTTGTCATATTTGGGAGTCTCATTCAATGGCATTATTTTTCGCCAATTTTGATATGGTTGAAAGCCATTTTCCGAGTCTTTTATTCACAATATCTAAAGCATCCGCTTCATTCGTATTTGAATAGCGTTCTGATGCAAAAACAAAATTGTCTTTAACTTGGTGTGGAAGCCAACTATCTTTCCTTAGGCAAATAACAGAATGGTTGGACTTACTGTACCATTTATACTGTATTTGGTTATCTTTCATATAGATAGTCAAGTCTTAAAAGTTCAGACCGCTATCTTTTGCTACTTCAGTCGCAAATTGATTACTTTTGTTAATTGAATTAAATGTATCAAGCATATTAGAAAAATTGCTTCATTTTCTCAAGGAATCGGACCCATGATGATGTCATAATAAACTTTTAAAGACCTTCGGTTGAATTTTGCATTTATTTGAGCTTTAATTGAATAAATAAAACCTCATGATTAAAAAGGGAGTGAACAAAATTTTGATTTTGAAAAGGGTGGAAAAAGCTGGCCGACAGAAGGTCTAGCGAAGAACTTAGACCGGCAATTGGACTTCCTACGATCTCTGAATTCATACGTGAAGGGCGTTTGCGTTCGGGCACGTGAGGCGTAGAGACCAGACTAAGTGGTTCAGGAAAGTGTTCGACATGGAAGTGGAAGGGAAGATCTTGAAAGACCTGGTTCCATGCGTCCAAGATGACATGCGTAGACTCAGTCTCAAAGAAGAATACGCTCAAGACCGACAGAAGTGGAAGATCGGCATCAGGAAAAGACCGACGTTAAAGGGTGAGTGAGTGAGAAGAGGGTGAAATTAAAAAACCTTTCGGATCCTCATATGATTTCATTTTGAAGCTCACAGATGCAATAAACAAAATTATTGCTCCCAACCAGTCCGAGTTATCCGTGTTTCATTCTATTCAGAAAGTACTATAGAAAGTGGAAATGAAGACATTTGTCTTAGCTGATGAAGCAATCGAAAATTATGATTTCTTGACAGTCCACTGTTTAGTATTCTGAAAATTTGCTTGACAGTGTAGTTGTATTTAGTGGTAGTGGCAGTTGATAACGTGTCAAAATTCCTGATAGTTGAAAATGCTTTTTTAAACAAATGGCATTACATATATTTCCTGCGTTGTATCAATAGTGAATCTGTTGGAAACATCAAATTGATTTTCACATGAGAAAATTGCCAGCAGCAAAATATTACGCATTTGTATGGTTTAGACATGCGAAGCCTCAAATGTAGCACGATATAGTCATATTGGAAAGAATATTTAATCCCTTATATCAGAGCTCTAATGAGATAGAAGTATTAATTTTACCAACCACTCCGCTCATTACATCATGAAACTAGAGCAGGTTTGTAAGGGTGTTCGATGTTAAACAATTACATTCAGATTATTCATCGAAGATGCCTGTCAACCGTTAAAATGTTAAATATACCATATGAAATGCACAGGTTGGAGTGATTGAGAAAGATCAAGGCGTTTCCTTTACAACAGTTACGTCATCAAGGATTCAAATTCTCATCCTTAATATTATAAGCGTGATTCACCTTATTAACACAAGGCAAAAAGGCCTCACATTGGTAAACGTCATGATTAAACCGCGCCTTTCCCTCGGTGATAGGGGTATAATTGATCAAATCACAATTCTCCTGATTGGGATATAATATGCCCCTCTGCGGACTAATGTAATAATTCATGAAACGTCCGAGTACAATAGCAACATGGTGAACATTACAGTAGCTACTTGTAATTATTGAGCCAATCTATTCGTTGCGTAGTAGTATGCGAAGCAGTTAAATGGCAGATGAGAAACTTCTATTCAAAAATCATAACTAGATGACATCAATGACTGTTGAGGAACCCCTTGTAGGTCCTTTCTTCCGGTACACCCCTCACTGCTTTTCCAAATTGTAAGGCATATTTTCCTTTGTTAAATTGTGTTGATTATGTTATTGATGTTGACATATGAAATGAAACTTAAACGTGACTACTCCCCATTTTGTTGGCTTCAACGCTGCAGACATAGGCAGACTTTTCTGGAGCACTGTGATGCTTTCTGTCCGGATGCCCTCTCGCCGAATTCCTGCCTGGCGCTTTCGGGTCTTGACTTCTGGACCAAAGCATAAATAAGTCAAGAACTTAACCACTATGCCGCGGAGACTACGGTGGTGGCTAGATGAGACATATTCAAAAGACTATTTAGATTATATGAATTTTTATATTCAGAAGACAATATTGCCAGAAGATAGCACTTCTGCAGTAATACGTGCAGATAATTTTTATTGTGGTGGATACGTCTTTTAGGCTTAATATTAAAATTTTATCGGCATTGGGGTCTATGGAGTCGTTTAAACCTGTTACATACATGCAATATGTATCCTCATTTAAAGGTTTCCGAATATGCTTTTAAAGCCATTGGTCAGTGTGACGTGCGACCAGTTATGGCCTACGCATACCTGAGGTATTATGTTATGGCAGAAAGTCTGTAAGAAGATTCGAATCATCGTAAACATTCACACAAGAAATCAATAGGTTTATAATATGATTGTGGGGTTGCCAGTCATCCTTTTTTTGGAAGAACGTCCGTTATTCTTCATCTTTTAAGTAAAATCCCCTCTTTTTAAGAAGGATGCTTTTGAATTGCTCGCCGAATACGACTTCTTCCTTGCGTTTGATTCTGCAGAAAACGCAACTGTCGGGCGAAAGGCTCTTGACGAGCAATACAAATGCTTTTATATTTGGTGTATCTAATCCAAGCACGATATTGGTTCTATATAATTCTTCTCTCATACATGGTTATTTTATAAATGCCTCATTTTCAATCAATGCTTGGAAGGAGTAGTGCCTTTGACCGGCATAGAAATAAATAATCATATATAACCATAATACCGCAATAATGGGCCGATGTGACAAAATGTGACATTATGTGACAAATTTTCTTCTCAAAATAAAATGTGACAAATTCATGGAAAAAATGTTCTGACAAATTATGAACAAAGTCATAGAGGAGCATTAACTTCGTTTAAATGAAATAACGAGGTCATGCTTTCTAATGTCCTTCAGTCTTTATTCTAATGTTCCTATATTCTTTGATGATAATTTGTATAATGGGATTTGCAAGATTATTCTTTTCCCCCTTTCTTGCTCCAAATTACAACCTGTACTTGCGCCGCCAGGCAAGTCGTCCTGTTATCTGACCGACTTTTCAAAGTTGACTTCGATGTGTTATGTGATGGCCCCATTGTAACAACATTCATTGTATGTGGCCATATGTTTCTTGATTGTCATGTCCAGATCGTAGCAGTCAGTGTGAATGTATACTTTCTATAATGCACACGCATGTATTTATATTTACCACTGATCTGAATCAAAAGCAATAGTAATTGCCATAAAACAGTGGTAATTATTCACTGAAAACGAATTTTTTCTCTTTTCTGTGAAATAATATGGTCTATGAATTCACATTGTGAAACATCTTCGAGTACGTGTTTATTATGCAATCATATTTGCCATAAGTAATAAATCATAAATAGAGTCGAGACTATAAAAATAATCAGTTGTAATATGACTACATGGTTTGAGTGCAATTTTTTTCACTTAAAACAAAGTTAAAGATGTCCCGGTTTTACCCATACTCTGCTTCGTTATTACAGCAAATCTCGGGGTAAATGTTGTACACCTTCAATGGCAATATTCCATTGGAATGAAATGATGGGTTAACGTCGCTACTCCCCCATAATGAAGGTTTGTACGGTGCTGACATAAGTCAGACTTCAGTCTGGAGACTTGTGATCTTTTAGTCCGGATACCCGTCCTCACTACTTCCAATGACACTTTCGGTGCCCGACCTTTGGATCGAAAGATCGCTAGGCCAAGCACTTAGCCACTGTGTCACGGAGACCACCCATATGGAACAATATAAATAATGATAATCAATAAATTAAAGATTTTCTCGATTTTGTCCCGTTATAACCCCGTTAGATATATATTTTGAATACTACATCAAATGCTCTACTTAAAAATCAGCCTTTAAGGCAAAATTGATAACTGCCTGGAATCTTTTGCGCACCGGCTCATGTCAAATTTTAATCATGTGTTTTCATCAACATGTGACAAAATGTGACTTTTATGTCAATGAGCATGTGACAGAACGTGACATTTGTACCCATCGGCGTGTGACAAAATGTGACAAATCCCGAATATCAAGATGTGACAAAATGTGTCACAGATCCAAACATGGCGGCCCACCTCTGATAGTATAATCACACGTATGGAATGTGACGCTTTCACCAGAAAACCATATCCTTTCCATACTGTATGAAAAAGAGATGGGTTCCTGGACATTTCATGCGAATGATTTTACGTAAAATCATACTATACAGCATTCATACCCATTTCATTTTGTATGAATATGGTATGAGAATTTCATAGTGTGATTTTGCGATGAATTCATTGTATCAAAATCATTGTGTTCAAAATCATTGTATGTAAATATCATACCCTTTTCACACAGTATGAAATATATTTTAATTTTGCGCAGTATGATTTCACTAAGAAATTCTGGAGAAGTGCTACATTTCATCCGTATGATTTTAAGTTATGATTCATGCATAAATCATGCTAAGCAATATTCACACCCATTTCACACTATATGTTGAGTGTTCTGATTTGAGGATCTTTTGGGTCTACACTGCGAATGTTGTTTCTTTGTTGGATGGCCTGTCTGATATGAGTCGGCAGTATGGATGTTTTGATTTGTTGGATCCCTTTTGATATGTGTAGTTTGTCTGCTTGTAAGATTGCGTTGGTGAGTATGTTGTTGCCTTTGTGAACGTTGGTGGGTGGTTGATGTTCTGAGATTTCTTGTTCGATATGTTCCGTTAAGTCCTCCCAGTTTGCTTTGTTGTAGTTGGTGAAGGTGTGCTTGAGGTTTCTTTCTTAAGCGTGTGGTGATTAGTTAGGGTAAGTGGTCGGATGTGAGATTTTCAAGGGATTCCTTGTATGCATGTGATGAGAGAGTGAGAGTGAGAGAGAGAGAGAGAGAGAGAGTGAGTGAGTGAGTGAGTGAGTGAGTGAGTGAGTGAGTGAGAGAGAGAGAGAGAGTGAGTGAGTGAGTGAGAGAGTAAGTGAGAGAGTGAGAGAGAGAGAGAGAGAGAGAGAGTGAGAACTTTATTGACTCACATTTAAAATCCGTGAGAGCATTACATACAATTATAATTCACACAAATTGGTCGTTTGGTCTTTGCGCGAGGACATTTCAATGAACATCTATTGCGAGTCACTACATTGGGACAAGGGCGCTCTTCAAAAATAATTCGAAGAGGATGATTAACATCTTTTTCAATTTTTCTAAATAGTTTTCTGCATGATGCATCGGCAACGGTAAACAAGCGAGACTGATTCATTTCACGCCCAATTATTCGTAAAATACGCTTCTCAATGAGGACAAGATATTTTTGTAGATATAATGTTAAATTGCAAAAAGCGGGATATGCATATAGTATAAGAGAACGTATGAAAGCAACATATGCACGAAAAATAAGTTCGGGGGACAGTCACAGAGCTTCAAATTTCTTATTAGGTAAATACGACGTGAGGCAGTACTGATAATGTTACTTATGTGGGCATTCCATCTCATGGTAGATGAAAAGGTCAACCCTAGAACTTTCAATTCTTCTACCTGAGGTAAAAGTACACCTTGCTGTACAATCACAGGGTCAATTGTCACAGATTTCCTCGTCACAATTTCCATTGTTTTACATTTTGATATATTCAACGGTAGATGGTTTGCCTCAGACCAACTGAGACAATGATCCCATTCCTGTTGAAGTCTATCGTCAGAAGCGCTTCTTATGAAATGGAGAATCGTAACGTCATCTGCGTACTTCAAAATAAGTGAATTGGGCGATAAAGCTTCAAGATCGTCAACCACCATAGCAAATAGCGTTGGCCCGATCACACTGCCCTGAGGAACTCAGCTTGTTACTGATTTCCAATTAGAGTATTCGCCATTTCATCTAACTCGCTGTACACGATCGTTCAGAAAACTTGAGATCCACTTTAAGACAATGTAAGGCAATCCGAAATTAGTTGCAGCCGATAGGATAACGTTATGTATACATTTGTCGAATGCTTTGGCAAAATCCAAGGCAAGGATTCGCACAGCTCCAGAGGTAGTATCCAAGAATTGAAGAATACGGTTACTCATCAGTGTTAAGGCTGAAACAGTCCCTGAAGAGATACCGGGTATGAAAGCAAATTGTGAACCGTTAATTTTGTTCTTGATCGATGGAAGTATCAGAAAATGTAAAACAACTTTTTCCAAAACCTTGGAAAGTATTGGTAGTAGTGAAATTTGTCGGTAATCAGATACAACACGAGGTCTGGTACATTTAGGAACTGGTACAACGTTCGCCCTTTTGAAGCACAAAGGAACACAACCAGACTCAATACTCATGTTGAACAGTTTTGCAATTACAGGGGCTAATACGTCAAAGTACTCACGAAAGACGAACGACGGCAGTTCATCCGGACCGGCACTTTTTCTCTTGAGGCCTCGCAAGAGAGGCTCAATATCCAGTGCAGTTATGGTGGGAATAGTGGTGTCACGCAAATCACTCATTTGAATTTCAGATGGAGATAGTCGTTGCTCTTGGAATAGGGAGCAAAAATACGCACTGAAGTCATCCGGATATATATATATTAGCTGAGTTCCTCAGGGCAGTGTGATCGGGCCAACGCTATTTGCTATGGTGGTTGACGATCTTGAAGCTTTATCGCCCAATTCACTCATATATATTAGTAGATGATGACGACACGGCAGACGAATGACGACCCAATTCCTTCAATACACTCCACAAATTCCTAACATTACCAGAGTTGACAGCTTTGGCGATCTGTTGAGATTTCAAATAACGAACTTGCTGTATCACATCCTCTCTCAGACGATGATATTTAGACCACTTTTTCTCTGAGTATACGCTCTATCGCGATCGTTAATGAGCATCTTTAGGCTGTCTGTTACCCAAGGTGGGTCACTTGATCGAAGTTTGATCGTTCGGAGTGGAAAACACGCATCATATATGCACTTGATGGACTCTTGAAAGAACAGAGCAGCTTCGTCAACACAAGAGAAGGAGTTAACAAAAGAAAACCAGTCATGGCTGTTCATCATGTTGTGAAACCGCACTTTGTTGCCCATTGAATACACTCACACGTTTCTTCACACATGTCGTCAAGGAAGTCGTTGTTGATATTCTCCAAAGAACCACACAATGATCTGATCTACCAATTGGAGGAAGGATATCAGGATCAGTGGAGTGAGGAATGTCAGTGAAAATCTGATCGAGAATATTATTAGTGTCGGATCTGAAACTACAGGATGCAAACCAGTCAGCCTTTCAATATTGTCAAATTGTGATCTTAAACCATTAAAGTCACCACATATTACTGTCTGAAAATTCCTCGGGTCACATATATTTGTAAAAATATGATCGATTATACTTGTCAACGATGTAGTACAATCAGAATCATTTTCTGCATGATTCCAATAAGGATGATATACGCTTATAATAAGCGTTTTAGTGTCTTTGATAATAACGGCAAGAATTTCCGAGGCACACGGTACGATGTTAGTGTTACTGATATCCACTGTAACGAAAGATAATATGTTCTTGACGTAGCATAGCAGGCCGCCACCTCTTGCCTTACAACGATGTATCCAGGAATCGATATAGAACCGTCTGGGGTAGAATCGTCTAGCCATGTTTCAGTTAGAACGGCGAAGTCTGGTTTATTTGTATGCATCAACATCGCAACTTCATCTATCTTGTTAGAAATTGACCGTAGATTAGTAAGTAATATCGTTCGAATAGCCAGAGGATTCTTCCTTTTTACCTTGTCTTCGTCATGATTACGTTGAGGGATTTGTCGTTTATCAGTTAAATTGACCATAATTCGATGACGATCAACTATTCTTGTAGGAGTATAACGTGTGTCAGTAATACGAACTGGGATGGGATGCTGAATTTCAGAAACAGGAGAGAAAAGGTCAGGACAACTGGAAGACTGATAAGAGTTGCCATTTACAGGAGAGTTCAGATTTCCCTTGCAGTGGGAATTCCTGTTACAGACAGAGTTGACATCTGAAATGGAAATAGCATACTGTTGTTCGCAGGGAGGAGAGACCAAGGTATGATGCGGCTGCTGAAATGACGTATTATTGGGGAAATCGTTGGATGAAGGAACGGATGGAGTTGGCATGAAGAGGCGATTGAACCATAGGAAACGCCTTGTACGCCTCGCCAGTTTGTGTGGGGCGAAAGGTCTCAGTCGTAGCAAATCTTCGCGAGAATACACATGTTTGGACGTCAGGTTAAGGGGGTGTCACACGGGCAAACTTATCGTCCGATAAGTTCGCCGATAAGTTTGCTCAAATAAGTTTGATGAAAATATACCCTGTCACACGAGCAAACTTGTTGGCAAATTTCATCGATGATGTAACTCTAAAAATAGCATTTTCTTGCTTTGTGAAATACAGTGGGAAAGTCAGAGCAAATGCTGTTGATCAGACGAACTGTGACTCCACTTTGAAGTTAGAGTGTGTTAGATAGTGTAGTCATGTCTTCAATCCGAAAGAAACAATTGTGGGCCTCAATAGCCATTGTTGTAGCCACCACACGTACACGTACATCGCAGAAGAGTTACCAGAGATAGGATGCTATTGATAAGAGAAGGAAAATGGCTTCAGACCGTATCAGGGTGTGAGTCTTAATATACTCTATCTATCTCTTCCTCGTCTGTGATTCAGAACAGATTTATTAAACTACAAAGACAGCGAACACACAAATGGATTTCCCGTATCATTCGACCCTGACACGTCACCATTATCGTCATGTCAGTGATAAGCGTCAGTCCAATCAGCGACCAGAAATGGAGCAAGTTTGATGAAAATATCTAACTAGTTAGATCGGCGGTTTCAGCAAACTTACGATAAGTTTGCCAACAAGTTTGCTCGTGTGACACCCCTAGCAAACTTATTGGCAAACTTATCGGACGATAAGTTTGCCCGTGTGACACCCCCTTTAGTCATGACTCCTATTAGTCATCTTTCACAAAGCTGAAGATTATGGCGATAGTGTGTAATTTAACAGTAGACCAAAACCGAAGAATTTACGACGTTAAACGAATATTTGCGGAGATAATGATATTGGAATTGGACAGAGCGAGTATCGGGCATCACGGAGATATAAAAAACCACACATGTAAGGCATTGGAAGCAAGCAGAGAAGCCAAACGAAGGGACGCCGAGCGACGACGTAGGACATGCGTCCTATCAGTCGGAGCGCTTGACAGCGAATGATGTCGGCTTTGTTGTCGAGGATGAAGTGTGAGAATTCGGAGATTTTGTTTTTGGATGCCGTTGATGTTGAGTCGTACGATAGTAAGAGTGTTCTTCTTGTCAGGGTTGCACACCTGCGCAAATGCGCAAAAAATATAAATTCTTGGAATTTCTGCGCAAATGGAAAACATTGGTAAGTGTATACTTAGTGATTAATACTGATTTATAATAAAAATATCATTCAATCATTTAGTGATTTGTAATACTCTTCATCATGCCCCAGTCGGTGAGTAAAGTAGCCTAGCGTGTAAACAAGGCATGCGCCTCCTTCTCATAATTTTTATACTCCAAGATCGCTCTCTGAAAGCGCTTTCTCGTAGAAAGTCTTGTGGCAGGTCCTTTGACCGGAGAAGTTCGGGAAATTATGCCAGTTGCATGCATTTCAATGTTTCTCAGCCTGTTTCTATTCGCGACTGCGGACAGAAATATCAACCTCTTGTCGATGTCAAGATAAATAAAAACAGATGTCGTTGAAGTTAGCACCAACTTTAACACCAACTTTTTGAATAGAGTTTGTACAGAATAGGAAACCACATGTTTAGGTACTACTGATGACGCAGAGTTTGTACAGCCAAAAATTTTTCCAAAATTCGAACTCCTTCACCTTCAAAATTCAAATTTAAATTCGAAAAATTGGTGCAAGTATTGGTGCTACCTGGTTAGCGAGTTTGTACAACATTCCGATGGAAAAATTTAGATACAAGAGCAAAAAACTGAGTTTGTACAGCAACTTCCAGCACTTTCCTTACACGAACAACCGGAAAAAACCGCCAAAAACCGATTTTTTCAAAAAAATGATAAGATTTTCCAGAAAAGTTCTTGGTGCTACATGGAAAATGAGTTTGTACAGTGCTCTAACCGGTGGAAGAGTGTTCTACTAATCCAGTCTGAGTTTGAACACACACTTCTCCGACACTGCAGCACTCCTATGACCGGTAAATACCGGTTATTGTACAGTCTGTCAGCTCTCATGCCCAATTGTGGTTTTCATAAGTTAGTTTGTGCCATTCCGAGCCGTAATAACGACCTATTATAGGGTGAAACGCAGCCTCTATGACTGCTATGGAAGGTCTGCGAAGCAAGCTCAAATTAACCTGTTTTAGATGTAGCTGTTACAAGCTAGTTTGGACATTCCGGGTGAAACTGATTAGTAGGGCAATTTTTTATGACATGTCATATTTTTGTCATATTATGCCTGTTACCTCATATTTTTGTCATACTTCCAAATTTTCCTATTTTCGTATATGAATTACTAGTTTTGCAACATTACGTAGCCTATTAGTATTTGGTGACAGAATTCGTGAGCATGTTCCTATTTGTCTTCACTGCACAAACCGTTGTCGACTGCGATCTAATCGGCCAGCATCCAGGGCCATCACTCATCATCTTCAATTATGTTCTTGTAATGATGATGAGTGATGACAAAGGAAAAGGAGATGCAATAGACTGTGGGATATACAGAGCAGCACGGAATGACGGTTTTCGAAAAGATTTTAGAAGCTCGATTGGGGAAACTGATAAAGTTGGACAGTCGTCAATTCGGATTTTGTCCAGGTAGATCCACAACCGATGCTATTTTCATAATGCGACAACTACAGGAAAAGTACTCGAAGAAAAATAGAAAACTCTATTACATTTTTGTAGACCTAGAGAAGGCGTTCGACAGGGTTCCGAGAAAGACTATTGAATGGGCTTTCAGAAGCCCAGAAATACCCGAAATACTTGTGACCGTCGTTATGTCTCTATATGAGGAGTCAAAGTCGAGAGTGAAGACAGCGGTGGGAGCATCGGAGGAATTCCACATCGGTGTTGGAGTCCACCAAGGATCAGTCCTGAGTCCGCTGCTATTCATTACAGTAAAGGAAGAAGCCACAAAAAGAATCAAGGAAGCTACTAGGCCCGTGGAAACCACTTTTTGCAGACGACCTGGTGATAACAGCAGACATCAAATGAGAGGTGATCAACGTTTAAAAAAATGGCAGGAAGGGATGAAGAGAAGCGGCATGAAAATCAATATTAATAAGACAAAAGTAATGACTGCAGGAAAAGAAGCACAGAAACGAATCTCGTGTGCCCCAGATGTTCGAGAGGAAGTGAGCAAGGATATGGTTCAGACATGAGAATCTTCCGCCATTTGGCGGATTTCCGCCAAAATGGGTTTCGAAATGATGATTCTCGAGATTCGTTCAAAAATGCCTTAAAAATTTTTGGGGTGGGGGTGGGTCATACACTTTTTGAAGGAATAAAATCAATGAAATGTAGAGGATTTTTTGTCTTGATCAGGGTATCAATAACCGGTACCGGTACCTTAATAAAACTTTTGCATAAAAAGCTTAGATAGTCATGTGTGCGCATTCTCTTACATTGTATCAATAGCAAAATCGAAACTTTAAACATCTTGTGAATAATATTTTTCATTAATATTTAGCCGTTGTAGAGGTTGGTGAAGTGGTAGCATGTATCAAATGAATTGATTTTTTTTACTGAATTTTTACCCCTAGCACAGCTATGAGCCATGAACGAAGCTAGGGATTACTCAATGAAAAGTAACAAATTGTATTATTTTAAATAAATAAAATAGAAAAAAACAGATCTTCTAATCTGATTAAGCTGTTCCCATCAGAAACCTATTCGCACGCCTCTTGAAAGTATCAAGATTGTATTGGTCAGGGGAAGTGGTCTGGGGAAGCTGATTCCAAAGCTGTGCCGTGCGAACAAAAAAGGTTTTCGAGCGACTCACAGTACGTGCGCGTTCTAAGCTCACATTATAGCATGTGAGTGCATTAGCTCTGCGTGTGCTTCAGGAGAAGATCTTAGGTGTGGGTACGTACTCATTTACTGCAGAGCTGCTTCTACCGAAATAGTACCTGTAGAAGAGACTGAGTGAAGCAACATCCCGTCTGACGGAGAGCGGCTTCAACTTGCTAGCAAGTTTTTCACCCATGAGATTCTTGACACGTTTCTCAACCCGTTCAAGGAGGTTAAGATGCGTTTGTGGGGCGCCTGCCCACAGATGACAACAATACTCCATCAGAGGACGAATAGTGGAATTGTAAAGATAGCAGACAGTCTGTGGTGGAAGATAGCTGCTGGCACGATAGAGACTACCAATGCGTTGAGCTGCCTGCTTGCTAATGGATTGGATGTACGGTTTCCATGACAAGTCCTTCGTAACCGCCAATCCAAGGAAGGAGATGGAATCTTGTTCTCTGATCCTATTATCTGCCATCTTAATGCTATGATCATCATCTCCTTTAAGTCGTGAGTGCAGAATACTCCGAGTTTTTAAAGGATTGAAGGAAACAAGCCAATTGGCGCCCCTTTCTGAGACCCTGCGTAAGTCTTCATTAAGAACGTCGCATAACTGCTGACGTTGCTGAGTGTTTTTAGCGAGTCGCTCATTGGAATTGAAGAGTGTTGTGTCATCTGCATACATCACCAATTTACTCACTAGGCAGTCTGGGACGTCGTTGATGTACAGCAGAAAAAGAGTGGGTCCCAAAATTGACCCTTGAGAAACTCCTGCATTGACAAACTTGGCGGAAGACTTTTGGCCATCTAAGACGACAGATATCTGCCGGTCACTAAGGGAAGAAGCAAGAAGTTTGTGGAGTTGATCAGCAACTCCTTAAGACTTTACATAAGATTTACATGTATATCAATCCTTACATGCCAAAAATACAAGAAAGATATAGAATAACAATCCTTAGGGGTCATAGTGTACACGATTAAGTTGATCTATCGTTTCATTGACCTTAATTTGCGTTATATCTGTGTTGATATTCAAGAAATGCTCGACTTCTACCAGCAAAATATCGATTTTTATGCTCTGAATTGGTAAGACCTACTGTTCATTCAAAACAAGAATAGTAAGAAGATTTTTAGAACGCACTGATTATTTTGAAATCCTCATAAATATGCGTAGAAATCGTTTCTTACTGTTAAAACTGTCAAAAAGACTGAGGAATACATTAAAAACATAGTACGTTGCTTCGACCCCTTTAAAAAGCCCATATTACTTTAAAAAAAGCTGAAAACATCAAAGTGTTTTAAATGATTTTAGTATTCATGAAAATACATGCATCTATCAAACACCCAGATCTCTGACAAGACTAAGTGATAAATTCCTATCATCAAGTCAAAAACTCAAATTAAATTGATGATTTAAAAATGTCTCATGGCATTTTCAATTCCAAGTGAGATTCTAAGCTGGCGGTAAGTTCCAAATTGAGAAGGCTTTCTTGGGGACTGCAGATGAGAAAATGACAATGACTGAATTTAAAATAATGGATAGTTCGTCCAACTTTTGGAAGTCGCATGCATAACACTGCAGCTTTCCATCAGCTCAATAGTATACCTACGTGATAGCTAAACAAAATACTGAATTTCAAAGTGGAACTTATACAGATGTGAGTCAAAATGGACAATTTACCGGTAAATGACTATCGATGTTGAGAATATATAGAATATTTCAAACCATTAAAAAGTATGCTATAAATTGATAATAATAGCTTAAAGAAGACATCAAAAAAACCTGTTGAAAGCATGGTAAAACCCTTCAAAAGTATGTTTAAAACTTGACAAACTGTTACTTACTGACAGTTGAAAGCATGTTTTCGACATACTGTTTCTGACATACAGTTTTAGCTCCAACCCCAATTCGAAATGATTGAATTTCGATCATCAAAGCGCAATATTAAGCTTCCAATATTTTCCGCCAAAATCATCTCCGAGCATTCTCATGTCTGATGGTTATGATAATGGAGGACTGGAAATCGGCGGAGCAGTTTTGCAAGATGTAGATCAGTTTTGTTTATTGGGTGATGTGTTGGACTGTGAAGCGGGAGTGGAAAGGACGGTGAGGGTGAGAGTGGCAACAGCTTGGAATAGATAGAGATCGATCGCCATTGTTGGCAAATAAGTTTATTGATATAGCCAGCAGGGTGAAAGTGTATGAGGCGTGCGCAAGATCGGCTCTGTTGTATGGTTCGGAGACGTGGTCACTAACAGACAGGATGGTGAATATTCTATGAAGCTGCGACAGAAGAATGCTGAGATCTATCGCAGTAGTGAGATGGCAGGATGGAGAGACAAGCGCGGAGGTAGTAGAGCAGTGTCGTGCAGTGGACCTAGCAGAGAAGATCAGGCAGAGAAGACTCCGATGGTTCGGCCATGTTAATAGAATGGAAGAAGGTTGCCTTGTGAAGAAAGTGGATGGAAGGAGACAGAGAGGAAGACCGAAGAAGACGTGGAGAAGGTGCGTGGAAGAAGATACGGCAAAGCTGGAAATCAGGGAAGAGCTAGCTCAGAACAGGAGCAGTTGGAGAAGAGCCATTGTCGCACGTCCAACCCCCAGATAATGGGAAAATAAGGCCGTTAAGCGATGATGATGAGTGATGACGCATTGGATCGCTTTAAGATTGTTTTCTGTTCTCGTAATTTCTCTCAACTTTTTTTCAACAGTCCTCGTCATTTCTCACAATGCAGATAAAAACGGCAACACCGCAACCTGCTCATGCAGGTGTGTGAAGCTAGGGGAACTACCCAGCTAAACCATATTTTATTACAGCGTGTTTCTATTCGAAACAACTTCTGTTTTCGCAGAGAGAGAGAGCGACCCAAGTTCTTCGATCGATTTCGAGTTTATTCTAACGCCCATCTTCAGGACAGTACAATAGCTGAGAGAACAGTTTTATTCAGGTAAATCATGGTCAATGCAATTCATACAAAGATGGTAAAATTAAAATATGTAGAGAGGGACAGATGAAGAGTGCGATACGGGTGTGAACACTTCTGAACAAAACTTTGAAGTCCTCTTGGCTTGCATCATGTGGATGACAACTCACTGCGGTAGAACTGGCTTTCGTCTCAGATACTCATTCACTAACGCGTGTTCTATTCAGACTTCTGTAATATCAATTCCAGCCCCAATTAGAACACTAGATTCCAGCCCAATGAGCCAAAAATAATGCGCGTTGTCCGTGCGAAAAAAAATGAAATTTTGTCGTATGCAGCGTTTCTAATACTGCGCGGAATTCGGGAATCGTCTGCGCAGCGCAGAAATTTAGGCATTTCCCTCGCAAGGGAGGTTTCTATTTCTTTTGAGTGGTTCAAAATTAAGAACTGATCCGAAGTTTGATTATGATTTGCGCTGTAACAAAGCCACGGAGAGCAGAGCAAAACGCGAACACAAAATTCGAAGATTTGTCTATTCGCAAAACATTAGAATAATACAAGAGTAAATATTATGTTTACAGAGATCGAAATTTCAATAGGAGGCAAGATGCTCATGACCAAAGAAAGTCAGTACCTGGCATTTCTATCTTTGGCTTAAACCACGGCATGAATTCGCCTGTTCATGCTTTCATGCAAACACCTAATTTTTTCTCCGCTATTGCTGCTCAGTCGGCTTCCCAACGGGTCATCATCAAGGGTCGTTGAATTACACTGTTTCACATACAGGCTGGTGTCAATATCTTTCCGAATCATCCCAATGGTGTCAATATCTCAGTTCAATTAAGATATGGGAACTCCCGAGAATCGACATTTCCGCTGGATCGCACAATTTGACGCTCCACCAGAATGGACTGCTCACTAAACCACAGTAGACCGAGGGAACTTAGTGCTTTTATGAGGCATCGAAGGCGGCTTGAATCTTTCACCGGAACCCCTCCGAACATAGTCCCTCTGTCATGGATCCAAATGCAAACATCATTCATCAGTAGAAAAGATCTAATTCCATTTTTCTTGAGTCCATTCACTTTTCTTTCTACGCCAACCAAGACATTCTTTACTTGTCTGTGTGTAAAATGCTCGGGTGGACATCCTTGAAAGTGTGTGTTGTGGAAGGGAGCGTTTCACGTTTCTCAAAGAAACAATTTACGTCAGATTCATGGAAATTTTTGGTTCGTTCGGAGTCATTTCTTGAATAACGAACCAAATCGGAACGGAGAGTCAACCGAATTTTGACAGATCTGATGAATTCATTGAGGACGTCAGACAAATCAGTTTACCCGCGGAAGGCTTCGACCCAATTTTTATACTGCATTCAATTAATGCATTATCAGTCGAGTTATCTTTCAACATCCGTATTAACTTCGGTGAGTCGATGACTACTACCTAAATTATCCGATTCACTCATTTATCTGGGTTTTATCAGCTGTGCCTTTCAGCGCTTCTTATCAAAGTTCCCCTCCCATCATTCGTGTTATATATTCATTTATGAGTAAGCAATGGAGAATTTTAGTGTTATGAAAGATTTTACAGCGAGATTTTTTTTCGAAAGTCCGTTGATTTCAAACAGTAATTATGAAAAAAGACCCATCTGCCGTAAATCGTCTATTGAATTTTCACGAGGTGTCGCAGGTCCTGCTGCGTTGTCAGGCAATAGTTACAAGTCATACGGCAAACATCGATGCAGCTAAATTAAATATCGCACTGGGCTAGAGCAGAATGTGATAATTATTCACACGCTGAAGTCAAAAGTTCACCAGTGCAGAGGTTCGGAGAAATGTGCAAGTTGGAAAGAGATAGCTATGTTATGTACAAGATAAAAAAAGATGTGACTATACTTTATTTCTTATTTAAGCCTCATTTGTTCTTTAATCTTGTACATAACATAGCTATCTCTTTCCAACTTGCACATTTCTCCGAACCTCTGCACTGGTGAACTTTTGACTTCAGCGTGTGAATAATTATCATATTCTGCTCTAGCTCAGTGCGATATTTAATTTAGCTGCATCGATGTTTGCCGTATGACTTGTAACTATTGCATGACAACGCAGCAGGACCTGCGACACCTCGTGAAAATTCAATAGACGATTTACGGCAGATGGGTCTTTTTTCATAATTAGTGTTTGAAACATGCTTCTGCCTCAACACGCCATACTTGCATTATCCGTTGATTTCATTTCTCTTTTATGTATTTTTCCATTGATACAGACTCACCACTAATCTGCATGTTTCATCTTTTCACTCAACATTTATTTGACACATAAATAAGGTCAACGGCTGAAACGTGCATTTGTGAAATAATTTCGAAATATTTTCTTAGTAAAAGCTTGGCCTGCATGTCAATCAATAACTGAGATACGTAGAGGTGCACCTAGATCCCTTCTCGGTACTCTGTGTGCTGCGCCGAAAATTTCCACTCGGCAATTGGAAACGCTGGTCGTGTGGCAACCCTGGTTCGTGTGTTTTATGTTGTTGGTTTGAGTGCTTGTGGCTCCTGTGGTTGGCTGGCGGTGCTAGGTTGGGGAGGATAGTGGTCGTGATGTGGGGAGCTGTTCGCAATTGTGGTATTCTACCTGCATTTGGCACAAATCCATGTGTGTGTTGTAGTGAGTGAGTGTGATGCAAGTGCATTTGAATTGTACCCAGTGATTGTTTGTGATGTTGCACCGTATGGATGTTTTTTATCTTCATGTGATGGACTTGTTACATGTGATGCAGGTGTATATAGGTAGGCCGGGGTTGTGTTCAATGTCTCCTGCCAGCGGGATGAGGAGCGCCAGCCACCACGCGGGAACAGACGGCCGGCACACCAAAAACCCGGCGGCTCCCCGGGCCTCTTTCGAGGCAAGTGTTGAGGGATGGGAATTTGCTCCCGAGGGAGGGGAGTAGGATTGCACCTCGTGCAGGCCCCATCCTTAACAGTCTTAAAGTTACTTACGTGTCAAAACATACTTAAAGTCAACACGTGTCTCGGTAGATCTATATAACCCTCCCCCTTCGGGCGCGGGCTTGTGTGACATAATGTGGCAATTTATGCACTAGTTGTGTAAATGGAAATTATTATTCATCAAGTTTTGCCCAGGATCTCTTAAACACTCTGTATGTATTAAAGATGAGCGTCGGGTCGGGTTCCAAAAATTCGGATACCCGAGTCGAACAAAACTTCAACCCGAATCCGATGTCGGGTCGGGTACAAATGTCTGACCCGAACCCGACAAAGGAGTGCCAGAACCCGACCCGATTATATTCGAAAAATCAGAAACATTTCTGTATATAAAGCTAATGCTTGATCCTTATGTGATACGGGGCGGTAGTCTAACTTCTTAGCAGTATTATTTTAGTATTTTATTAAAATACGCAGTAGTTAGTTAGTATATTATTTTCTCTAGGCTAGTAAAGTATTCAAACAAATACTAAATAAGTAGCATAATTACCCACGAAATTAATATAACCTACAATACATGACAAAATTCGGAATCTTTACAAAAAAAATCGACTGCTTCGCGATATATTGTAGGTGTTGCAGCATATTCCATCAAAACTCTGATTGAGACACTTTGACTCTCAATGTTAATGAAGATGTCAATGTTCGAACAGCTGAGCTGCATCACTACATGTAACATCATAATTCTGCAAATAGATGCTAAAATTTCAATTATATAATATTTGATGTATAGTTAAGCTTCCGTTCCTATGTAAAGCTTATCTCAAATTAAATTTCATTTCTTTCCGTCCATCCTGCGAGCCACGATCTACATGTCATTGTGAGAATGAGGCTTTTAGGGACCACAAGAACAGATTCAATTAATTTGATAATGATCTTTCGTTGTTTTAGAAGCAAAATATGTAGCGCTAAGTATTTTGTTAGATCAATAACTCACAATGAGAATAATGTGATGATCCACAATTTCTTGAAAAACTTCATTAAACTACTGGTACACATGAAACAGTACTAACTTGACAGAAGATATTTTTTAAAGTTCTAAACATTTTTCAAATTTGCATGCTCCAACCCGAAAAAACCCGAGTTCGGGCTTTTTCGGGTTTTAGATAAGAGATAATCCTACCCGACCCGACCCGAGTTCTTAATTGCTCTTCCCGAACACGGGCATTCGGTTTCGGGTCGGGTCGTGTTCGGGTAGGATCGCTCATCTTTAGTATGCATCATACTGGAAGGAAGCTTGGTCGAAAATTGTGTTTTTTGGATAATTCGTCACCCTTCGGGACATCCAAAAAATGGCGAATAAAGCATATTAGCGAATTAGCAGTATAAATATATTTCCGTTATCAGTATCTTCAAAACTCGTGTATTTGTGCATCAAGTATTTGCAAGTGATTCTTTCCCGTTAAATCAAAGCAAATTATTTCTACAGCTGATGTTTATAAACGGTTGAACAACCCTTATGTCTATTGACGGGTAAACGACCCTCTCTGTAAACTGTTACTAGGTAAATTATCAAGATGGGTCTGGCCAGACCCGAGCCTTGTAGTCTATATTCTCATGGTCTCCACACAGAATCTTCCATGAATTATTGAATTAAATTATCAAAAGCAATATCTGAAATTTCATTCTACGTTTCTATTGGATATAGCATCGGTAAATATTTGCAATGATTAATGTTTTTATGCCACAATGTTAATACAATCATTGCAGCAACAAATGATTTTTGCGTGTTCCGAACAAATGTTTCGCTGCAAATGTTAAAAATTTGTTCTGTCTGCCTGTCCCTTCTGCCAGACCTCTTCACAAACTTCTGCTAACGAAGTAATTTTGTAATAGCACTACAATGGGAATGTGCGCGATTTTCAGGTTTCTTGACGAATTAAGCGTACTGGGAATGGAAAAGTGACGAATTACGAAATATCTCACGTTTCACAATGTTCAACATATGAAACTTATTCGGGGAATAGGAAATGTGGCGAATTAAACGAAATAGCGGATTAAACAGGTGCCGAATTATCCGAAAAACACTGTATAATAAATTCTGAAGGTTGACAAGAAATTTTTTACAACATTTTTCTTTGTATACTTATAGATGAAGTTGAAGGAGAACAAAATCCTTTCATGCAACCAATTTTTTTGAGATGTGCCCTTACTAGCGATGTTAGTTCAGTTGCTATCGGATCCTTACTTATTTGATGGAATTGTAATTTTTCGGTGAATTGTGCATGATGATGCAGCATGCTTTGACGTATAAAACTTAGACGGCATTATATCATATATATATATATATATATATATATATATATATATATATATATATATATATATATATATATATATATATATATATATATATATATATATTGAAAACAGCACAAAAAACCAATATGCCAATAAATAAATAAATATATATACATATATATATATATAAATTCATTATATTGACTAATTTCCAGTAAACTTGCAAGGGCTTGCACGATGGTTGATAGTTTCATGCTTTCCTTGTCCCATCTGTACTTGACTTATTTCCCTGTTAAAATTGTTCGCATGCGCAGTAATGACTCGCCTTGGATTACTCCTTCTCTCAAAGTAATTTCTGATGCCCGTGATAAAGCTCTCTCCCGTGGACAGTCTGAAAAGCTCCTTTGCCTGCGCGAAAAGTTCTTGTCCGAATTGTCCAAGTCAAAGGCCAAGTACTTTGCTAATATCTCGACCTCCTCCTCCACCTCTAGCAGATGGGCTTCTATAAATTCACAAATTCGAAACAAAAAGGCAACTACTAGCTTAGATGAAAACCTTGCTCATTCTCTTAATGACAAGTTCCAATCTTCCTTTACCACGGCAGACATTGATCTGTTTTCAGATCCCCGTCCAAGGTATCCCCCCACTATTGACTTTTCGGATGTTACTGAGTCTTTGGTCTATAAGCGTATTATGAAATCAAAGTCCAATTCTGCCGGACCCGATGGCATCCCGGGTCATTTTGTCAGGAATTTTGCTATCTATTTGGTCACTCCTCTCACATTCATCTACAAGAGATGCTTGCAGGCGGCTGCTTTTCCTATCTCTTGGAAATGCGCCAACATTCTGCCATTGCAAAAACGCAATAGTACCGACTTTCGCCCAATTTCGATGCTCCCGTTTCTGAGCAAGATTTTGGAAAAAAACGGCAGTTCGGATACATTTCTAATGGTTTTGGTGGTTGCACGAACGCGCTTATTTCAATCAGACTCTCCATTCTTCAGCACATCACTCAAAGCTCTTGTAACTCTGCGACTCTTTTGGCCATTGATTTCAAAAAGGCATTCGATTCCGTAAGCCATCGCCTTCTATTGGACTGTCTTGTTGAAAAATTCGAAGCCGATCCACATGCCATTCAGATTGTTCGCAGCTTCCTATCTGATAGAGTTCAACGTGTATGTTCCAGAGACACCATCACTCCGTGGGTTAAGGTCACTAGCGGCGTCCCCCAAGGCTCTATTTTAGGCCCGCTTCTCTTTATTCTTTTCATAAATGACCTTCCAACTTTTGAGAATACTGAGGCAATTCTATATGCTGACGATATTACACTTATTCATCGCAGAACCTCCCAAGTGACTGACTCTTTTCAAGATGTTGTTACAGAATTTTCCAACTGGGCTTCCCGAAAGAATCTATGTGTAAATGTTAAGAAGACGAAATGCATGGACATTTCAAGAAATTCTGATTGTAATGCAAAGTCTATTGTCGCTATGAATGATATGATCATTGAAAATGTTGAGGATTTGCTGATTTTGGGTGTTAGATTTTCTTCAAACCTACGTTGGGAGTCCCAAATCAATTTTTTGTATCGCAAATGTTGTGCCAGTCTCTCATTTGTGAAAAGACTGAAAATGAATGGCAATCATCCGACCATCATTTGGCAGGCCTACAACAGTCTGGTACTGTGCCATCTTTTTTACTGTTGGCCTGTGATATGTGACATAACATGCAAGGATTTCAAAAAGTTTGTCGCGCTTGATCGAGTGGCAAGAAGATGGTGCTACTCACATGCTAGCCATCAACCCAGTCTTCGGGAAACTCTGAACAAAGCGTGTGGCCAGAAACAACAAGCTTCACCCTCTCTCGCGCTTCTTCATTAGCAGAGAGAGCAGCCGAAATGTGCGGCACTCCAGAAGACTCCTACCATATCAACGCAAGTCAACTATGTACAACAACTCCTTTGTAAAATTTTCCTGTTATTCTTGAGGCCTTTGCGCTGTTGTTCACCTGTTGTACCGCTTTTGTACAATTGAAATAAAGCATTATTATTATTATTATTATAAATAGGCGTAATGTGCAAGATCATCGGTGGCACACGAATTGAGCGTGGATTTCCTTCGTCAGATTGAGCGGACACATTTATATTAGGACTTGTACACAGAATAGCATCGAACATGTAAGGTTCCAAGTGAAAGAAATCCATTTTAGCCTCCAGCACCCCTTTGAAATGTTGTTTACACAGCTTCTTAAGAACAAATTAGACAAAGAACTCATTTGGTGTCTGTAGATGCATCACTTCAGTTTAAAATCATTTACCCAGATTCTTGTTTAAATTTATCTTGCGTGCTTTCAAATGAGCTCTTGATCAATATTTTTGAGCAATTCTCAAAATCTTCCCCGCATCTTGCGCAGCATTGCCTAAAATTTAGATCTTTAATCATGCTGTCCCATTCACATAGCATCATTAACGTAAACAAAGTCGGGTGCGAGTGCCCAAAAATGTTAAATTTTCGATTTTCCGATCCTCACACATCTGAGAATTTATCTCAATCAAAGGCTCTGAATTTCAAGGTTCATATTAATTAGTTGCTGAACTGGCATGGTGTACCCAGTCATTATATGGGTATCAGCATTTATGCCTAATAATGGCATGGATGGTTCTATGAAATAAGTGCATCCGATCAGACAGCATTCATGAATTGACAGAATTCAACGTGCTGTTTGAAATCATTCATGTACCAGTAATAATCCTACTAAAATTTAACGAGATTCATGAAAATTGGTAGGGAAATTATATGAAACATATTCTGGTATAGTTGTAATCTAGCCTAGAGATATTGACGATCTGTTCTGTTAGCAAACGTAACATAAATAGAAAAACAAACTCTTTGATTCCAACAGAAAACATTTCCAATCATGAATGAAAATAATTCCTCTCAATCTCATAAGAGGCGCTGTTCTAGCAAAGTAAGTGTGGCGATCCGTTCATTGTTGAGATGTTGCGGTTTTATTTAATGTTTTCTTGTGTTTTAATGTTTTTCTGTCGCATGTTTTCTTAACGCTGCACCTAAAAAGGTGACATTCGCCTATGTTCGTAATGTTTCGCACATTTTGAAGCGTGTATAGGATTGGGTGGTAAATCCTACTACCATGTGATCCAGCCGGATACTTGATAACTTCGTACCGAATACTCGTATTGCAGGCCTGTGATTACTCCTCAAATTCCTCAAATTTGTTTGTTACTCCTCAAATCCTCAAAAATTCCTCAAATATAGCTCAACTATGAGAAATTCCTCAAATACGACACACTACAGACTAAATGTCGGATGATGTATTGTTTTTTGGCGAATGGCGATGATATGTAAACTTCCAAACAAGAAGCTAAGATAGAATCCTGTAACAGGTATCCTACATCCATGCTGCTAATCATGAATCACTCATGATTTTTCTCTCACACACTCGGTAGATTTTAGATAGCGTAATCCCGCTGTGCTAGCTAGATCTGATGTTTTGATTGGAAACAGACCTGTCCTTTTATCATCTGAATGGGCAGACTGTTAAATAGAATCTTTTCAATATATAAATGATAAACAAAATTTTGAAAAGAGCGACTTACTCACCAATTCATTCCACATGAGGAGAGGAGAACCGTTGCTTGTGCTTCCAGTAAGTATTTTTAAATTTCTAGACATTTTAGGATATAATGATTTTCTTTTAGCCATGTCATATTTAGCACATCAAAAATTAACCAGTCGTTAGCTTGTTTTTTTAATTTTGTTACCTTGACGCACTTTGTTGCGTTGAATACGTTAAATGTCGTTTTCATTTCTGCAAGCTACAGGGCTGTAGATGTTCCGGTTCGTCTGGACTTATTTTGCTAAGCAGAGAAGTTGTCCGAAGTTATTGTCTGTCGAACTCACTCATTAAATGCTTTCACGTATTTAATGAGTGAAACACTGCGATCAACCTACAGAAATTGTATATTTGAACACTGCAATTTTTTGCTTCTAACTTCATAATATTGCTTAGAATTCCAACAATAAAATGCACGTTCAATTATTTTCATGAATTATCTTGACCTGTTTCATAGCCTTCTTTATATGTTTCTGCGACTATATGGCTGCTAAATGCATGCCTGTACTTCTTAAAGAACTTAAGGATATCGATCTTCCATATCCATTATATGATAACATATAGGTAACCCAGCCCACTTGGATTTCAGTGCTCTTATCAACTGAAGCGTTGGTTTCACTCACTCTCTTCCATTTTATTTCCGCTGAACAAGAACACATCCGACGGGGTAAAGCGGATGGTCCCTAAATTTAGTGTCTACCTGCCTCCTGGTCACTATCGTGCGGGGGTTGGAAGCGTATGAAGCTCTGCTATCTCATGAGTCTTTTTGCAGCTACATTTTCCAGGGTCTGCCGACCGACATTCATCCTGGATGAATTATTCACGTATAGATCGTTTTCATAATTTGCTGAACACAGGTTGGTGTGAAATTAGTGCACACATTGCTTATCGTTGTATGTTAACTTAGATAAAAAAGACATTGAACCACATAGTACTGGGTTGGTAGATTTTCAACCTGGGTCTACTGCAAGATGTGGACGTCAATATCCCGACGCAACTTCATACAAATAGAGGTGATAATCTTTCACTCTTTGCCTGTATGAGACCAACAACTCAACCAGCAAGCCTGTTCCCGACACTTGTTTTGTGTTGTATGAGAGAATTCATGTTCATTTGAATGTAGATCGGAACGATATGATCAAAGCGCTAACATGTTAGCAAGAACCACCAAAACTTATGTAGCATGAAGTAAAATTAATAAATTAGTGTGTAATGTGGCGTATCCTTCATGATAAATTACTGACTTTTTTTAAGTCACAAGCATTCCGTCAACGATTTTAAGCTTTCTATAATTATGGGTTACTCTCCTCCCAAATTTGTCTAAAGTCCGTAAAAATTAATCGTTGCAAAGCCCCAGATGCATGTGGTTGAGAATATATCCTACACTCAAAAAATTACAGTATACAAATCTGACAAGCATAATTGAATTGGAGACGATAGCGTGAAGCAGAGCGATATCAGCAGCTTGATCTGACATCCTCTGTTCGACACATTAAGCAGATAATACTTGAGGCAACAAATTAATTTCGTAACAACGCGGGAAGTGATTATGACCAAGTCAGTATTCCTTTGCAATATACACAACTTCAAAAAGTGGGGTGTGGTCAACCCTTGGGTTACCTTCTTCGTTGTGACTTTCATGATTTGAAGTTTGGCCCAAAATCCGTGCTAAAATTTGTAGTTTTTCTTGCAATTATCATATTAGGCTCCGTTTCCATTCCTCAAATTTTTCACAAAAAATCCTCAATTTTTTCATAGGCTGATCACAGGCCTGGTATTTTTCTACTTAAATAATCAGGGCTTTTATCATTTGGCATGTTTTTGTGCATGCTTACATTAATTAGCATTTTATAGCTAGACATTTACAAATATAATTCCATTCTCTTAAAAATCGAAGAGTCAATGTAAGATAAAGTGTATTTTAATGACGGTTTGGTTAAATTCATTTAGTATCTGTCGTCCATGGATATTTGTCATTTATTTCATAAAACTGCAAGCATGTTTGGTATTATACTTCATTCAATTATCATTTATGTTCATGAGAGTTTGATAAATTACACTTGTAGTAAAAAATATTTCCATTCCAAAATGCATGTTGACAGTCGAAAAATGCGAGGGGTAGACAAGAGATCCACCAATTTTTTATAAATTTGATTTGAATATCATGCATTTTGTACGTTTGTGCATGATGATAAGTTAATATTGCTTATAGAACTTGCATAGAGTGAGCTGTTGTACTGTATAGCATTATCAACATTACTGATTCTAATTGAACCTTAAATGCAATGAGAGTAATGTGCGAGATGTACATGCACAATTCACATGCTTGTTCCGTAAGAAATTATGAAAAAAATGAAGCTTTTACGTCACTACTCCCCAGACTTGGGGCTTGGACGGTGTTGACATAGTCAGACTTACGGAACGTTGTGGTACTTTTAGTCCGGATGCCTTTCCTGCCGACTTCCAATGACACCTTTGGGGCTCCACCTCTGGACCAAAAGATCGCTAGGCCAGGCACTTAACCACTGTGCCACGGAGACCACAAAGAAGAAATTAGACACCGTAAGAAATTATGAAATCCCAAATATTGTCAACATAATTCATTTATATTTTGCTAAGTGTTTTTATGAAATGAATTAATGCTTGACTAATAGAAAGACAACTAAGGCACCTCAAAACGCACTGCTGTAATGTAGCACGGAAATACTTGCTAAAGTAAGCGTCTCGGTATCAAGAAAAAATGGACCTATTTGGGCTATCACCAACGACTGTCAAGATAGTATTGATTTTCCGGCTAAAGCTTATACAGAAGCACCAGCTCTAGATGTTTTTTAACGTTTCCGTTACAGGCCATCCCTGGGACGGTTTTATGAACACTGAGTTTCAGGACCATTTTGACCGGGAACCTACAGTATTGGACAGAATGATCCTAATGTCATTATGATAACTGAGTCATGACTAAATGCTTCCATTGAATCGCGTTTACTCTATATGGATGGTTATGTACTACTTTGAGATGACCGCTTATTCCCCACTGGTGGAGGAGTATGTGCATGGATTCGCAGATCATTCTGTCCTTCAGCTATTTTGTTCACTAAATAACTGCATTGAAATTCTGTCCTTTCAAGTTGATCGGATGTACGTGTATGTCTTTCTAGTATATATTCCTCCGAACTTTGTGCAGATGATCATTTGGAAATGGCGGAATTTTATGAAACCGAGATTGATCATTTATTGAACTTGGATGCTAATGCAAATTTACTGGTCTGCGGAGATTTGTACAATTTCAGCATAAGTTTCTTTGAGGAGCATCCATAATGATCTCCATAATGAAGTTCATTCCCCAACAAGACTGAATGCAGTCCTTGATTACTTTTTGTTGTATTCTGATTTGTGTGAACATATTCAGCAAACGGCTTGTATTGGTCCTCCTTTAGCAAGTTCATACCACAAATGTTTGATCTTGCGTTCTATTCGTAGCCTGAATGTTAATAAACAACGTCGATACGTGAATCTATGGGATTACCGACAGTCAAATATCGATGCATTTGTGGATGCACTTTTCAATGTTAATTTTGACTGTGTTAATTCAGAAAACGATTTAGAAAAGATGTATGATCTTAGAAATAATCTCTCCAGCCATTTCATGTACTCCATGTGAAAAAGTGCTCTTGACAACTACAGACAAGCCTTGGATGTCTCCATTGGTTAAGAAACTAATCAATGCACGTTGGAATGCTTATTGTAATCGTAATTGGCCACCATCATTACCATCACTACAAAGAGAAAATGAGGTGGGAATTGTTAAAGCGAAGCGTTCATGGGTTCACAGGGAGTCTTCTTATTCGAAAGACCGCTGGTTGTTAATGACATCAGAGGCAAAACACAGAACTTAGCTATTGATTTACTGATCAGTGAAACCGGCGGCATCTTCAAGTTTCTGGAAGCTATCACAGCTGATTTTCGGAAAAACTACAACCAATGGGACGACATTTCTTTGCGTACTATTTCTAGCTCCTGTAATTATAATTTTGAATATCAGAAACACACGTCTACAATGAGCTAGTCATATGAATGTTCGCAAATGCTCTCGTGTAGATAATATTCCTCCTCGCATTCTCAAGATCGGTGCTCCCTGGTTGTCGGCTCCCGTTGCCGCAATTTTCAATCTTTCAATGCTAAATAAAAAACAACATCCTGCTCAGTTTAAGCATACATGTGTTTGTACTATTCCAAAAAAATCTCGACCGACAGTAAAGAACTTTCGACCGATTTCAATTTTGACCGTTATATCGAAAATATTTGAAAGAATTGTCCTCAACCGTGTCAAAGATGGCCTGATAGCATGTTACGGAAATCAGACAATTGCAGTCAGACCTTATGGTTCAGCAACCGGTGCTCTTGTAAAGATACTTTATCTGACTAAGCGATGCATGAATGATGTGAAAGTATCAGGTGTCCTCATTACATGCATAGATTTGTCTAAGGCACTCGACAAGCTAGTGCATAATCTACTGAATTACCTTATTGATTTGAATTTTGATCCTAGCTTTATTTCCTGGCTAGACATAAATAATGAAACCAACTATCATTGACTTGAATGGAAGTTTGTTTCATTTTTTTCTATGGTTTGAGATGATATCTCGCTTTCTATGTATCACCATTGAACTCCATATGATAAGGGAAATGATATAGGACCATCAAATTTCAAAATTTGATATTGATCACAGTAACAGCTAGAAGTTGAACAGAATCACCACCTACTGCTGACCAGATTTGACTTATGAAATGGCGCACGATAACTTTACCAGAGGAATGGCAATTGGGATTATGCGTTGTGGGCAAAGTTCTACAACTGTTGCGAAAGAATTAAAAATTTCAAGGGTCGTTGTATGGAGGTGGTGGTGTCGTTGGAAAGCAGAAGGAAATGTGGAAAAGAAGAACGGATCAGGAAGACCAAGGGTATCATCCAAGCGGACAGATGCACGCTTAGTTTTAGCTGCTAAAAGAAACAGATTTGTGTCCGTCCCGAAGCTAATTGTGTACTGGAAGGTTGCTGGGAACGTTGCCTGTAGCGTTCGAACTGCATATCGAAGATTGCGAGAAGCTGGTATACAGTCTCGACGACCCGCTGTGAGAATTCCGCTGAGCCTGGAACATCGAAGGAGACGAGTGACGTGGTGTCAAGGTCATCAGTCGTGGAGTGACAGTCAGTCGGAACGTGTGCTCTGGACTGATGAATCGAGGTTTACTCTCGATTTCAACGATGGTCGGATCCGTGTTCATCGCTTGCCAAGTGAACGATTTGCTCCATGTTGCGTCAAAGAACACGACCGGTACGGCGGCGGTAGTGTCATGGTTTGGGCCGGTATCTGGCACAATGGAAAAACACCAGCAATCGTAGTGAAAGGAACATTGACAGGACAGCGATATGCCGACGAGATCGTGACACCGGTCGTGGTTTCAGCAGTGACATCGAATCAATTGATTTTTCAGGATGACAACGCAAGGCCCCATCGCGCTTCAGTGGTCTCTAACAGGATAGCAAGCAGTGGAATCCCAACCTTGGAATGGCCCTCACGTTCTCCCGACCTCTCCCCCATCGAGCACTGCTGGGATGAACTTGGTCGCAGAGTGAGGGAGAGGTACAACCACCCACCAGTGTCTTTGAAGATGTTGGCCGACAGACTGATCGAGCAGTGGAACCTCTTAGACGTGGCATTCATCCAGCGACTGTGCTCATCCATGCCTTCACACATCGATGCCTGTTTGGATGCTCGCGATGGTCACACCCGTTTCTAACTTAAGTTGATAAAATCATGAGTATCAAATTAAATGTTTTTGATTAAAGCATTCGAGTTCTCCTTTTACAAACAACAAACAAAGGTACAGTACAACCAAGTTTAAGTCATAAGTATTCATATCAGGACTTGTTTCATTCTTTTTGTCACTGAGTATATTTGAGTGATCAGTTTGCAGGTCACGGTAAACGGGCATCGTGGTCCTGTGATCAGAGCTGCATCGGGTGTGCCGCAAGGCTCGGTCCTTGGACCATATCTTTTCGGCTCCTTCATGGGGAAAATGGCGATCCAGCTTAAGAATATTCAGTTCGTTTTTATGCTGATGATCTGACGGTCATTGAACCGGTGCATAAAGAGTATCCGAATTTCTTATATTTTGATGTAATCAACTGTTTATTGGATATGGGTTTCACTGTTAACAAGAATAAATCCAGGCGTATGCTAGTAAGGAGAGCGGGCTATTGCAGGGTTTCGTCTTCCATGAATTGTGATTTACAGCTTTCGTCTTCGTGTGGAATTTTGGGTCTTATCGTGAATGACTTACTTAGATGGGATGAACAAATATCAGATGTGCTGAAAAAGTGTTCTCAACGTCGTTATACCATAGGAATTTTGACGAAGATAATGCCTCTAGATAAACTTATCGCTTTATATCACTCCTTGGTTACATCCTGTATCATATATGCTTCACCTGTGTATGGGAATTTACCTCAAAGCATCTAAGCTGAGTTGGAGGTATTTCAAAGAAAGCCTCATCGGACAATATGCGGTTTCTTATCGTGTGAATGTAGCAAGTTCCTCATTATAAGCAGCAAATTCGAGGAGGCAGCTAAAGAGGTTCCTTTTGAAGTGTGAAGCCATTGCAGTTCTTACATTACAACATGTTGTACCTGAGCGTATGATATTTAGCCGCAAATTACGGATGACAATTTGTAGAACTGTAAAGCGTCTCAATTTGCTTGTCCCATGGGCGACTTATTTGTGCAGCCGAGCTTAGAGTGTCCTACCTTCATACTCTATGTACCTTTTTCATAGCTTCTTTCGTGCGCTAATCTCTAATATAGAATCCATGTATTTCACATGATGCTTTAACCTTAAAGCAGTTTGAGAATTTGTATTGTGTTCTGCTACTTCCATCTGATGTCATCATGATTTTCAATCTTCAAATACAAACAATGATTTACTTACTTAATGGATGCATCATCGTATGAAATTTCCAATTTTAGTTAGCCTCTTTGAATTCGGTAAAGAAAACTTACACTGTATTAGCGATCTCTGAATGTGATAATTTGCTTGCTGATCGTATTTATCAAAATCAAAGTCTGATTTTCATAAGATTTTATCAAAAATATCAAATACATGATTGCTTAGTCAGTAGGACCCATGTACATGTACATATTCGATACATGCGTAGTTCAATTAATCACCCTATAATTGGAGGGATGTCCCCTATTTTGCAGCATAAAGTAGATCCAAAGAGGCATGGACGTGCAAAGACTGCGACAGTTATGTTTAACTGTCTTTAGCTCTTTCCCGATCATTATACTCATCAATCATGTTCGAATGGACTCTTTGTTCAACAACTATTGGACTGATTCTGGATTGGGTCAATGTCAGAACCAAATTCAGGCAAGAATCAAGCCATTGACAGTTAAATGATGGACCAGGATAGCATTCCTTCCATGAGCGGACGTTAGTTCACCGTCATTTCGGAACTGCGTACAGCTTCAAGTTCTTCGATCAGTTTCACGTTCATGATGTCCAAGTAGGTCTAAAAAACCAAACTGTTCTTTCATCAGCTGACTACAGCGTCTTGATGTGAAGAAAGTGCTTCATGTCGTAACTTTTGAGGCGTTCCTCACTCATCTTGCGTAGTATTTCGGACTGTTCCTGTTTAATCACTGGCTTTCTCATGGGTCTGGGAAATCAGATAATTGAGTCGCAAAATATTCATCGCAAAACGTCACTCGGCGCCAGTCTTCCCCAGTGCTTGCCTCGCACCTTTTACGAAGGGCAATGTTGTTATTTGATTCTTGGAAGATACAACTGCCTTCTTTTGTCAGTCAGATTTCAAAGTAGCCACAGAAAGACGACTTCTGCCAACTCTTCCTTTACTAGGTATTCGCAATTCACTTGGAGACCTGTTCGAATATCAGCTGTAGATTTTATAGGAAGTGTTTTAGTGAGAATCTTTACTTCCGCAAGCAATAGCTGATGCACTTAATAATATCTGTGTGCAAAGACACCACAGAATGTTGGAGCATACGAAAGGAACAGTCCTCAATGACATAGTACAAACGACAATGGATCAAGAGTGTGCCATTCAACTTCTAATCAAGTCAACGTCAACAAGGCAGATTTTGTACCTGTACACAAAACAGGTTATTACTTCTTGTTTCCTGCCTTTTGGAATTCAAACTTGTATCTATTGGCTTCTTTTATGTAATTCTTCTATTATAGAATCGTAAATATGTTCTTCAAAACAATTATATTCACCAGTTTTAGAGAGACCAGCCTGGGAAAATCAGGAGAACATTTCCAACACATGTAAAAGTCTTTGGTTCAGCAAGAGAAAACATTGCAAGGAATTCTTTAATACATGTATAATTTTGACTTCTGTTCTAGTCTAGCTCCAAGTGAAAGACCGCCAATATGTAAAATGTGTTTCTTCAAAATCTATGTTTTGTAGCAGTGCGGAAAGAATTATTGTACCCGAACTTCATGTCTCCGATGAGTTTCATCAAGGAATCCGAACGATGCGATTTTCTTCGATTGATCGATGTTTCGATCGTGCTTCATTTTTATCGATTGACGATCATCCCTGATTACAGAAGCAATCGATCAATTATTGATCAGAATTTGCAATGGTGGAACGAAGTTTTAGCTATCATTAATGCGTTCGTTATCTTGGAATCCGGTGAAATCAGAAAGTCGTCTGAGTAGTTTTATTTTTTTACTGTATTCTGTCCAACAACATGAAAACCTGCAACATATCTGTAAAATGTCCATACTGAAGGAGTTGTAGTTCTCGTCATACCTTTGGATTCGCGCCACTGACTGCGGTGAAAGACCAGGTGCTTGAGAGAGTCCTTTCCAATAGTATGCAGTCGTCTGAGTAAAGTTTTATTTTTTTACTGTAAAACTACTGTTTCCATATATATACTGTATTTTTACTGTTTCCACATAATATAGGTCCTTCCAATCATTATTAAGAAGATAGCAGGCATACGAAAATTGGCTCACCTGATGATTTCACCACCACCTCAGCATACCTCACTGAATGTAAACTAGATGGACAGCTATGTGTGACCGAAACAATATTACAATGCGCACGCCACTGACTGCGGTCAAAGACCAGGTGCTTGAGAGAGTCCTTTCCAATAGTATGCGATCTGCGATTGTTCCTTTCTGGGGAAAGAAGACTGAAAGAGAAAGTTGCCTAATTCTGTGGGTTCAGGGCTAATAACAATTAGTTCAGGGTCTGTGGGGGTTGATGAAAAGCTATCGACAAGTGACCGGGGCCGGCGACTCGAAAACTACAGGCTGGTGCCGAACGCACGGTCAGCGTCATGTTAAGCGATCCGCCAAGAGGGGCTCAGCGCATTATTCACCTGTTCAAAGTGCAATTTTTGAGTGTCGTTATGTCAGTGATAACTTAAGGCCATAGAACAGAAGAAAAAATAAGAAGGCAAAAAGAATTACTGGGGGAAAGAAGTACCGAAAAGCGACGTTTTCAAAGACCGTTTGAAGGAGAAGAGAGAAGACTGGCAGGTTACAGAAGTCGGTAGCGAGTTCCACTGACGTGCTGCTGCAGATGGGAAAGAACGATTTCCGATGGATCGGCGGAGAATGGAGCATACAGAGCAGAATGGGCTAGAGTAAGTGCTTGCGAGAAGCAATCTCTGATGCACAAAGGAGCTACTCGACGAAATAGGAAGAAGAACCATTTCAGCTAAAAGCTGAGCACTGCAATGCCAAAGTGAATCCTCTCTTGCATTCTTAGCCAGTGCAGGTCCTTGAGGAGCTCGGATTGATATGAGAGTGGTTGGAGGAGTTGAAGATAAGTCTTGCGGCAGTATTAGAGCGGTTTGCTGGCGACGATGCTGGATGTTTGGGAGACCATCAAGCACAGATGAACAGACACGACGAGAGATCGATATATAGGCATTGTGAGTGATAGGCTAATGGACCGGATTTGTCCAAGTGAAGCGAAGCAGCTCGAGACTGGGCGCTCGAGATGTGAACGCGTGCATGGACAAATGAGAGTGATTGAGGTGGAGTCGACAGTGATTAGAGTTGAAGGGAGCTTGTCTTTTTGCGGTTTGAAGAGCACCACTCAACTTCAGACTTTGCGACCAACCACTGCTGGATGTCTTGAAAACATTCATCTGCCGTGAGAGTTGGGAAATGGCAGAGGGACAGCAGGACCGTAGATCATGGTGACCACTTGGCACGAAATTTCGAACCAGTACGAAATGGTTCGAATTTGTATGAAATCCGGGCCCTGGTTCGAAAAAGTACGAAATACAGTTAAATATTCTGCCATTACTATTACAAACAGATGCAAAGTGATAAATGAAAATTAATTAATTATTTTTTATGGAAGAATTAACCTTTTGATGCTGACTAAATGTACTTCAGAAACCTTGTCGACTTAACATTCAGTGATCGACAACAATCAACAAATAATACCAGAATAGTAATCTTTCGTTTGTAATTGACTTTAAGGACTCAGTTGAAAAGGTCAGTCTTCAATTCATAACTACGAGATTTTTGCTTTTTTTGTGTTTTTCTGAGAATTCAGAAAAGTTACTGATCACATATACACGTGTAATTTTACAAATATTGAATATTTTCACAAAAGATGCAGGTAAACCAAGGATTTGTTTCTGGCACCAATCTTTTCATTTCTATATCACTTGTTATATTGTTGAACCTTTCTTATCCTATTTTACACCACGTTTTGAAAAGAGTGAATATGCCAAAGAGTATATGTTGTAATTTTCTTGCACATGCATTTGTGACAAAATATAAATTATTCATTTCATGCGTGTTACGAGCGTATTATAATAATATTTATAAAAGGCGCTCAATTACGCAGGGATTCTAGCCCCCCTGTATACAGTCAAAACTCATCCAAAACAAGGAGTCGGTGGAATTGAGTCAGGTTGACATTATGATCCCGCAGCTTAACTGGAAGGCTGTTCCATATTGAGTACCCGATGCAGCGAAAAAGCGGTCGCCCATACAAGAGCGAGGTCTTCGTGGATAACATGTTAGGATATTGCAGGAACTAAGGCGATACGTGCTGTTGCCGTCGATCAGGTCACAGTCCTTAGAGAGATAATGGGGAGCCAGCTCATGGAGAGTCCTATACACAATGGTCGCCATCTTGAATCGGATGCGTTGTTTTATCGGAAGCCAATGCAAGTGAAAGGTCGATGCGCAGAATGGGTGTGATGTGCTCACCCCTCGGAATTCCTGTTGTGACTCGTGCTGTCGGATTCTGAACTGTTTGGAGGGGGAGGAGGACACAGTCGGAGATGTCATGGAGGAGTGACTTACAATAGTCGAGGCGAGACGTGATGAAGGCCTGGACCAGACTCCTAGCCGCGAAGGTCGTTGTTGAGCGGATTATTGGGCAGAGCTGTCGTAGAAAGCAATACGCAGAGCGACAGACATTGTTGACATGAGCATCCATTGTAAGATGTTCGTCGAGAATGACATCAAGGTCACGAACTTTGATACATGTCTATGCTAATGAGCTCAGAATATCGATGTCGTTGACAGACTATCCAAATCTCTTGACCCCATCCAAATAATGAGCGTCTTTGACGGGAGAGCTCAACTAAGCATCAATATCATTAATCCATCGAGATAACCTAGCAGCGGCAGTAGTTGATTCTGAAGGTGGGGGACTGATATAAACTGGAAGTCATCTGCACATTGGTGGAGTTTGTTATCTTATAAAGCGACGATGTTAGACAGATCGGCTGTGTATAGAATAAATAGTAATGGGCCGAGAACAGAAACCTGCGGCATGCCGTGATGAATGACCTGTGTCGATGACAAATTGCCATTATAGTTCACTTCGTGAGTTCGGTTGGTCAGAAACGAAGTGATCCAGCGCAAGCCGTTCCCTTGGAGGCCGAAGTGCTTTTCCAGTCGCAGGAGAAGTATCTTATGGTTAGTGCAGTCGAACGCGGTAGACATGTCCAGCAAACTTAGGAGATTGACATGCTGCTTATCTGCAGCAGAGAATATGTCTGACAGAACATGCAGTATATCCGTCTCCGTCGAGTGATGCCGCCTGTAGGCCGACTGATAATTCAGCAGCAAGTCGTTCTCGCTGAGGTAATCGCTCAATTGTTGAGCAGTTACTCTCTCGACAAGTTTGTATAAATACGACAGGTTTGAAATTGGTCGTTAATTTGCCAAGTCGTTTGGGTCTTTTTCAAATGTGGCGACACGATAGCATGTTTCTGACTGTCGGGCTTGTATTTTGCTGGTGCATGTACGAAGTATCATTGTGGCATCGTTGCGCCAGCATTTAACTATTCGCACGACGCAGGGTTATGGGTGTGCACCACGTACTCCTACACCTTCGCCTTTATCAGGTCGACCGCCCGAATGCACACATGTGACTGTGGCAACATCCTACCTGTCCCACATGCTCACTCACCTGTGCCGGAATTCAACTATTCACTTCGCTGGTCGCTGTTCATGTTTTCATGCTTTCCTTGCTACTAATAATTTCTACATGGTTTGAAATTTGCGCACGGTGAAGTGGTCACCTTGCTTAGATGCTGTCTTAATCTTGTCTATCTAATATGTCTACATAGGCGTGAGCGCATAGACAATGGCGATCAATTATTTGAACAAGGTCGGCAGCGTTGAGGATGAGAAATAGTTGACCTAGCACTGATCCATTACGGACACCATGACCATTTGGAGATCGAGCAGACCATGAACATCAATGACAGTTAAGAGGTCAGAGCAGACGTTGAACATGGCTGTCTAAGTACGTATAATACAGTTTGCATGTGTATATATATATATATATATATATATATATATATATATATATATATATATATATATATATATAGATAAATTAAAAAAAAACGTAGTCTCAAGATAGAATTGTTTATTCACGAATTTTCGTCTAAGACTTCATCAGGTGAACGAAGTAAATGTACATGAAGTGAAATGACATTGCATTATAAAGAAAAGTAACAAGAGTTCAACACGTGTATGCCCAGGCGGCATCATTATCTTCTCACATTTATCTGAGGCTTAACGGCTTCAATTGTTGACATTTCCACACGGCGGCGATGATAAGAATCAAAGAGCCCGCGGGAGATAATTGAAGGAGAAATATGGCGTAACAGAGGGGAGCAATTGTGTTTAATTTTAAAATGATGGAAAAACTTGGCTGCTGGTTGTATGTAGGTGTTCATCAATTCTTTTTCTGAAAGTGCGATGCGTTTCACCTACATAACTTTCCGAACAGATATTGCAGACAATTTTGTAGACAATATTTTTAGAATTGCATAAATTCTGGCCTTTACAAACACAACGACTTTTGCAACTGATGGGTGGTTGTTGATAAAATTGTTGGGAAAGAGGGGCTTTAGTTCTAAAGATCGGAATGATGGGAATCGGCAGATTAGATTTCCTTATACAGTTATACACTTTATTAACCCAACGATCATTAACATACGGAACGTTAATCCGAATAGCGTCTTGTTTCGTATTTCTGTTTTTAGGCACAGTTTCACTATAAAGATACTTATCTAGGACTGACAAAGGATAACCATTAGCTCTAAACCTCTGCGAAAGAAGATTAAGAGACTGCTTGACAAGCGTCTGGGACGATGAGTTGCGTAAAGCTCGTAAGCGTTCAGTCTTAATAATACTAATTTTCCTCATCCGCGGGACGGCACTATCCCAAGGAAGAATGTGACCACTATGAACACTTTTGCTTAAAATTAAACACAATTGCTCCCCTCTGTTACGCCATATTTCTCCTTCAATTATCTCCCGCGGGCTCTTTGATTCTTATCATCGCCGCCGTGTGGAAATGTCAACAATTGAAGCCGTTAAGCCTCAGATAAATGTGAGAAGATAATGATGCCGCCTGGGCATACACGTGTTGAACTCTTGTTACTTTTCTTTATAATGCAATGTCATTTCACTTCATGTACATTTACTTCGTTCACCTGATGAAGTCTTAGACGAAAATTCGTGAATAAACAATTCTATCTTGAGACTACGTTTTTTTTTTTAATTTATCTTTATTACAGATTGTTTCATAAAAAATGGATCACCCTTAAACATCGCCTTAACTTCAACTTTGTCTAACTCCGCCAAACTTGAACGAATTTCTCTGAAATTTGGAAGATATGTCAGTTGTGCTTACTAATATCATTGTTGGAAATTTCAAGCATGAATATTGAGTTGTTTTCCTGTTATAGATAAAAAAGTAGTAGATAATTTGATCTTCATTTAGCAATGTTACACAAAATCATACCTCACTCTTATAAAATTACATTTGTTTCCTTTGTTATATACAGTCCGTTTCATAAAAAGTGGATCATCCTAAAATTTGACTAAATAAAACATAAGTATGATATAGAAAGCATTTTTCATGTTATTGCATGTCCCTAATATATTTAAATGTCCTTATATAATCTGATAAGCTATGATACAGTAACGGTTCTTAAGAAGCTAATATTTTGTGGCCCTACCCTTATTGTCAATGACATTACCAATTCGTCTAGGCATTGATTCGATGATATCGTTGATTTTTGACTGATCTAACTTTCTCCACTCTCTTTTTAACAGTGACGTAAGTTGTGATACGCCATCTGTAGGTAGCAGTGAACGACGAACGTTACGTTTCAGAATACTCCATAGATTTTCTATGGGATTCAGATCAGGAGAACGAGCTGGCCAAGATAATGTCCTAAGCCCTAATTGAGACTTGCATAAGTTGTCTCTACTACTCCTGTGACACGTAGCATTATCATCCATAAATAACCAAGTCGATGGATCACCAAGTTGATCTGTCATTTGGCCAATGTTCATTCGTAAAACATTCACATAGCGTTCAGAATTCATGGTTCCTTGCTGTATGTGAAGCTCAGAGCGGCCATTGGTCCAAATGCCAGTCCAAATCAGTAGAGTCGCACCACCTTGTACCCGGGGACGATGCAAATGTCTCGGAATTTCCTGATCAGATTTTATCCATAATCTCAATCGACCATCACTATCCTTCAGACGGACTGATGCCTCATCAGACCAGACAGCCCGATCCCATTGATTTCGCCAGTGACAATGACTCATTGCCCATCGGAGACGTCTTTTTGTATGCTGATCTGATAATTCGATCTGAGAGGGCCTCTTACAGCTCTTCAAATTCGACTCAATAAGTCTTCTACGAATAGTGGACTTAGAAATAGACGAGTCTAGTGCAGCCATCTCAGTTAACGAGAGACTTGGATCAACTTTAACAAATCTCAAAATTAGGCGGTCTCTACGTTTGGAAGTTTTGCGTGGACGGCCAGAGCCCTCTTTACGACAAAGTCGAAAATCATCATTATGCCATCGATGCACATTTGTGTAAGGGACATTTAGTCGCTTGCTTGTAGCTCGCAAAGAAAATCCTAGTTCTAGCAGGGCTGACACTTTGTCTTTTGTGAATGCGATCTCGTTATTGTTCATTTGTGCTTTGTATTGTTTTCAACCGGTAAGAGATAGATTTCTAGCTGAAAGCAATCAGGAGTGCTGCTAACACCACCGCAACGAAGTCAGGAAGCTATGGAACATGAAGTCCAGTTAATCACATGTAGCAGTTACATTATTGTTGATGAATGATGGTGCTATACTGGCTCTGATTGACCGATTTTCTTTATTTTTGTTTTGCTTGATAGCTTTTGGCTTGTAGAACAACATATTACATAACAAAGGAAAGAAATGTAATTTTATAAGAGTGAGGTATGATTTTGTGTAACATTGCTAAATGAAGATCAAATTATCTACTACTTTTTTATCTATAACAGGAAAACAACTCAATATTCATGCTTGAAATTTCCAACAATGATATTAGTAAGCACAACGGACATATCTTCCAAATTTCAGAGAAATTCGTTCAAGTTTGGCGGAGTTAGACAAAGTTGAAGTTAAGGCGATGTTTAAGGGTGATCCATTTTTTATGAAACAATCTGTATTAAGTCTCATGGCGATTACTTATGATCATATATATATATATATATATATATATATATATATATATATATAATATATATATATATATATATATATATATATATAATATATATATATATATATATATATATATATATATATATATATATATATATATATATATATATATATATATATATATATATATGTTGTATATATATTGTTTTTCCTTATCATGAAATCAACACTGGGTTCACTATGCGTCAACGTATTACGGTCAACCTTAGGCCCAGAAAAGGATCCACTCGTCAAAGATGGAGTGAAATTAGCCGACAAAAAGGTTCGAGCAGAGCTTCGACTTAAATTTCTTCGAGATTGCTACAGTGACCATCTCATCCCCAGATTCCTTCAGTTGAAAGTTCCAAAGACACTGCAGAATTCAAAACAAGGAATTCGCAAGGCTCAGAGATCTGCTTTGAAGCAACAGATTGGTGAGGCTACACGTGACCTGAAACTTAAAGCTTCTCATTTAGCTGATTTTACTAATTCTTTTGATTCTAATCTCAAACCAATTTTGAAATCAATCATTGAGCAAAAGTCTAGCAAAACGGTCAAAACCATTCAAAATGTTCATGCTAAGAAGTTGTCTTCCCTCCGGGTCAAACAGAAACCCGTGATCAGTCCTCGATATAAGCAAGATAATGACCCTTGTGTCATCAATATCTCTTCAGTTCCTTTGTCAAGAGAAGAAATGGATTTGCTTTCTCTTGGCTTTTCTATGTGTTTCCCTCATAATAAGATTGGATTAAATGAAGAAAAGGCAGAGGCTGAATTTCTGATTTCACGTTTGAAATCTGTTGAGAATGAGGCTAATGTCAATAACGATTTCATTGGTAAAATGAGGAACGCATTTAAAAGTTATTTCAGTAAGCATAAAGTTTCCAAAGAGTGGTCAAGCAAAATAAAATCTTTACGAAATTTGTCAAAGAGAAAAAAGCTGATGATTTCAAGATTTGATAAAGGAAACGGTATCCTGATCGAGGATAAAGAGTCCTACATTCAGAAAATGCGAAGTATCCTTGATAACAAGGATAAGTTCAAACCTCATACAATTGATAAACGCTCTAAAAAGAATCCATTTATCCTTGAGGAAGATCGCTTCAACCGTAAACTCCAGCAATTGAAATCTAAGGGTTTGATAAACGATAACATTTTCCAGGTGGTTAGGTCTGTTGGATCACAGCCAGCTCGTCTTTATGGCCTGCCCAAGGTTCATAAGAGTAACTCTGATCCTCCATACCGACCCACTCTGAACATGAAAAATTCCTCTTCTACCAACCTTGCAAAGTGGCTTGATCAATTACTGAAACCTCAAATCCCAAAAACCTTTTCTTTGAAAGACACTTTTCAATTTGTTGACCAGCTGAAAAATCTTGATGTTTCTGATCAGTCGTATAAAATGTATAGTTTCGATGTTGTCAATCTCTTCACCAGTATTCCTTTGAAGAGGACCATCAGACACATTGTCTCAATGATTGATTTCAGCAAATTACCTATAAACTCGACTGCATTATCGAGTTTATTAGAACTGGCTTGCGAAAATATTTTGTTCTCATTTAATGATAATTTGTATTACCAAATCGACGGCATGTCCATGGGGTCCAGTTTAGGACCTACCATGGCAGCCTTCGCTATGGATCTTCTTGAAAGCCAATTTCCTAAGTACGACGGCAATCAGCCATTTTTCTATCGTCGCTATGTAGACGATTGTTTTTCTCTTTTTCGTAACGATAATGAAGCAGAAAATTTTTTGAATTTTCTGAATTCCCTAGACGATGATTTGAAATCTACGATGGAAAAAAGTGTCAACGATTCTTTGGTTTTTCTTGACACTAATATAACGTTGAAATCAGAGCAATTCAAAATTGACTTTCATTTGAAAACTACCAATACAGGAGTTTATATGCATTTTCACGCATATGCCCCCAAGCAGTATAAATTAGCTGCTATGAGATCCCTCTTTTATAGGGCTCATCGTATTTGCTCTGATCGTTCTTTGTACGATAATGCTGTAAAAAAGATAACTGAAATATTTAAACAAAACGGCTTCCCAGATCCTCTTATAAATGAAACAAAATCAAAAGTAGAACAGAAGATTTTTCAAAGCCAGCAATCGATTGTGAAAAATGATGATAAGAAAGCCATTTTATATTAGTCCGTTCCGTTCATTGCTGAAGGCAGTAAAGAGTTTAAAAACAGAATCAAAGACTTGAATCACTATTTATCGAACACTACCATCAAACCGGTTTTCAAAACCTCCAAAATGAGTGATTATTTTCCTAACAAAGATAAGATTGCCAGTGGTCTGAAATCGAATGTTGTTTACAAATACTTTTGTGACCGTTGCAATATGCGGTACATCGGCGCTACAAAACGCCATCTTGATACTCGCATCGCTGAGCATCTTAAAGGTTACCCTGTCTTGACAGAAATTTCTATGCATGAACACAGTCCTGAGAAAACGAACTTTAAAGTCATAGGTCGGTACAAGTTGCCCTTTATTCTGGAATCTATTTTAATCAAGCAAGATGTGAAATGCCTGTCCAACGAACGGAACGGATCTCACCCTCTCTACCTCGGATTGTCTGACTAGCAATTGTTAATTTTATTCAATTTCCATGCTTTAGTGATTTCATATATAAGGCGAATTTTACTTTATTTTAACGATTTGTCCGCTGATGATGGTGTAATGAACACTGAAACATGTCCGGTTGAGAAAAGACAATTTGTTTTTCTTTATCATGAAATCAACACTGGGTTCACTATGCGTCAATATATATATATATATATATATATATATATATATATATATATATATATATATATATATATATATATATATATCAGGGGCGGCTCGTGCCCCGAACTACAGGGCGTGCTAGTAAAAGTCAAATGAAATATCAATGATCCTAGGTCTTATAAAACCACCAAACCGTTATTTGTTTGTTTCCGGACCTCATTATAACCCATAATTTTGATATAAAAAATACCGCATAAGGTACAATGTACAGAAAAAACACTGCGAGTATTTAGGATGTTGTATTTTTGGTATGCATAAACGACAAAAACGTTCAATTTATTTATAAATTAGCTTTGTGCGCCTGTCCTTCATTAATGCAAAACGATCGATGATGTCATTTTAGCTAATTGAATCAGCAATTTCATTTTCAACTGAAATTAGCATGAGACTTTCCAATCTATCTTCTAACATCGTTGACCGGAGGACTGACTCGATCCGATTCAGGCATGAAAAAGTGCGCTCAACCGGTACGGTGGTAACAGGGATAGTCAAAATAAAATTTCAAGAGCTTGCTAACTTCTGAGAGTGCATCATGAAGATCATTGTCATAAATGAATTTTAACATATCACTGAGATGTATATCAAATTGATCAGACGAGTATACGACACACAACTGTGATTTCAATCGAGAAAAATCAAATAAATCTTTGTATACAGAATACTTTAACACAGAAAAAATCTTCAGTTGAAATTCGCGTCTGTAATTATGAAATTGGTCCTGATTTAGTAGAGTGAAAAAGGACAAGCCTGTTTGAAGATCTTGAGTTTGAAAACGAGTTTGAAGATTTTGAATTAATATATCGATAATCGAGAAGAAAACTGATTCATAATGTGCCAATCTGTGGGCTTCGCTTTCAAATGCTTGACTTCGAGTCTGCATGTTACAGCTTGTTTCGAACCGTGATATAGCTGTCGCGATTTTGGAAAACACATCACTACACCGAAGTTTACGCAAATCCTCAATGGTTTGCTCAACAGCACCATGAGCTGTGTCCAAAGCAAAGAAGCCTTCTGTAATCTTTGAAACAAAATGTGACACAAAGGCAAAGTCGTATTGAAAATTTCAAGCATAATATTAAAGTTGAAATCTCTCAACTTACCCAACAGAGACCCTGCTTTATCTATGGTCACACAATCCCAGTCGCTGTTATTATCACGTATCGACGAAAAACATTCACATAAACTTTCAAAATTTTCGTGAACAACGGAAACAGCTCTGTGATTATACGACCATCGTATTGGAGTTATCGATATCATTCTTTTGCCACTTTTACCACAAATTTCACTCAAATGGGAGCGGCGCTTTGCTGAATGATTAAAAAAGCATGAAAAGATGAAATATAAGAAAAAAAGTTCTTAACGTATTCTGCCGTGTTAAGGTAAAAAGCCGTAACTGCGATTTTCCTGTTTTTCAGTAGAAGCTTTTTTGTGTTCTTGATTCGTATACCTAATTGATAAACGGTAGCTGCGGAATGATATTTCATTTAAAGATAGTGAATGAAGGTGCATTTAACCGTGAATCAGAAATTGCTATATTACATTGTCACTATTGATCAGATGAGTTACGGCTTTTTACCTTAATATTATACGGCATATAATAATATAATGATGTTTAGGTAAAAAGCCGTATCTTCAAAGAGCTTTCAGATACACTCAAAATGCTTTCAGATTGCAGGATTCTGGGATGTTTTGATTATGCTACATATATTGCAGCATATTATGCATTTAAAGCTTCTATGCATTATTTCATGCAAACCTAGTTTGATCATTGTGTCCGCTATCTCATACATGCACAAACGGAAAGATACATTACGGAAAGCTAGATTTTGAAGCATAGGCTACCTGTATTAGAACTAGGACTACGATGCAATGAAATTAAATCAAGAAAATGAAACTGTTAATAGGACATTTCTATTTGAATTGACTTGATATCATTTTTAGTAATGTAATTTGATATTCATTCATTTTCCTTGAATGATGCAAACACAAAAACAAAAGCAATGAGACAAACAGGATATTTTTCATCGGATCTGCTGCGTGTCTAAATACAAACTGAAAACAAAAAAGCAGCAAGAAACCTTACTGGATCTAACAGTTAATGCATTACTACTCTAGGCCTCTCACAATAGAAACTACTTCCTAAATTCTAAGTCAATACACACAAAATGACCGCAATTCCTCATTGGATCTGCAAGTCCGGAACCCTACTACTGCTGACAAGGCTTTGCCAGAATAAATGTCGATTCGGTGGCATCAGGGTGCTAGATTTTTCAAAATATCGGACTTCTTCCCTTCAGGAATTCCTCTCTGTTTCCAACGACGGTTTTCGGCTTCAGTTTGGATTTGGACATCGCACCTAGCAGCTTTGACGCAGTCAACAAAGTCACTAAAATCGTACACTTTATTTGCGGATCGCATCTGCTTCTCTACCAAGGCATGGACACTGTCACTTGCATTGTAGGTGTGACCAACCTCAAGATATTTTTATGTGATTTTATCTGCCTGGATTTCATTCCCATTTACAACACGCAGGAGGAAGGATATCAGTGAGTTCTTATTTTGTCCACTACAGTTATCCAGCCACAGAATCACATGCTTTGCGTCACGATTCTTGAAGAGGAATAACCAAAAAGCATTCGCAACATCACCCGCATCGCGTCCAGCAATGCCTTCATGCCACACAACAGAGAATGCTTTACCTTTGCCTCGCAATGGTGCGAAAGTTTCGTGAAATGCTACCAATCTTTGCGTAAATATACAAGTTTTGTAGCCTTCCATTCGCGGAAGCATGATTACTTTCTGCATGTCGGCAGCTGCTATGACAATACGTCTTCGCTAATGGCACCATCGGCGTCGTAATCCCTGCGAGCTTCATTCTTCCTTTGAAGATGCTCACGATGCGATGAACAGTTCCCGCAAGTTTCATCTGCATCCTCAATATTTGAGCACACGTGAAACGTGTGAGCACCACTTGTTTCACATTCCTCGTGACCAAGCGTAGTGAAAGCGATGTTCATTTGGCGAATGGTTCGACGATAGATCTGATTGCTACATTTGAAAGAATTCTCTTCAAAATCTTTGTGCATGATGGTTGGTGTAATGTCACCAGGGAAAAAGCGGCGGAGAGGAGCATGTAACCTGCGATAATGAGGCGCACAGGGTCGCAAACTCTCTATGTGATTTCGTATGACACTTGACGTCCAGCTTGTTTGGCGGGGGATGTCGTCCACGACGATCTGGAGCCGGTTGAAGAATAATATAACGTACAGAATCATTATCAAGAGGCATACGACGAACAGTCTGACCATCTTCGTCTAAGGAAATGAGTGCAGTTGTTATTGGCTTGTCGTTGTTAGGTTTGTACCCGAGGGTTGTCAGAGAAAACGTTTTACACACCTGAATATCCTGCAATTTATATTCCAATGTTTGTCCACGACGAGACTCTCCTTCACAGGTATGAAGTCTAGGTTTAGAGATAACCGATGTTCGAATCCATAACCGCCGTTCATCAGGCAGCATAGTCCAATAGCTACGGTGAATAGTTTCATGAAGATCGTCAGAAATATTTTCGGTACACTTGCGTTTGCAGACAGCAGAACATAGAGGCAGGATTTGAGGATGTCGCTCAGCGTCACGCATTTGTCTGTCCTTAACAGTTAACATTCGTGGCTTTTTAGGTTAGCCCTTCGGAGCACGTATTCTGCATCTTTCCATATCAGTTTCTAAGTGGCCATTCTCAGCACCGTGGTCGACGTGAAGGTGAACAGCGTTTTCGCTGTCATTAACTGCAGGATCTACAGTCTGTAGCTCGCAGTACTGATCAGGACCCTCATGGTCCTGGTTTTCGAATGGCCATCGCATTTAAGCCACTAATTGCTGCAAGAGCAGCTCGTCGCTTTGGCCTTTGCTGGCCATGTTCATCGAACACTCGCTTCATACCGTCGACGTCTCCTCTAGGTATGTAAACAACACAGAAAGATATTAAAGTATACAACATCATCATGATCAACCGCCAACTAATCAGTGTGCAGAAAACAATGTCAACAATCGTTCGATAAGCTCCCCATTGCAATGCGGGATTTCAGACATGCCATAGACAATGACTGACAGATCTTCCATATCACAATGCGTTATCATTAGACATCAGAATTGTCCTCATTGTAGATATCGAACAATAACCCACTCGTCGTGACATAGCAATTGGAATGGAAGCACGTGAACTACATGTAGACTTGCCCTCAATGTACATGTGGATTCATGTAAAGGTTCTAATTTTCAAACAGCTTTTGTTTGCAATAGCATGCTGCAATAATTTACAGTAACGGCTTTTTACCTTGTCAGACTTGCTGGTCAAGCAGATACGGCTAACAGAATGTTGCTGTTTTTCAAAACTAAAAGACATATACGACTATTTCAATTGAGTATAAGATGTAGAATTACCTGAGAACATCATCTGTAATAATAACTCAATTTTGACAAAAATGCAGTTACGGCTTTTTACCTTAACACGGCAGTATTGGTTAGAGCAGCAAGCTCTCGATAAAGATAAATTCAAGCGGTGCGCAAAACAATGGACATAAAGCGCCATCGGGTAATGCGAACGAATTACAATATGCACTCCATTTCGAGAACCTGCCATCGTAGAACATCCGTCGTATGTCTGAGAAAGAAGCTTTGCCTTGGGATCGAAATCAGCGATATTAGCTAACACTGTTTTAGAAATATTATCTGCATTTTGGCTGATAGATATATCAGAGAGCCCAAGAAAGCGTTCGTAAACATTACCGTTCCTTTCATAACGTACTGCTATTGCCAATTGGCTTCTAACAGAGCGATCAGACGTTTCATCTACAAGGATCGAAAAAAAGTCGCTATCATTAATTTGTGAGCGAATTACATTATTAATTTCAGAAGCAATAGAAAATATGAGATCATTTTGTATGGTTTTTGAATCACCCTTGAAGACGGAAGAGTTTTCAAAATGTTCTTTTAATAAGGGGCCGTACTTCTGTATAAGAGCACTTATCTCTTTAAAGTTACCTCTGTTCATTGAGTCGATAGATTCGTCGTGTCCGCGGAATGCGAGTTCATTTTTCACCAAAAGTATGCAAATATCTATCAGTCGTCGTAGGATATCTCTATTCTTACTCACTTCAGCATTGTGAATATCAACAGATAGTTTTCGTGCTTCTGACAATGCGACGTCAATAGGTGAAACTTTAAGAAAAAGTTTCAATTTAACACTATTATCCTCATGAGCAACCGACTTCTCGTGCTTTGAAATAGCACCTGATAAATGTGCAAGGTCATCGAAAACTTTAACAGTCCAAGGATGACACGCTTCTCTTTTCGTATCAAACAAGAGACACGGAAAGCAAAACAATCGCTTACGCATCGGACATGCAGTCAACCATTCTTTTCTGTAGAACCACGAGGAGTTGAATTTTCTGTTCTGCTTTCCAACCTTTTCTGACCAATGTATTTTAGGTGTATGTCTCCCACGTTCAACAATAGTTTTTTTTCGCTGGATAGTCGAGAAAAAGGATTGTTTATCAAAAAGTTCACAGCATTGATTTCATCCATGTATTGTGAAGTATAAACAGTCGGTGAGATCGCTGTCAGTGGAGAGAAGGTGAGCAACTAACAGACGGTCGTCCTGATTTCAATTAGCACACCCTCTCGCATTTTCCTTGACGTGATTTGCAGCAGCAGTAGTGGTGAGTGGCTGAGGTAATCTCGCATTTGATTGGTTGATCACTGGTAATTCGTCAGAGGGAAATCATTCAGTCGTTCTAATATCTGACAGCACACCCTACCGATACTCCAATGTCATCGAATCCATGCAAAATATTTGTGTGAATGTGGCTGATGGAAAAGGAGTTCAACGACATTTCTGTAGGCTTATTTTGATCTCAAACAAACATTATTCAACATATTTACATACAACTGCACAGTGCACATTATTTTTGGGACAGGAAAATAGAGCAGGCGTCTTAGCACGCCTAGCACACCCCGACGAGCCGCCTCTGATATATATATATATATATATACAGCCCTGTGAATTGAATTAGCAATTTTCTCATTTTGCAATCTTTTATGATAAAAAGTGACATAAGTAGTTATTGAAATTACTATATCTTTATCTTTTACTGTGAATATATTGAAATTGTCTTGTCATTCATAATGACTGATAAAAAGTCAATTAATTTGATGCTCACTCAATATTTTGTTGCTGCTCCTTTTGACTTCAACACCGCAATGATTCGCTTTGGCATGCTATCCACCAACATGGTCAAAACACTTGTCTCAATGGAATGATGCCAGACATGAAAAACCCCACCTGATTCTTGAAGTTGGTTACTGTCTTCGCTCGGTGAGCTGGAGCGGAATCATGTTGGAAAACCATCTCGTCATTACAAAAAAAATTTCGTTTGTACGGAAGCACTCTCGTCCTAATAATTTTGATGTATTCCTTTTGATCAACCGTCTTTTCACATAAATGAAGATACCCGATTCCACGATGACTGAAGGATCCCTAAATCATCGCAGATTGTGGGAATTTGACCGTTGGAATGTAGCTAAAGTCTTTCGATCTTTCATTCACAAATCGTCGCACTCTTTGTCTTCCACCATGAAACTGCAGTTGAATCTTGCTTTCGTCGGAGAACAAAACATTTCGCCAATATTCTTTAGGATGATCTTTGTACTTTTTGCACCACTCTACGCGTGCAGCCCTTCGTCTCTTATTCAATAACGGCTTCTTCGTCTTCCTTCTCGAAATTAATCCGAGCTTGATGAGCTTCTTTCGTATTGAGGAAGCTGTGATTTCTATGCCAGTAGAATCGAAAAATTCTCTTTAATTCATTCGATGTAAGCTCTCTGTTCTTCAAGCACAATCGTTTTAGGACATTATCAGATCGAGTTGTAGTTTTTTCCACTCCTTTGCAATTGCTTCTCATCGATGGTCTGTTCATGCTGTATTTTATGAAACGGCAAACCGTAGATGTAGAGATCTTCAGCCTTTCAGCAATAGTCTTCTGTTTATAGTTTTCGGCATGCAAAAGTTTGATACAGGCTTTGGTGGATGAGCAAAGATCCTTTCTTCTGCCCATTGTGTTCAGATTTTCTGAGTTCCGCTTCCTCTCGAAAAAACTCAATGACTAACTTCAATTGTATTGGTGCAAGATGTTCACAAGCAAATTTGTTACAGGGAAGTCCCACTAGTATATTTTTAGTAACATATATCCGTAATTAGCAGTAGCTCTCCGCAATCGACTCGAAATCAGGTCATTCATATTTCGAGTCACTAAAATTAAGAAATTGCTAATTCAATTCACAGGGCTGTATATATATATATATATATATATAGGCTATATATAGGCACTTCCACGCGAATGTCAACATTTGGGTAATTTTCTGAAGTACCTAAGAGCCTACTTTTTGATAGCACGAACATCATCCTTGACACTTATATTTTCCAGAAATACATTCAATTTACCGCTGAAATACTATAATAAAAAGAGAAAAATGAAAAATTATCATTTTTGAAATTAGACCTTAAGTGTACTAATGTATTTCTAATTTATTCAAATATAGCAGATTTTGCTGCTTATTCGAGTCAAAAGTCGAGCACTTAGTCGAAAACAATCTCACTTTCTTTTATTTGGTTAGAAAATTGACATGCAGATCTCAACTTACATGCGTAACGTCGTACCAGAAAATGACATTTTTCGTCTCACGACCTTCAACCAACCTTTAAAGCTTCCAAAATTAAGATGCAAAGCAAGGCAGGTGATTCACATCACATGGTCTATTCAGATCCGCTTTTTTATCACAAATTTGTTTATAGAGAATTTTGAAAATCGTAACGTCGTAGCGCTATGTGGTCACCCTGTTAAATGGAAGTTATCAGCATCCGAACACTCACGGTATTGGTAGTAGGCATTGTAGAATTCGATGAGCTAATTTAAGGGTATTCTCGTGTCGAATCGATTCAGAATGTGCCTATTATTTAAACTTTCGCAACACCCTTTCATTATTTGATTTGGCTAAAATCTCTGATCATTCAATTGTCCATTCATGTACATACGAATACGGTGACTTGATGAGCAGGCACATTTATGTTGTCTTCTAGCAATTTATAGTAACATGGCTCCCACGCTTTTTAAAATTAGGTCACATTTGGAATTTTCAACACGTTTTTGAAAAAGTTCTAAATTAATGCTGTGACCGAATAGGCCTACTGCTCGAAATTGCAGCATAGGGGTTACATGGAGTGCCCAATTTGACGAAAAAATGTGGGTTTAGTCTGATCATTTAGAAAATTGCCATCCAGCATCCTGAAAAATTGTGTATATAGCTCGGTGGAGGATTTCGTTCAATAGCATTAGATATGGATGAGTACTACTTTTATCAATGCATAAGTAGTATGAGTGCTTAAACGTGTCTATCGTTAGTGTGATTTTGCGGGCATCGGCTGGAGCCAAAAAATTCTGAAAATACTATTTGATGTTTGTAAAGGATGTCAACATTGAAGATGCAACCGGAATTACCACTGTTTTAGAATTGCAAATTGAAAAGGAAACTTTAAGAGATGAACGTTTTAGAGCAAACGTTTGATAAATCAGTTATGATATCTTAATTATCGTGCAGCTCTGCCCAGTTTTCTACTTTTATTCAATCAGTTTGGATGGCACAAAGTGTCACTGCTACCAGTGGACCTACATCAACGACCCCAACGCCAATTGTTGTCCCTATGGTCGTTGCTTAGGCCTACAGTCATTTGCGAACCACCCCTTAGCAAGTTTTCAAACACTCACCGAAAATCGAGTACTTCATACGAATTCAGTGGGTATTACGTTGCGATTATCGTTTTAGATTATATGAAGCTGTTCGACTTTTGCGGACAGAAACTAAGAATAACTGTGCGATTCTCCGAGTCTAAGGACCAATCTCATTGGACATCTGCAGGTCAGGAAGTGTCGACTAAATGCATAGAGCCGCTGCTTGCGATGATTCCTGGTTTGCAGATCGTGTCACAGACCGAAATGGTAACATTATAGTCACCTTGTTTATGAAAAGACAAGCTGAAGGGAAATTTCAATGTGCATCAAGTGAGGACATGGATGAATATGATAGGTCCATCATTGTGTGAGTTATACTGAGTCCAGTCATCGGGAAGAAGTTGAATCATGTATACTTTTGATTCGAATGATTTACTGACCATTGAAAAGGTGTTGGGAAACATTTAGGCTATACTCTAAATTTGTGTAGTTTCGAAAACGTGGTCACATATTTTTCGCACGCGTAACGTAACATTTTGCATGTAACGTCGTAACACTGAATAACTTCAATTTACGATTCAGCAGTTGTAAGATGAGACTTCCCGCATACCAGTCATTAAAGAAGAGCGCGTCGAGAAAATGTCCACAAAAGATGGAATGAAAACATCGCCTCAATTCGCAGAAAAATAGACAAGTGCAACATAACAAAAAACCGAGGTTGCATTCGCGTAACGTCGTAACTTTGTCATGAAATGTTTTTCGAGCACGATAGTTAACTTTTTGTGCTTTTCCGACGACTTCTTCACTTTGACCGTATATGCTTGATTGAAATCCATTCAGAGATAATGAGAAATGGCATTACTTCTGATGAAAAACTAAGTTCCAATTTCATGAAATGCGTGCGAAATAACGTCGTAACGCGTGGAATTGTCCATATATATGATGATGTATGAATAAATGAAATTAATACAGTTTCCGTTTCTACGGTTCGCTGCGAATGATGTCTCACCATTACACTAGCTGAAATTACTAAAAGTAATTGATTACTTCAGAAAACATAATCCTTTGGTGTGGGCCCATCTCCATAATACACTGAAAAGCCGGAAGCTCATACAAATATTCTTTATTCCCTGCGCACTCGCACGCTGTCTCTTAGAGGGTAAACGACAGAACGAAATCTACAATTATCACAACGGACGGATTACACTTACGAACACAAATCAAAATGGCATGATCAGTCTATCTGACGCAAACAGGAATACATGAAGGTCACAATAAATAAAGGTATAGCAAACTCTCTACTGAAAACACAGGTCAGAAGTAATGATAAAATGAAAAAAGTAGAAAGGAAAATAGAGGTTGAGTCAAGGTATCAGGTCAAAGCAAAAAACAAATTCTTTGTGTACACAAAGAGAAGGATTCCCGAGTCTTATGCACACTGCTTCAGAGATGCGGAGCTCCAACTGGCTACGGCATTGCCTCAGCACCTTGAATGAGGCTCTTGATGGCATTTGGCTGCAGATCAGGTGATGCTGGGTTATTGCCGATGAAGGCACTTGCTTTGATCTTGGCCTTTGTTTACCCTCTTCACACCACTTGGGAATGCGACCACTTGCGATGCGAGTCAACACTTGAGGGATCACGAACAGCTTCCAACAGAGTAAAGGCAACTGCTGCTGTCTTTCATTTGGTCGGAAACTCAGCTGAGGACAGAGAGAGATAGAACATCATGAGCACTGAAGAAGCGTAGCGACTGGCGTAATCGAAGATATGCGAGGCCGTTCAGTGTTGACTGGCCAGCATCGGTCGGGTTCTTTGCCTCACGGAAATACGACCTGTACTGCTAAACCAGAGGTCGGGTGGGGTCCAGAAATTTTACTTGAACCCGATGAGAAAATACCGTCACCCAAAATTGTCCGGTCGGGTCTCGGGTAGGATCGCTCATCTTTTGTTGGTACTGGTTTTCATGAAGCAAATTTCCTATGGAACCATTCGGGCGTGTTGTAATGCATTACATCTATTATGCATTTGGCGTTCATTGTGATAAAATTCATTCAAAACTACATTCAAACTGCGTTTGCCTATTGTGGGAGTTGTAGCCGGCAGACGGTCTTCAACTCTTAAGGATATCGCCTTGTTAACAATCTGACATATTTGTGGGTGCACCAGGTCATGACAAAATTCTTGGTGTCTCATCTTGAACTGGAATCTGTGCAAATGAGAAATCAGTCAATAAATCAACTTCCGAAGCAGAGTATAGAAAATCAACAAAAACGTGTTTTTAGGGTACATATGATTTATTACTGTATTTACTGTTATTTTGCAACAATTTCTACAATCTTTCCGCTGTTGACCGAACGGCGGGTGATCATGTTCGTAGTTGAGAAAAGTATAGAAAGTGAATCCCCTGTTTTATTGTCGAAAATTCTATTAACGTTAAGTCAGTACGACAGTTCTTCGGCGACAGTAACTTGGACACCACCTAGTTACATCGACTATTGAAGGCGCGGGACGCCGAAGTACTGTCTTACTGGCTTTGCTGACTTAACGTTAATAGAACTTTCGACCATAAAACAGGGGAGTTACTTTTTTTTACTTTTTTTCAACTACAATTATCTATTACTACATTTATTTTTACGTCTAAGCAGTTAAATTATTCATTTTTACCTTTAGGTGATGAATTTGGATGGCGGTGCCCAGGATGGTGCGGCATCGCCAGTCCGAAACGTGGAAGACGTGGAAAACTCTCTTCTTCGAGAAACATTGCAAGAAATTCAGACTTATTTCCCTGACTTCCTCGATGCACTCACGGACAACGATCGAGAAGCGCTATTCAACATACAAACAGAATCGCGTGATGAATTGCGCAATATTCTCCCGGACTTCAGACGCATTATTGCCGCGAGAAATTCTTACGTGGATGGATTTGTTGAAGGAATGCGCCGACTGATGGCAGAAATTTCGGATCATTTGATGGATTACTCTGATGAATTGGACCACCAAATGATCTCCATTTCCCCTGGTACATCTATCAATGATGAAGAACTCATACATGATTCAAGGGAGAACCACATATTCTGGGACACTCCAAAATTGATCGAATTTGACTCGGATACGCGTCCTTTGTCGTGGTGCAATGAAGTTCGATCATCTGAATTGCTAGAGGAGCCTGAGGATAAACGTAACAGAACGTTTCATGGCCATCCACTAGTGACTAAGTTAGCTGTTAGCTATGAAATTCCTGTGATAGAGCAATCGGGAGGTTGTGATCCCCGATTGCCATTTTGTTATTACGGCCCTTGACTGTGATCGATGTGAGAATTCAACATAGAGTGTGGAACACGTTTTCATTACGGAAAAATTGTCTCCTGTCCAAATTCAATTTGGTCTGCGCCCTATAGAACTGGGAAACCTGTTTTGATGGTAAAATGATCGTTGCCATCATTCATATGTATCCAGAAGAATTTTATCATTTTTGTATCGTTACTATGTTTGTGGATCTTCTTACATAAATTTCAGAATTTGCTACAATGTTTTCTCATATTGCACATGCATGTATATTTGTATCAATAAATCAGAAGTTCTACGACCGACAGCAATTGTATTAAAGTATAGTAAACGTGACGTTTCGCACTAGACTTGGTGATGAGGCTTGGTGAAGGTTAAAACAGCGATTACAACGGAACTATCTCACAAAACTCGATGCTTCTATGCAATTGAGTGCTGGTGAGACCAGTATGGCATGGATATCTATGATATTCATTCAAGTTCCGGTAGACTAATGATACACCCGATGATATGTGTTCTTTTAGACGGGAGCGCATAGTTCACTTGGATTCTCCGATGTAGAATGAACTGCACTCTCGACATCGGATGAGGTAGACCACATTCTTGAGAAAACAATCGGCATTATCATAATTTGCTGCCGAACAAAACACACAATTAGCTGTCAAACAATTCTTTGATAGGGAAAATTCAAAACAAGAAAATTCATCCGAAACTCTTCATGGCCGAAAACTTTCGGGTGAATTTTCTCTACAAACTGATACCAGGGACAAGTTGTTTCAAATTCTTTGATAGCTTGGACTTCAACCACGATACCATAGATTTCTATCTGAAAGAGACTCGAATAGCTTTCAATGTTGCATTTGTGGAGAGTTGTTTGTACTTCCCTCATGTCCTTTTCATTGGTGTAAGGTAAAGTCAAATGAATAAAGGAATCACCAGCACTGTTCCTTGTAAACCTATCACGAACATTCTTGGCTTGACAAAATGCCTTCCGTATAACTTTCCTAGGATAGCCATTCGATAAAAAATAATTTTTATCTATTGTATCACACCTTGCTTTGTATACCGAGTTTGAGCCATACCTTACTGCTCTTTTAAACTCATTACGCAGAACGTCGGCTAGCTGGATATTGGTTGGATGAGATGAGGATCATGGTATCACATAGTTCGAATGTGAAAGTTTGGAATATAGGCCTAATCTGAAATCCAGTTTTGTCCATTAATATTGACCAGAACTTAGAGGAAACGCAAATGACCATTCGAAGCTTCCTCCGTCGTAAAAGAGATACTATGGTGTACGTCATTAGTCATTCGGAGAATCCAAGCGAACTATGCGTTCCCGTCTAAATGAACATATCATTGGTCTACCAGCACTCAATTGAATGTCATGGATATACATGTCCATTTCTGAATAATCTTCAATGGCAAATGTTACATGCAAGTTTCACGAATACTCCATTGCGTCGAAGCATCGAGTTGTGATTCGGACCTACCAATTTACCTATTTGCATGACCAAGCCTAGTGCGAAACAATGCATGTACTATTTTAACACAATCGCTTTCAGTCGTAAAACTTCTATTTTTTATGTTCATAGCTTATTCCAACCGATGAAGTTGAAGAACTTCACTAGATTTTCAATTCGCAATATATTCGTATACCAAACACACAAAATCAAAGTTCAATTTTAAGCTCTTGGAACCGGTTTTCTAAGTCAATATCGGGATCGCGAAGGAGAAGGTGTAGACTTCGCATTGAGAAATGATGTGCTCCACTGTTCGAGCTGTATGGCCACAGCACAGGAAACGGACTGTCTAAGCCCCATTGCTGGAGGGTTAACTGATGTTGGAGCGGAGTCGGTTCAGTCGGACCCATTGCTTGAGAGAGAGGTCGGCTCCGGATGGTAACGATTGATTTGGAGCTGGTCAGGCACGCTCAAAGAATTGGGACCGTTGTAACTTGCATATTCCACACTTTACTTACTTTCACTATTTTATTTCACACTTTCATAATATGAAAATTGTCACGTAGGAGGCTGGACGCGTGACTGACGTGAGAAAAGCAGTCGTGATTTGAACCGCTGAGTTGGTGCAGCGGTGATGTTGGCTGGCATTGGCTCTTGTTGCGAGACTTTCGCCTAATTGCGGATGAAGCAATATCCGCGAGGACCGGGAGGAACATCGCTTCGATTGAGCGCAGACAGCTTGTGATGGTCCTCATTGTCTCGTTGACAGGCCTGTGATCACTCCTCAAATTCCTCAAATATAGCTTAACTAAGAGAAATTCCTCAAATGTGACACATTTCAGACTGACTGTAGGATAATGCATTGTTTTTTGGCGAATGACGATGATATGTAAACTTCCAATCAAGAAGCTGAGATAGAATCCTATCCTGACTGCTGAGCATGAAGTTATGATTTATAACGTGCTCTTATTTCACGTCGTTTTCACTTCTGGAAGCTACAGGGCTGCAGATGTTTGGGTTCGTCCGCACCTATTTTGCTATGCAGAGAAGTTGCCTGAAGTTAATTTGTCTGTCGAACTCCTTAGTGCAAAACTTTCACGTATTTGATGAGTGAAGCACTGCGATCAACCTACAGAAATTCTATAGGTTAACTGAACACTGCAATCAATTTTTACTTCAAACATCATAATGTTCCCTAGAATTCCAACAATGAAATGCTTTCAATTATTTTCATTAATTATCTTGACCTTTTTCACAGCCTTCATTATGTTTCCGCGACTATAGGGTTGCCAAATGCATGCCTGTGCTTCTTAAAGAAATTTAGGATATCGATCTTTTATATCCATTTTATGATAAAGTATAGATACCGCAGCCCACTTGGATTTCAGTGCTCTTATCAACTGAAACTTTTGCTTTACTCATTCCCTTCCATTTTGTTTACGCTGAATATGAACACATCCGCCTGGGTAACGCAAATCGTCCCTAAATTTAGTGTTTATCTGCCTCCTGGTCACTAGCGAGTGGGGGTTGGAGGCTTATGAGGCTCTGCTATCCCATGAGTCTGCAGCTACGTTTTCCATGGTATGCCGACCGACATCTGAACACGGCTTGGTGTGAAAGTAGACCAAACCATTACATACATTCAAACCACATATCACTGGGTTGGTAGATTTTCAACCTGGTCTACTGCAAGATGTGGATGTCAATATCTCTGCGGAACTTCATACAAATAGAGGTGATGATCTTTCACCCTTTGCCTAGATGAGACCAACAACTTAACAGGCAAGCCTGTTCCTGACAGCTGTTTTGTGTCGTGCGAGAGAATTCATGCTCATTTGAATGTAGATCGGAACGATATGATCAAAGCGCTAACATGTTAGCAAGAACCACCAAAACTTATTCATTAAAAAAAAGTAATTTTAATGTGTGTAATGTGGCGCATCCTTCATAATACTGATTTTTTAGCCACAAGCAATGCATTCCGTCAACAATTTTAATCTTTCTATACTTATGGGTTATTCTCCTCCCACATTTGTCAAAAATCCGTAAAAATTGATCGTCACAAAGCCTCACATGCATGTATTTGGAGATATTTCTTAAATTCAAAAAATTCCAGTTTACAAATCTGACAAGCATCATGGAATTGGAGACGATAGCGTGTGCAGCGATATCAGCAGCTTGATTTGACATCATCTGTTCGACACATTCTAAGCAGATAGTACTTGAGGTCAACAAATTAAATTCGTAACAACGCGGGAAGTGATTAATAGCAGGCCAATATCCCTTTGTAACATGTGCGTGGTCAATCCTTGGGTTACCTTCTTAGTTGTGACTTTCATGACTTGGAGTTTGGCCCAAAATCCAAACTAAAGTTCGGAGTTTTTTTGCGATTACCCCATTAGGCTCCGTTTCCATTCCTCAAATTTTTCAAGGAAAATCCTCAATTTTTCTCATAGGCTAATCACAGACCTGCGTTGAGCTTTGAGTCGATGATCTTTGTGTGAACGCCACGCCACTAAACTGGAGCTGGGCAATTCCATATAATAACGGTCGTGACAATTCGTCACTTAAATCGAGTTAGCTCGCGAATCAATAGAACATTTTCTGTCTAATTTCATGTGTTATATAACTGTTATCACACGAATATACCATACGAATTTAGTGGTGTTTCTAGTATTTAACTACTTGAGAACATTGATTAAAGACCATAACGGTCGTGACCGCGTCAAATTAAATTTTTGAAGCAAGTGTTATCAACTTCAAATTCGAAGAAGACCCGATCAATTAGTGGGGTCATCTTTCTTTATTTTTGACAGCATACCATGAAGTATTGGAAAATAGTTGTTTTCGTTTTATTTATTGGAAAGGGATGCGAAGATTTAGGCCATGGTGCCATAACGGTCGTGACATACAAAATATAACGGTCGTAACACATACGCTGTTTTCAATTTTTATGCTTGAGGAAGGGTGTTGTGGTGAACGATTAAGGTGAGTTGATGTGCAACTGATGCAGACCTTTAATCTGTTTCATGCACGTAGCTACTTAAACCAAGGAAGAGGTGAAATGTAGAAGAAGTGGCGTTACTTCGAGATTTTTATTGTACATGTATAGGCCTAGATTTTGAGATATTTGGTCATCATGCGCACATATTCTTTTACGTAAGTTCCTCGTGGATAAAATCGATGTAATTTTTTGGTAACACGTACAAGGCAGACAAAAGAGGCTTTAACTGTGTACATGTATTTCCCCAATTGAAAAAAGGCTTTAACTGTGCGTAATGTATTTTCCCAATTGAAAAGAGGGCTCGTCACAATTCACGTACGATCCGAGTTATCACACATACATATACCATTTTACCTGGTATTCTACAAAACTAGAACTTAAACAATCCACGGCTGCCAACAGGTTCTGGAGGGTCAATGCGGCACAAGATGTCCTGAAAATAGTAGAAGCAGTCTGGAGGACTAGGCCACCGGTAGAACTTTCTACTGGCCTTCATGCAGCTGATCTCCACCTCGTTGCCAACAATCTCGATTATGGTCCCAGGAAATGTGTCGCCTTCACACGTACCCACTCGCCAACTGTTTTCTCTGCCTTAAGGCGCTCTGGGTGACCGTCGTTGTTGATCCACCATTTATAAGAAATGTTCGTTTCCTGGATCCTGTGGACATTCAACATGTGTTTGGAATAGTAACCCTTAGGAGCAAAGTTCGCAGTCAAGCGTTAAGCAATTTTGAGTACGTGTCTCTTCGGGACAGAGGCAATAGATGTCAACCCAGTTTCTGGAATATTCATCCATCGGAGTATATTTTGACAGAGCATCACACAAGTTCATGAAGTTCTTGTGTTGAAAGCAACAACATGCTTCCAGTGGAGTTTTGGCATAAGTCATGATACCAGGTGGCCGTAATGCACAAAATTTCGCGAGACTGACGACCTTGTCGCCATTTTCTTCTTTGAATAATGCGTGTGCCTCCTTCAATGTGCAAACCATGTAACGCTTCTGTACCTTTCTTTTCTGCCCATCAGCTCTGACTGTGTGAAATTCCTTTTGTCCTGGAGTCCATCGGGCAATGTTTCCATCTCGACTGTTATAAATTCTTCCGCCAAATTTCTAATTACCTTGCTCCTCTTCCTTGGTGATGTGGGTAATGAGAGAAAGGCACGTCTTGTTGCTCTGGACTCGGTTGATCTTTATTTATAGGATGGTGAAGTTTTTTGCAAGACCTTATGGTCTTTTTTCTCAATCTTCAGTCGCATTCTTCTCTTTCTTTGTCTTTGCTTTGCCTGATTTCGTTCTTTTAGTATATTACTCTTAGGCCTATCACCCATCTTCTTTGCTGCAATCCGCTCCCTTTCTTTCATCCTTAAAACATCCCCTTGACGCTGCCGATATGCTTTCTGTATCTCTTTCTGATATTTCGCCATGCTGAAATCGAAGCAAAGACTCCTTGCCAATTTGTTTGAACCAATAAAGTGAGAATGTTAAGTCAAGGATGATCATGTCGCAGCTGTCATACATGGCTGCTAATATCAGCGAAAATATCTGTTGTTCTAGGAGATGTATCTTACTGGGACTTATTACTGAGTTGCTTGAGATTTTTGAGTTGTCCTTTTTCTCATATGTACATCTGTGCAAGGCCATTGTATTAGGTCATGTATTTAAAGTATCATGGACTTGATTAGCATGTGTACGCTGTAATTGTCTAATCAAAGTTATTCTACCTCTTCATGTAAATACTCATGTTGACATAGTCATATTGATAAATTCATAATCTGCATACAAATTCAGTAATACATGTACTTCGATATATTTGTACCCTCTGTGCCATAATTTGCACCAACTCAGATACTTAATAGAACCGCATAACACGCATACATGATTGAAAGTAAGAATAACAGAATTTCATACGAACTTCATGTACGGTATTGAGAAAAAATACTCATCTGAATATTTGGTCGTGTAGGTATAGAAAAAGTATCAAGGAAGTTTCACTGAAGTCCGATCCGATGCTGTGTATATTAGAGAAGATATACTACACTAAATCACAGATGTCCGTGGCCGTGTAGAGAAGAGATTGTACTTAACCCTTTCGATGCCACATGTATTTGGAATTGATGGCTATGTTTATTGCCATAGACGAAATATTCGTCGATAATATCACCATCACTCTCTGCCATTGATGATTGGAATAGATTGGCTTGTGTCTGCCGATGACGAATATTTCGTCACTAACTAAATGATTGTCATGTGCCAGGTAATTTCATTTATACTTTCTCTTAGTGCCAAAGACGAATATTTCGTCTGCAGTAAATTTGCAACCAATTGCCAATGACGATATTCTCGTCATTGGCGTTTAAAGTGCTTCGATCCTGAATATTTTTTAATGAGGTTAATAACATGCTGTTTCGTCAGCACAGTGAACTGCGTTGTGGTGAGAGCTTTCATTCGATACCTGGTTTGATATCATTCCTATTTTTAGATATGACCTACATGTAAATAGACTCTCTCCTTACCTTAGACACCGTATTTGAAGTCATTTTCGTCCTAATGTCGTCTGGTACTGACGAAAGTGATTTGGAAAGCAATCTCTCGGAGTTGTCTGTTTCACACGACGAGAGTGATAGTGAAGAAGGCGAATTTACTGGTACATGGTCCGATAATGTAGAGCTACGTCCTCCATTTCCGTTCACTGCTCATCCTGGGATCGACGAAACATTTGATAGTGAGCTTCAGGGGTCGGAAAAATTGACTGAAGGTACATCAATCAATTAAATGTTGTTCAATCAATTAATTGTAATTGCTCTGATACAACAATCAATTATCAATTAATTGCCAATTAATTGATTATTGGGTCGATAATGTATGATCGAGTTGTGATAGTACCTGAACTTATTTCTTTGTATTCGTAGCCTTAACATTTTAAGGCTGTCTGCCTGCGTCTTGGTTATAGGCTAGGGTGAGTTATCTATTGCACAAGCTTAATTACTATAAAACTTACGTGTAGGCCATAAATTATCATTAGTGGAAAACGTTGATTGATATAATAAGCCTAAACAAACATGCTTTTGAAGTTTTAGTAAGCTAGGTCTACTATGTTTAATACCGTTTAGAAAAATAGATCAAAACAAATCTGGGCTGTTCGAGTAATGGAATCGCTTTACTTGCTTGAAGAACTCCCTTGAATCGAACTTAACAAAATCTAATAAAAATCTAACAAAATCTATAACTGTATCATAAGTTCATGGATTAAAAATCTGCGTTGCTTGATGCTGTTTCTAGAGTATCAATGTTCCAAAGAGACTTGTTCACTTTCAAAAAAAGCTGCATCTCTATTTTAAATGGCAACAAACTTTGTCTCAAATCGTTATAAGCAATGCCAGCAACACTGAAAAAACGTTCTAAAACATTTGAAGTTGGCAGAAGATATTGAATGGATGTCGGGTACCTTTTGATCTTCTCTGACTCTGTGGTACGATTCAATTTTCGTCTTTTTAGTAATGATCCAGCAAAGTCAAGCTTAGAATTCGCTGTATCATCATTGCACGATTGACTTTCAGCACTATCACTTTGTCTCGATAACTCAAGCTTAGTCAGAGCTTGTCTCTCATCGGGATCAAGAAAATCCTCCTGCTCATTCGAAATCTTAAGAATACCACTCTCAAACGATGGCGAATGAACAATATCAGCTCCCGGCGAGAGATACTTTTCCATTCTTGGGTATAGTTTGCTTATTTCGTCGAAAAGAATCCTCATTTCCACGACGCTGGTTGACTCTCTCTGGAGCGCTTTGGTCACTGAGTCAAATTTGTCGAGGTCTTTGGATAGCTCCATCAGATCCGAGTTTTCTCTTGCCGTCAACATATAGTCGAGCAGTTCAGGGGATTTGTCGAACTCCCCAAGAGATAAGAATTCTTTCAACTTGAAATATCTCGTTACCATTTCGTAGGTACTGCTACACCTTGTCACGTTCCGTTGAACAGGTCGAAGTTCTGTGTATTTACGCAACTTTCCAGATAACTTCAACGATTTCAGTTTACCCATCAATGAGTTCAATTTTGAGAGCCTATTCTCATATTCCAACAAGAAGTTGGTCACAGCGAGGTTCAATCGATGGGATGAGCAACCCAGAAGAGGAAGCTCACAAAGGTTAGCCAAAGCTTTGTTCACACTACAATCATCGCCGATTAAAGCGACGACGTTATCGAAGGATTTGTGGTACACTTCCACTAACATCCAAGTCAAGAAGTAATGAGCTTTCGCAGTAAATTCAGTTTCTTCGTGAAAAGGAGAGAAAGCTAGAAGAACAGCGGAATATCCATTCTCTGAAGAATCATCAGTGTGTACTATTGTGACTCCAACCATCCAATAATAAGGCGAAGTGTTGTGGAAGTTTGTTCCTTATAATGCTTTCAACTTCCTTCGTCAAAAGCTGCATATATTTCTTTAGAGTTTTCGAAGAAATGTGTTTCAGGTTTGTATACTTACGTGTCAGTTCATCATCGACGAATGAGAACGGCTTAAGTCCCAAAGAAACCCATTCAATCCAACTTGAAACATTCTGAAGCTTGCAATTCTTAGCACTGCTCGAAGAAGATACAACGAAGTTATTCAGTGTTGGTTGTGTGGTAGATGATGCGAAGTCAGGATGTTGAGATTTCAAGTGACATAGTAGGTTTGACCAACCAGTCCCGGGCTTCTGGATCAATGTCTTGCCACATTTACATTTCCATGACGAAGTATCTTTCTCGGAGTCTCTGATAAAAAAGAGTTGAACTGTCTCTTTGTTTTTTGATACCACAGGCATTGCGTAGTTTAGGCTGCTGCCGAACGTCAACTGTCGTCCACTTCGATCAACCTTAATCAGCGTCAACACATGATGTCAACCAAATCAATGCCGAAATAATAAAACGAGGTCACTTTAGTTATCCCATTGGTTCATAGCTCCATACGTAACGATCGAGATTTCTTGTGTACTGCGCTAGTATTGTGTGGAATGCGTGTGGGTGCGTCAATAGTCATGGGATCATTGATTCATCGAGTGACGAGTATCGTGTGTGCGTCACTGCGTCAGTCTCTCTCCGTATTCGTACGCGCGTGTGAAACTTGAACATGTCAAGTTTCTGGCTTCTGAGCTGAAGAAATGAGTCAGATTCTACAGTACAGGAAAATCCTTCATGATGACTACAAATTAGGTTTCTGCTTGCTATGGATGATATTCAATACCGATAAACTGATGTTGTGCTTACCTTTTTGACATAATATATGATGACCAATATAGTTGCAATAATTGGTCATCAATCAATCAATTAATCAATTATTTTTGCATCATCAATCAATTTTCATTATCAATTAAATAACAATTAATTGCAATTAATTGTTCATCAATTAATTTTTTCCGACCCCTGATGAGCTTGCTGCATTCCGATTCCTTTTCAAAACTGGCGCAGGTTATTGACACTTATACGATAGTCAGAAAGTCGACAAAGTGGTACAAAAAGCTTTATTTTATGCTCCTTGATTTTGTGATTCATAACTCATTCGTGGTTTTTTCATCTAATCACAATATGTCAAAGAAACAATTTTTACTTAACCTTATCAATCAATTGACTTCTATGCAGAGTTGGAAAAGTCGGAATTGGAATTAATTCCGGATCGGAATTAATTCCATTTTTCGTCGGAATTGGAATTGACGATATTTAAATCTACTGGAATTGGAATTGACCTTGATAGACCTCAATTCCACTTTTTCGATAGACCTGTGATAAATCTATTTGTACAAAAATTGAAATCACATTACTCGGCCATTGTGTTAACTGCACGCAGAGATAAGAGAGAGATAGATCGACAGAGGTAGCTTTATTCTATAGTTGAATAAAGGGTGTTTTCTTGTGACTTCGATGGGCCTACAGCCATGGACAATGTCATTTAAGCAGACAATGAAAAGACAATCATCTTTGTTCAATCTGTTATTTAGCTAGTTATTTATCTGTTCTTTATCAAGTAAGATAGTTAATCAAAATAAAGTAATTGTTGAATTTAGTTCTTGATAGGATAAGCACAAAAATTGGAGATTAACTCTGCATTAAAGGGCAGCAACCCTGTCAGTTCAAATCATAATATAGACAGTGTCAACAAATTATTCTAATAATTAATTATTCAATTACATGAAATGTTATTCAACTTCCAGTCACAACAATTAACAATATTAATCTTCAAGACTATAGGTATATAGATGCGATACGCGATGATAAAAGAAAAACTTTACACTTAAAGTTCACTTTTTTAATGTTGAATTCACTTCAATTCGATCGGACTCACTTATACCAAAATAATATCATAAATATCAGTGTCACTTATACCGTCAATCTTCAATCGCGCTCGCTGATGTGTTGCCGTATACGCTGCTGTGTTGTTGTTCGCTGGCAGGAAGTTGTTGCTACTTCTGTAGTTAAGTTACACCGCGAAAGCCCGGAGCTCTTCTAACAGCTACTGAAGATGTCGTACGTGTTGTTGTTGGTAGTTGTTGCTGTGTCAATTTCTCATCGTTTCTAATTTATACAAATTTTTGAGACTTGACGATAAAACCACTTTCTTTTGAAAATTGAAAGAGTTTCCTTTAATCTCTGCTCGTTAGCTTTCGACCCGGCCACATTTCGTTCTTATCACAGAATTTTTAATCTCCTTTTTTAACATGGACCATCAATCAGTTTTCATGATATCATTTTTATCGTCGTTTTTTCATTCATCAACAATCACGTTATTCGCACACTGAATTTCTTTCTTCTGTCAGTTTAGTAAATTTATTCGCATCTCATCTCTCTCTCTCTCAGCGTTTGATTCTTTGCTGACCGTTAACTTTCTTTTCTTTTTTCACGAGATATTGAATATCTCGTTTACGAAACGAAAATGGCGTAGGCTGACCGGTTACATATATACATGTACAAAAGAAATATGAACTGTGAACATGAAAACGCACATAGGAACGACGCAAGGAACGGCACACAGGAACGAGGACAGGATAAGGGCAATAATCATTCAATAATCGGAATTGAATCTTATTATGGAATTGGAATTGAATTGAACTGTTTCGACTGGAATTGGAGTTGGAATTGAAATTTCTGCTCCGGAATTGGAATTAAAAAATTTCGGTGGAGTTTTTCCAGCTCTGCTTCTATGAGCTCAGTGAGACGACCTGCAAGATCTTTCACCGGTGATACACCTAGACGGCTTCAATTCAAGGTTGCTCATTATCCGAAACTAATTCCTTCACAAAAGGAAAACAAGAGCACCTTTCGACGATGTGCCGTTTGTACATCGAAGAAAATCCGCAAAGATACAAAATATTGCTGTGCAAATTGTAGTTCCATTCCCTTGTGTATTGTGCCTTGCTTTGAACTTTGCCACTCACGCGATTGAACTATTCGTAATCACATGTAATGAAATACAAGCAGTAATGTTTGTCTCATTGGTACGAGGTATAGTATTCAATGATGATTGCCATGCACTTATTTACTGTATGTCGCCAGTACATGTTGTGAATAAGCAAGTAGATATATTTGTTCTAAAATTCTTGCTTTTTCTGCAATTCTCTGGCACTGAAGAAACATTCTATTACACATTGTATTGGCACTGAGCGCATATTTAGCAGTGACGAATATTTCGTCATTGGCATTGCAAAAAACAAGTATCCTGATATTGAGTGGCATAGAAAATATCGTTGAATACTGGCGAATCTTTCGTCAATGGCAGTAAGATGGCCTTCTATTGCTAGAGCATGGGGCAGTAAAATTGATGACAGTCCCGGACGAATATATCGTCGATGGCATCGAAAGGGTTAAGACACAGAAGATGTCCGCTGTCAGTGCTGAATAGGGAATACGAGCAGCAGTATATTGTGCTATTCAAATTGCGTTGTATTAGGGAACAGCGGAGACGACCGAATATCGAGCTGTCATTGGTCAATGCACCATGCCTTAGCCAATTGTTAACCGGGATCGACAGCTATCAGCAACAGTGCATGAAAGCGACGGCGCTACTTCAGCTGCACGTTGAGATGGCCTGTATTATAGCCCGCCTAGTAATAAACTCATAAGAAGCGATAGAACTAATGTGCTCGTAGATCCTCCATAAATAGTCTGGAATATAGAACGAATTCATAGGGAATTTATCAGATTATTTTACGAACTGGCAGTCACGACCGTTATTATCTCATAACGGTCGTGACAACATCAACTTCTGTTCCCTACAAACAAGATTAATGAGCTGACTGCTGTTATTTTGCATGATGGCTGATAGCACAAAAAGACTTTCTTTCAGCATAATTGCCACATTTAAGTGTCACTATTTTTTCTCGGATAAAACTTTTGGTATTTTTTTTATAACGGTCGTGACATCATCGACATCTCCTTTTCAGCCGGAATTTTCATGATTTTCGATAACTTACTAAACCATCAAACTTTTTGTAGATGTTGTCCATAGATCAAGTAATGATATGATAGCAATTGATTTAATGTCGTATGTTATGGGTCTTGTACAGCAGATATGAAAAATGTGCGTAAAATGTCACTCCTAAATGAAAAACAATATGCGTAACTTCGACAATTTAAAAGTGGTCGTTGAATGATTTTAATCTCAAGTTCATTAGGTTATAATACCTGAGAATGCATAGAACGTATGGTAAAAAGTTGAGCTTGACAAGCAGGGTTTAATTTTTTTCTCAAAATGCAACACTTAAGTGGAATTGCCCAGCTGCGCTCTCGGCCGTACTGTGCACTAGTGCAAACGCGCCTGCTCGCAAAGTCGAAGGACATGCTCACCAACGATCTCAGTAGTAAATCTCTCGAGGTTTTGATAATTATTGTATTTATATTGTAATGTAATACAGTACGATTGTATTATATTTATATAACATTTTAAAATAAGTACTTTGAGAAGGCCGGTATTGGCGAATGCTTAAGTGACTTAATAAAAAAGACAGCTAAAGCAGCAGCAAGGCTTAGTCGATATTGATGTTCTTTGATTCGTAGGATAAATAATTACGATAAAAAAATCGGGAAGATCTTGCTTTCTCGTCACTAAAATGTAATTGTTTTCTATCTACGATAGTGTGCTACCTGCATCCAATCGTCAAGTACTACATGTACATGATTATTTGAATTGACCACAGAATGGAAATTGGAGAGTACATTGCCTATATATAATGCAATATGCTACTGAGTTCTGATAGTGAAATCTGATCAACTATTTTTTTTTTTGATGGAACAAGATTTCTATTTCAAGAGAAATGTGTGCATACCAAAAAAATACATATCAACTATAATATTCATTGCATAATTTCTTTTATCAAGAATGCAGTAAAGTATGTTATAAGTGTTATATCCAAAATCGTCTCCTTTGAAATTATTATCCGTGAGGATAGATGGAATTTTCGAAATACATTTGTTTTTGATGCATCGTTCATGTATTAAAACATCAAAGTTATGATGTGCAAGTATGCCGATGACGTTCTGATTGCCCTGTTAGTCGATCAAATTTAAATGAAATTGAAGCTTCGGTGTCTGTCGAGATCGAGAACATGGATCGATGGTGTAGTTCTCACGGATTGCATCTTAATCACGACAAAACCAAGTGCATGTTTGTTCGCAAAGGCTGTTCTGTGGGATCCGACGTCTTATCATGCCGCGAATTGAGCAATACGCTGAAGTTTTTGGGTGTGGTCCTCAACGAAGCATTTAGTTGGGACACTCACATTCAGCAGATTTGCAAATCTGCTAGTCGTCGAATCTACGCCTTACGACGTCTGAAATGGATTGGAGTCGCTAAACCCGATCTCATAAGCATTTATCATGCCTACATCAGATCGGTTGTTGAGTACAATTCGCCATTATTCGTAGGCATTAACAAGAAAAATGAATCAAAGCTCAAGAAACTGAACAGTCTCTGTCACAGAATTATATTGTGAAAACGAATGTCGTAACAATTGTCTCGAAGACCTCGTGGTGCGTCGGGAAACCAGGGCTCTGAAAGTTTTCAAGGAACTGCTTTCCACCGATGACTTTGGCCACATCATGCCTCGTCGCCTGACTCATAGCAATGCTCTTGTCATGCCCTTTTCGCGAACACTCCGTCGTAGCTCGTCATTTATTCCTTTTTGCACCGCCCTGTACAACAAACTTCCACGTACTGTTTTATGATGATTTTGCTTTCTGCTCTTACTTATGGACCTGCATACAATCTTTTTATTCTCACGTGATCTACTTCTACATGTACATGTATTCATTTACGTATTTCACATTTTGCTAGCAAAAAGTGTTGAAATTGGCTTTTCTGTGTAAGAATCTGAACTCTATGATTGTGATATGCATGCTGTAATGAACGATTTTCATTAATTGAATAAACGTCTTATTATTATGTATGCACTAATAAACCTTCCGCGTTTTTGAGTAGTTTTATATTGAAAATGAGCACCTTCACATGTAAACAAAGATAGTATTTTTCGTCATTTTTAAGCTTAGTGTAGCCGATGACACCTTTTCATCTTAGCTGAACCAAATAATAGTCACTCCATTTTATCTCACAGTAAGGAGTCGGTGTAGCCTGATAGGAATATGAAAAGACCAGCGTCTCGTGTCAACTTAAATTTTTTTAATTGCTTGACACTTCTTTGTTATATAGGGGAGGATGGGGCACATTTAACCACTAGCCTTATCAGCCAAATTACAAATAATTGGAAGCTCAATGCTTTTAAACATTATTTAATGCATTAAACAAACATGTTACCTCTGATAATGTCAACTGTTTATGCTCACCATCATTGTTTTCACATGATGTCCCAAAAATTCAATGAAAAAGTAAATTTTCAGAAAATCGGAGCGTTTGTTTTGATGTAACCAAAATTTGCGTATATCATCAGGAAGAATTTTTCTGAAGTATCCATTGTCAATTTCAATAATATGACAGTTTATATCTATCTGAGCGTAGTACTTCTTAGCATACGAGCACGTTCATGAAAGGTTAGTGATGTCGGGCACATTGAACCACCCAAGGTGGGGCACCTTGAACATGTGAATAATGCAAAATCCGTGATATTTATAGGTCTTTATAAAAAGCTCCTAAAGTTTCGCCTTCTCAGGCCACATCAGAGGATGGAAGTGAGTTACAACTTTCCAAACATAAATGTTAGAATGTTTAATATTGTCAGTAGGATAGAAGGTAATTGTATAGATACAGGAAATCTCGTTTATAACGAACTCGGTTATAACGAAACCTCGGATATAGCGAAAAGTGATATAATCCCCGTTCATTCCAATTGAAATTTGTGTATATTAACCTCGGTTTTAACGAGGTTAGCCTCGGTTATAACGAAGGCAGTATCTGAATTACCCCAACTCATTTAACAATTTTTACAATCTGTGATCTGATTTGCGGATGACTGATTGAACCTGATTACTCACACGTGATCGACTGTCAATAAAGCCGCAGTAACGAATCAATATATCTGTGAGTAACGAAATTTTTGAACGAAGAATAGGTACTGTCAGTCTACTGCGTAGGCTACTGCTAGGCACGTCTACGCGTCTAACGTTGGCATTAATTGTCATGGCGATTAAGAGAAAATTTATGTCGATCGAACGAATTCAAGCTGAAGTTAATTGATGAAGTTGAGAGAGGTGATAAGAAGAAATCCGATATTTGCCGCGAAAATGACATTGCAACAAGTACTGTCTCAACAATCCTGAAAGGTAAGAACAAGATTAAAAGTACCAGATGGCACAGCGTCCGTTTTTCCATGGAATTAAAGTCAGGCCATCTGGACGCTTGCCATCAGTTCGCGACACCTCTAGAGGCTCCAAAATTGATGGAAATCCACCAGAAACCAACGCTCGTCTGATGATATCGTTGACTTCATGGTGACGGGCTGATCTTCCTGCACTTCGCTTGCAGCTCAAACCGTGTAGTCTGGAAGCATCCACCTGATTACTACATATACATGTGTGAGGATGACAAACAGGGAGGCCGAGACGAAGAGCACAAGAGATCCGAAGTTGGCTATCATTCAGTTTCAAGCCAAGTGATGCAGCAGGCAGAGCATTCAACCAGGCACCTGCATTTTTAGCTGACACTGCTAAAAGCCGAGCTTTCGTTGATATTGAAATCGCGGATTGAAGCAATTGATCATATGAGGCTGCTTGTATTGGCTTGTCCCAGGAACGCTGTTGAGCTGGAAAGGAAGGTGCTCTCGTCTCGGAGAGTTTTTCCCATTCTCGGAAAGCAGCATCATAATACACTGTTCAAAAAAGTCCTCATACAAAATTACTGTTATTCTAAAGCGATTTTTTATGTGTTCTAGCAATAGTTTGACGTTTCTCTTTGGTACAATTGGTAGCACATGCCCGAAACTTTCTCTCAGTCACTCTCGAATTTTCAAAAATTTATGCTTCCTTGCCTGGTGGGTTCTAATTAATAAAAGCGCGTACTTTTTCTCTAAGCTCGCTCCTGACTAGATATCTTACAGCATCAAAAATTTTAAATATTGCTGCGATAGATAACGATCTGCTTTATTTGATGGTGAAGAAACGGTTAAGAAAGATGAAGAAATGAGGTCAGCAGAGTTATTAGAAAATCAGTTACTTTTTTGGGATTTTCAAGTTTGCAAACTTCAAAATCGCAAATTTGCAAATTTGGCGTTTTTTTTTAAGTATAGGATATCAAACGATATTTGAAAGCATTATCAACATAACAAACGACGGCCGCAGGCTGGAGTTTGTTATAGGATAATGCTTGAAAATATCGTCTGATATCTATCATAACGCATAGTTTTACCTGTAATTCAGAGTGTGATATCTGATGGTTTCCGTTCGTTATGTACATAATACACGGAACATATCAGGCTTAACCATAGATTTCTAGATGATATGGAAATGCATGCAGAAGTCGATGGAAATATCCAAATCCATTCATTTCTATTCGAGTCATTTACTGTATGAAGACGGCGTGAATTTCCATCAATTCTATTTATAGCCTACCACTACATGTACATCAATGGTGTCAAATTGCTGCTTTCTAACTTATTACTCAGATACCAATGAAGGGCATGGAAGGCAAGAAAATTTTGAATCTCGACATTCTTGAAATATGGCATGACTCAAGCTCGATAACATGCATATGGTTCAATGGTGCGTCTAACTCTGATGGCATTCAAAATTTGTCAGCTAAAAATTGTGCATTTTATGACTTCCTCTAAGAATGAGTGAATTTATAGCAGCTTCAAGAATCAAAGATGTCCTTCGGGGTTGCTCAATGATTGAAGAAAATTCTGCGCCATTTAATCAATACACAAGACCGAAGTCGTGAAATCTGGCTGTTGCAGGTTGTGTAGCATAACATACCACCAAGCGAGACATCAACATTAATGGACAGTGGCAGATTACAGTATGCGCTCAATTAAGATGGAATTCTTCGATGGACCCTTTTATAAGAAACAAACAAATCTCCAATCCAAGCTCCTTTTTCGGAAAATTATGAAGCAATTCTTCTATATGCTTATAGCGGCACACTAACAGACCTTTTCCGTTGAACCCCAGCTCTTCAAACTATATGGTATTTAGTCATCTAGGAATTCATGAAAAATTCCGTGTGATATTTCTTCATATAATACACTGAGATCATTGGAAGACCAGAGATATCTGCACTAAACTATGCGTTATGTCTATGCATGGATATATATATAGCATATATATTGCTATATTATAGAAGTCCATGGTCTATGTATCAACTTTGCAGATCGATCGATATCATTGTAATTGCATGTAAACATGGAAGATACTCACAATGCACTGTGACACTGCAGTCTACCATTCATGTCAATAGATATACTGTACTAGCAATGTCACTATAAAGAACTCTATGGCTACTCTGAGCGACATTAGATCTTAAATTGTCTTTTCGAATGACTGTGCATGGCTAGCATGTAACAGGCAGCTGTTGCCGAAAGTCTTTGTTCCTCGATCCATTATTAACTCCTGGATCAAAATATTTAGCATCGTGGACACCTTCGATTTTACAAAAGGTCTGAACACCCACGAAAGGAGTCTTAGGGGAATGATCGCCATCTTTTACGTCTCTCTAAAATCAAATCGATTTTTCTACATCAAGACAGCTTCATTTAGCTTGGAATGAAGCAGTGACGTCTCAGACACTTCGCAATCGTTTGTATTCCGCTGGCATTTGCTCCTACCGACCCATGATCTGCCCACCTCTCTCCTTGTCGCCGCGTATGCCGACTGAATTGGTCAATGAATCGAATTCGTTTTCGAGAGCCGCAATGGTCAAGAATCGTATTTACTGATGATTCAGATTTCTTGCTGAAACCTGCTGACAACCGTGTGCGTGTCTGGAGAATACCGGACTGTCGCTATGATAAACAGAGCATCATTCAGTTTTCATAAGGTGCATCTGTGCATGTTTGGGGTGCAATCTGTCAAAACTGTGAGGTCACCATATAGTAAATATATAATAGGTAGATTGTCGACTCAAAAAATATCTGCAGATTTTTATATGAAAATATTTAGTTTTTTGCAAAGATAACGTTCGTGCGGTCCAAAAAATTATTTGAACAGTTTTTAAAAAGCTAAATTTTTTCATGATTAATTGCTACCGAGATGAAGCTACTTAAGAAGTAGTATGAAACAAGTTTTGGATGTAAAAAAGGAATGAATATTTGTAACAAGCATCTTAATTAAGCGGAAATTCAGCTGATCAAGGAAATCTAATGAACTGTAGCTTTATGCAAGTTCCTGCAAGTCTTCAAGGTAAAGTTGAGATCTTATTGTGATTTCTTGGCTAAAATTTCAAGTTTTTGATTCAATTTTCATCGGTGTGATTTTATGATTTACTAAATTCATGTTATATTTCTTGAGTCATTCGAAAAGACAATTTAAGATCTAATGCCGCTCAGATTAACCATAGATTTCTTTATAGTGACATAGCTAGTATATCTATTGCCATGAATGGTAGACTGCAGTGTCGCAGTGCATTGTGAGTATCTTCCATGTTTACATGCAATTACAATGATATCGATCGATCTGCAAAGTTGATACATAGACTTCAAAAAACGCCAAATTTGCAAATTTGCGATTTTGAAGTTTGCGAACTTGAAAATCCCAAAAAAGTAACTGATTTTCTAATAACTCTGCTGACCTCATTTCTTCATCTTTCTTAACCGTTTCTTCACCATCAAATAAAGCAGATCGTTATCTATCGCAGCAATATTAAAAATTTTTGATGCTGTAAGATATCTAGTCAGGAGCGAGCTTAGAGAAAAAGTACGCGCTTTTATTAATTAGAACCCACCAGGCAAGGAAGCATAAATTTTTGAAAATTCGAGAGTGACTGAGAGAAAGTTTCGGGCATGTGCTACCAATTGTACCAAAGAGAAATGTCAAACTATTGCTAGAACACATAAAAAATCGCTTTAGAATAACAGTAAAAAATTTTGTATGAGGACTTTTTTGAACAGTGTGTATGTTGATATATCAGGGTCAAAACCTTCTTTCTGAGATTAAATTAGATGTCAAATATACCAGATTATTACATAGTTGTAGAATCTTGTTTCAGGATCCCTTCCATGTTCGATAAAATTTGTTCCCAGGAAATTTTTGGTAGAGACGGAATCTATCGCGGATGTCTATGGTTCTAATAATCTGGCATACTTTATAACGGATAGAGAATAGCTATACGATTCTCTGATATGCCTCGTGAAATCTTCCAATTACTTTATTGAAGTCAAGAACGCATAGAATTACAGCAAGATACAAAAGAGAGATAAAAAATCTCGGCAATGTCCAAGAATGGATATGGCATTCACCCTTTGAACGGCGATGCTCAGTCTCTGGGAGAGGAATGTTGTTGATCGCTCTTCCCCGGTCTTCTCTATACGAGCGCCGATTTGTCTTGCAAATTTGAATGGAGATGGCCCCATGCTGCCATCGTTTCTATGCAGAAGGGGATGACATTGTAAGTAGATGTTAAGTTTGCATATTTAGACAACTTGCCGTCTTCTGCTTCAGATGCAGTTTTGCCTGCAACATGCGACGATGAAGCGATGTAGCTCGGTGACGTGGTATCTGGGCAAGTGAAGTCCCAGACGACCGATCGTGCGCCTTTCCATGGTATCATGGTAAGTCCATCGGGACGCTTACCATCTTGCCTGGAAATTCCTGGAGGTTCCAAGATGGCAGGAACTCCACTTGATACCAATGCTCGTCGAATAAGGTCATTGGCCTCATGGTGGCGCGCAGTTCTTCCGGCGCTCTTCTTACATCGGAGGCCATGTAATCCACACTGATCCACAGTTTCTCCACAGACATGCTGACAAAGCGGGAGACCCAAACGTAATGCACATGCGATCCGCAATTGGCTGTTATTCAACTTCAGGCCCAGTGATGGCATTGGGCATGCGTTCAGCCATGCTCCTGCGTATTTGGAAGAGACGGCAAGAATCCGCGCTTTCGATGCGGCTGATACGATCGAGCCCGCCAGCTGATCGAAAGCTGACTTTACCATCGGCTTATCCCATGTACGTTGACTGCTTGGATTGAGTGGGAGCTCGGTATTTGTGATTGCTTTCTAGTCTTGGCTTGCTCAGTGACATAGCGAAATAATCGGCCGGCAAACTACATTCTGACAAAAGTGATGAACTGAGATTAATAGTGCTGTGAGCTGAAGACAGATAAGTCGGTAGAGCTAGCTGTACAGCGCTTCTAACACCATTAACCATCGGAACAGAGGAATTTTCACCAGTGCCAAGTCGAGATAATGTATCAGCAGCCAACATACAATTTCCACTTTTGTAATACACCTTTTAGTTATACGCTTGAAGAGTAATCGCCCACCTTTGTAAGCGCGCCGAGATACGTTTATTGGTCCTGTTATTGTCAAATATAAATTGTAGAGGTCCATGATCGCTATCAATGATGAACGAGCGACCACATAGGAAGTTATGGAGGTACTTTACAGCTTCAACTACACCAAGAGCCTCTCTCTCTCAATGTTTGAGTAGTTTGATTTCGCAGGTGTCAAAACTCGACTTCTGAGAGTTCTTGACTATGGGCCAATACGAACTCCAGGCCGCTCCTGGAAGCATCTGAGAACACATTAACAAGTAAAGCAACCAGCAGAAATCTTCTGAATAAGCTCCGATACAATAACATCATGCTTCTTTGGCCATTCCCATCTTGCATCCTTTCTGAGTAAGCTATATTATTTATGATAGTAAGTCGGGCCATGAAGGAGGAATTAGCACAAAAGTGTCCATAGTGACGCAAGGTACCAAGTAAGCTGCAAAGTTGAACTCTATCTTACGGCATTTGTAGATCTTTGAACGCTTGCAATCGTTTGGGCTGAGGGAGAAGTTTACCATCTTTCAAGACAAAACTAAGGCAATTCACACTGCTGATATATTCATTAATATATCATATTCATATCATTAATTTTATATCATATCATTGGTATTTCTCTCAATAAACACAGCTGGGTCCCACATAATGTAAAATCGAACTACATCAAGAATAGCCAAACTAATGTAGCTAGTAGATGTTCGGACGAAAATAAAAAACAAGAAGCTATGACGAGCCTTAACAACCGATTTAGGCAGAATGGCTTTACTAATCGAGACATAAATAGAAAAAACCAAATATAAAAATAAAAAAATTAACGAAGCATCTGTTCCCTGCACAATAAATTTTGTTAGTGATAGCTGCAACAGAAAATTAAATAAACTCGCTAAACAGTGTGATCTTCCTATCAAAATCGTCAGCAAACCTGGTCCCACTCTAGAAACAGTAATTAATAAGAGAAATCGGATTAATGAGAAACACAATTCCTGTCATCTCTGCTCTCTTTTACCACAAAACTATTCCTTTGGGGACCGGTTTTTAGTTTATAAGCTGAAATGTAATTTATGTGACGATTTTTATATAGGCCAAACCAACCGTCCGTTTACCAAACGCTGTAATGAGCATAGAAGAGATTTGATCAATAAGAACAAAAGAAATGCCCTTTACGAACACGGTATGAAAGTGCACCAGTTCAGTGACATCTCCATCTCTCACTTCGATATCTTGGACAAAAGTCATAGCGCAGTGGATTGCAGGCTGACCGAAGCTCGATTGATCAAATCTCTTGCACCAGCCATTAACCGCAAATACGAGCTCCCTAATTTCTTACTACGCATATTTAATGCGTGTCATCAAATGCTGTTTTGCAGAAGTCGACCCATCGAAGTGTCAGTGGCACGAAGCGTTGGCCTTTTAATTATTTTATTGTAAATAACCTCATAACTTGGTCAATAAACTCTGAAGGAGAGAAAAAGTGGATTTTTCACTATGACAATAAACCTGATGAATGGCTGCATGGGAAACCGCACGCTAAGATTTTTGTCAACAGACCGACCGACCCACCTGTGACAATAGACAGGAACAATTATCGCCCCTCGCCGCGTTTGCTGACCGCTCATCCACAGGATGCGGGGGAAAATATCCAACGGTGATGTAACTTGACACCCTGCCGGATCGATGGCATCAGAGAATCTTCCTAATTATGAAGTGACAATCTTTCTTTTCATCTTTCTTATAAAAGCTCTTATTCCACGAGAAGGGAATAAGTGACCACACCGTGCGACAACTAAAATCTCGGTTAGTTATCCTTTCATCGATGTAAATTGATCATCTCTTTATAGCGTTGGATGACAAGTTGTATGAATTTTTCACCCTTTTCACGTTGCGCAATGTTACATTTCAGACTCCATAATGTCTGCAATTGACCAGAGCCCAGGTTTCTCTTACCTAATAATTTCCTCGTCTACAATCAAACAGGTTGGCCGTCTCACAAGTTTCATTACGCAATTTCTACAAAGAGGGACGTTATCTGTGTTTTCTCAATGAAATTCTTTCTGTCAAGACACTGAACAAGTTACGGAGAATACTCGCGTTAGTCAATAAATGCGGGCTTCAATTAAGTGGCAATAATCAAGTGGCCACCGCTAATAAATAATCAAGTGATCTGGTTGGTTTTATAAGGATGTTGAAATTAACACTCCAATAAGTGTCTCAAACGACTGCCGTGTGACCCAAATATACATTATTTATGAAATATAACTGAATAAACACAGTGCTAATCAAGCCATAAAAAAGCAAAAGAAATCAATGTGTGCCATTCGAATCAATGCAGTGTTTGAATAGCCTAAGGATTTTATGTTCGCCGTTCGCTGAAGTAGAAACAGAAATGAATGTTCGAATCATTGTATCATTTGAATAGTCCAATGTTATGCTAGTTGGTTGTTGGAGTAGATCGGTGCAACTATCAATTTAAACGAAGTCCAACATCAAGTTTTTCAAGTTATTTTCCATTCCAAATGAATAGAAGCGATTTATATAATTGATACAACTTATATTTGAAAAAGCCTTTCAATTGATACAAATTTTTGGACTTAATTAGACGAGGGTGAAGCGAGATAACGCGTGGAAGACAACACGTGTCTTAAATGCATCATTTTCCAGCTCGATTCATAAGACATACGCAATTATTGATTTTCTGTGGCTCTGTTGCTCTTTTATCGTCGGTCTGTGACCATATCAGGGATGCCCTAACAGAGAGTTTTCTCTTTTCCACTTAGCACCGCATTACGCAATTTTAAAATGTTTGAGTGAGGAGAGACTATTGATGGAGAGACACTTTCGCCGTTAGTATTTCCCCAACTTTAACAATGTAGTATGTATGAAAGTATGAAGATGCGTGCGCCTCTACAATTGCGTTCTCGTGGAATAAGTTAGTTATTGCACAGTACGCTAAGTCTCGCGCTTCGCACTCGACTTAGCGTACTGTGCAATAACTATTACTTGTAATTCATGCCTTCATCAAATGTGTGAGTCTGACGAAGATTAAATCGAAAATTTACTCAACAGAGTATTTTTATTTTATACCCGCAAGGCTATTAGCACAAATCAACTCCATTATTCAAACTCGGGTATGGCCAACGCATTTAGAAATTTATAAATGTATATTCGTGTTATTCTAAGTATCTGTGAAAGGGTACCCCTCTGGTGATTAAATCCGTGCATATTAATTTTTGCAATGTCATGCTTTTTTTAAGTTTCTGATTTGAAGCATCTTTCTGAGCAGAAGAAAGCAGAATTTTAGTCTCGATGAGACAGAATTCATTTTCTCCCGCAGCAGAAAATCGGTATCTATGATAGAGAACCACACACAAACGCGGCAAAACTCAAAGAACCTACAGTCAGTGAGCAGAGCACCACATGTGGACGTGATTCGCTAAATTAAAAGTCCGATGACCGATTATCCGTTTCGCCAGTTCGGAAGTGCGAGTTTAATTAGAGATGTTCTACTTAGAGAAATGTATAGCCTATTGTTTACAGCCAGGAATGAGAAGACAAGGCCTCCCAACAATCAATTGGCATTCGGGATGTGTATGTTTCATCAGTTTGACTCGACACGCGAGTAACAGGTCGGCTTGGAGACGACACCCTCGAAGGGAGAACATCGGATGAAGAAGAATTATTATTTGTAGGGTTCATACCAATTTCTTCTCGACCATAAGGAAGCAAAAATTGGAGTGAGTGAGTACCAACTAATCTCTGTATAACTCGAATTTCAGGTTCTCGAATGTCAGAAACTCGAAAATGAGATATTAGATTTAAACTTGTTCAATATCGACCAACAAGCAAGAGCAGGGATCACAATTCCCCCCTCACCTTTCCCGGCTTTCACGTTTTTATTTAGAAAACTGGCTGGGTCTCGTAATTCATCTAAATGCACAAGAGAAAAATAAGGGGATCAGCCGCTCGTCGAAGCCAGAATAAATCAAAGCATAGTAGCCGTAAGTGCAGTCCTTCAGCTTCTTCGACCATTGTGGATTCACAAGCTAGTTTGTGCCATTCCGAACCGTGTTGTTGTGTTCAGTTCTTGTAGGGCGAAACAGCGTCCGCGGATGCTAAGGGATGGGGTGCTTAAGTTTTTCAGGTTAGAGGAAATGTCTGTCGTATGCACAAGCGAATTGAGAATCTGCATTCGTAGACGTTATATCAACCGCACTGGATCCAGGATAAACATGCTCAGATCAACCTGCTGTGCAGTCCGTCACTTGTTCAACCATTCTAGTTGTTGCAAGATAGTTTTGGCAATTCCGAGCGGTACTGATGAGTCCTTGTGGGACAGAGCACAGCGTCCGCGGCTGCTAGGCAATTTCTTGATTAGATCGCTCAAGTCTGGTGAGTCTATTGTGTTATCTACGGTATTTTGTCAGGTTAGATAGGGGTGCAACAGATTTGAAAATTTTTAATTTGGCCGGAACCGGATTGCCCTAGTCGGCAAGGTCGTTACTATACTGTCATTTTCACTCAAAAACTTTCTATACAAATTAGTTCTTGTTAAGTTCGTGTTTTATCAAAACTCAATGCAGAATTCTACTTACAACTGAACCAGCCATATGGCTGAAATGCATTGCACAACACTGATTCGTTCATTTTGGCATTTGAACAGTTCAAAGACTGATAATGTCTTGATATTGCCGAAAATTCGACATTTATCATATTTACTTGACATGAACAACACTTCAAATTTTTGAAGGAGTCGTTCCTTCGACAGGCTTATGAAGCAGTAAATTTACAGTAAACAGGAATTATAATCGACAACAGTAATGATTAACAATAAATAAAATCGAATAAAAATCGATTAATATTGCCGACAACAAGCCGTTCAAGATATCTTAATTCCATAGTGAAATGTCGCTTCATATGCAATATAATAATAATTCCTTTATTTTTATCCCGCTTTACAAAAAGTTTCAAGCGGCTATACATTAAGCATATTACAAAAGAAGAATGTTTTCAATATTTCTTTAAAAGTTGCAAGTGAGGTTGCTGATGGAATACTGTAAGGCAACTTATTCCATACCATAGCTCCGAAAACAGAAAATCTCCTATCACCATGCGTTACATTTGATGTTTTTATCTGTGATAGTGACAAATCATCATGATTTCTAGGACCAGATCGTGATGGTTGATAGACCGTAAGATCTTTGATTAAGTAATCAGGAGCCATCCTACGAAAGCATTTCCATACAAGAAGACATACCTTGTATTTTATTCGCTTGTGAACAGGAAGCCAATGGAGCTTATTCATCATTTCAATTACATGCATGTCCGTCTTTCTACAATCCAATATTAGTCTTGCTGCCCAGTTATGAATTATTTGTAATTTGTGCAGTTGCCATAGTGGTGCCCCAATGAGTAGTGAGTTGCAATAGTCCAAGGAGGAAGTAACAAAACATGAATAATTGTTGTCAATAGTTCAGTATTCAACAACTTCGCAATCGGTTGTAATCTCCTTAGATGAAAAACACCTTTTCTGCACATTGTTGCTACTTGATCTTCAGTCGTCAAATTTTGATTCATTACCACTCCAAGATTTCGTTCCCGCTGTTTTACTGGGATCAGGATTTCCCCCTGTCACCGACGTAATAATGGATTTTTTAAGTTGTTGACGTGATTCGATAACCATAACCTGAGTTTTATCATCATTGATTTTTAAATTGTGATGAAACATCCAACTCCTGATAGCTGTTATACATTCTTCTATTTTTCTGACGGCGGTCAATTGTGATGAATAATCAGGGGAAAGGTAATGTACAACTGGTGATCATCAGCATATCCATGAATATTAATATCCATAAATTTCGAAGTGACATGATACAGAGGAGTTATACTCAGTACAAACAGAATGGGTTCCAAGCAACTTCCCTGAGGAACCCCATGAGTCATTCCATAAGAACTAGAAATGTTACCGCCGATGCGGATAACTTGACTTCTTGACGATAAATAAGATTGAAACCATTTATACATATACTTTCTAACCCGGCTGATCGCAAAACAGAAAGTAGCTCTGGGTGTGAAACTGTATCAAACGCGGTCGAATTATCCAAAAGAACAAGAATACTCAACTTTCTTTCATCCATTCCTTTAAGAAGATCCGATTGAACCTTTAATACGACTGTTTCCGTGCTGTGGTTTTGTTTATAAGCTGAATTCAGTTGCGGTACAAAGTCTATTTTGGAAACATGATTATTTAACTTTGACAACAACACGTTCAGTTATTTTCGAGATGAAAGAGAGATTACTAACAGGTCTGTAGTCATCCGGTGTTCTAGGCATTTTCAGATCTTTTATCAATGGTGTAACAGATGCAGTTTTCCATTTATTTGGAAAGACACCACTGTTCAATGAACGATTTACAATTGACGTAATTATGGGAGCGAAAGTATTGACACACTTCTTTACTAACCATGTTGGACATGAATCAAGAATACAATGCTTATTTGGTGCTTCCATAATGGACAACGAATTTCATCGATACTAACTTCACGGAAAGAAGTCTAAGTATTCGAGGCTGCGACAGAATTCGAAACTAGAATTTATGCGACAGATTTTGTTTTGAAAATATTCCCCCATTTCATCTGGCGAGGAATCAGGATCAGGACACTTCGAAATCTCGGCAGTACAGCTGCTGACTAACTGGAATAATTTTCGTTGATTCCCAATAGCTTGTTCAAATTGAGTTTCATAGTATCTTTTTTTAGCGATAGATAGTGCATCACGATACAATACTTGCTTGGTTTTGAGATCATCTAAATTGATTTTTACTTTGTTCTTCCGATAGCGTCTTTCTGCCTTTTTCATTTCTCTTTTTAATTCTCTTGATGAATTTGTAAACCATTTATTTGAAGGTCGTACAATTTTATATCTGGATTTAAGTGGTGCATTTCTTTCTACTACGTCTTTAACGACATCATCATAAAGATCAACTAAGGAATCCAGGTCAGCGCTTGATGCGATTTTATTTTCGAATTCAATTGACAAATCAAGTTCTATTTTTTCAAAATCAGCAGACTTCCATGATCGATATTCAATTCTTTTCCCATTTAGGTTATTCAGGTGCAGATACAGTGATGTTTAGAATATAATGAATCGGAGAAAAGTTCTCCTTGAGAGCATTCAGTAACTTGAATAGGGTCGCTTTTTCGAACCAGAACAAGGTCCAAAATTGAGCCACTTCCGTGAGTAGGGAAATCAACAATATTTTCAAAACTGAATGGTGCGCAAGCATCCTGCAATTTTTGTCTATCAGATGATTGATTCAAATTGAAATCTCCCATAACAATAAGATTGGTGTTGTAGGAATACTTGCCCAATATTTCAATCAAGTCAACGAGGAATTGCGAAATGCGATAGATGATAATTATACATACATGAAATCCAAAATTTGAAAGATCAAGTTTCCAAATAGAAAACTCAAGTGCATTCAAATGCTACTCCCTCCGCATTCAGTTTCTTTGGATTGAATGAAGAACGTCAAACAAGTGCTGTACCACCACCTCGTTGTCCCTTTCTTTCATGAGAATCACATAAGGAATAACCAGACGGAGTCATTTCTTTTCTTACAAAATTATCGTGATCACAAAGCCACGTTTCGGTGATTACGCAAATATCGATCTTGTCATGAGAAAGTCTTTTACAAATGTCCACTGCTTTGTTCCTCACTGATCGAGCGTTTAAACAGCTTATTTGAATCTTGTGTTTCTTGGTATCCTTCGTATCAACAGGAATGGCATGAGTACCACGAGAAATCCCTTTGACAACTCGTGAAAATTTTGATGCTGTATTATTTGGAATTGAAGGTCTTTCTTTATGCCGTGATATTACAACTGGTATATGCTGGACGTAAATGCCAAAGTATTTGAGATTTCGTTTGATAATTCTATTGATACATACACATGGCTTATTTTGCAAATTAAGTATTTCATTTCAATTATAATGCATTCTATCCATGATTTTATGAATATCATATTGGATATATGATTAAGCAAAATAGCATTGATAGCCACAGTTATATGGTATTGAGATCACTGCTTTCGTCGCTGACTGTCAGCGACGAAGCTATCCGATCGAAAAATAAAATATACATATTGTATTATGAATTATGCTTTTATGCTTTTATTTCTTGTCTCGCAAAAATTCAGAGCTTTTAGACGTAGATTTTGTGTGCTAAGAAAACTCTAGAAAAGATTAAGCGACTCTATCGCGTTCCTACCTATCGACAACTCGATAATACAAAGTAAAATGTTGCATCACGCGCGCATTTTGAGAATTCTCCTCAGAATGAATAAATGCATAATTTTGTATCCTCTAGTGACGGTAGTGAATTTGCATTATGAAGCCGAAAGCATGTCGTATTAGTAACTATTGGAATTCGGATGTTGGTAGTTGCCCAGTTGGTACACTGTCATTTGATTTTGACAATTTCTTCACCCATTGCGGCACCCTTAGACCTTTCTCGTCACTCCAGTTGGAAATCATTGTGCTATATCAATCATGCCATTTTGTCTTTTTTTCATATACGAGTTGCGCATGATCCAGTACCACAGCTGCTCACATATTAGCTGCACTTTTACAAGCGATATAAACTATGACTGGTAGACTAAGTTGTTAAGTTAATTATCAACTTAATTTTCATCTCACTTCACAAAGCAGCAATAATCGTGAAATAGCTGTACTGTGGACGCACGCATACCTTAACATGTTCAACCATGAATTACGATTGTAGTCCTATATTAACAAAAACGAGGACATAGCTTGGCCTATTGCAATATATTGATTAATTTTATTTCTGGTACTTTAATGCAATTTTCAATTGCTACAAATTCTTAGATTGTTTGGTTTGCACTACGTTAATGCAGCTGCGCAAAAAATGACATTTTGTCATTTTTTGGGGGAAGCCATTTGCTGTTAAAATGTTCTTCGGCTTCCCAATTTCCTCATGAAGCAATTCCAAACTGCTGGACAGCCGGTATGCACGGTAAATGCTGCCGATTACCATGCCTCTTCCAATTCATTCCAGTTCAACATGACATTATATCTTTCACGGTTGTCGTGGAAGAAACTCGATGACTTGCATTTTCATTTCCATAGGAAATGCATGGAAATTTCTATATACTCATTGCAGGCTGTCTAGTGCGTCATTTTTTTCATTTTTTTGGTAATATCATTTTATTTCATTTTTTTACTGCTGCTGTCATTTTTTTCATTTTTTCTTCGAAATCATGCATTCTCAAATAGATTTTCGTAAATTGCCGACTACTAGCCTAGTTCAAAATTTATTCTTAGAGATATCAGCTCTCCACTTTTTGGATTTTATGATTTTGCTGACTAATGCATTGAACTCCAGATGTCGTATAATTTGTTGGAGAATCATTCAACTTCCGCAACACTCTGTTTTTTGGGCTATTCATTATCTTATGGTCATCAGTGAACCGTCTTGTATCACTGAACATTACCCCTGAAAACTCAACCACCATTGATTTGATTTCATCTCAAAGCAAGACTCCTGACAAAAGAACTATAATTGTTCTGGATCCAACGTTGAAGGATAAAGTATCAGCTGCGGAGGCCATGTGGTTATTTAAAGTGGCCGAGGATGACATGAGTTTTGGGGGCAAACATGTTTCCTGACAGCGACGTTGCGTAAAACTTCACAATGAGCAAAGATAAAGCCTTATACGTGTTCCAAGATGGTCTCGGACCTCTGTTATTGAAATGGTTGTGTGAAAAAGGTGAACAGATCGGAGGGTGCGTTTACTTTAATGTTCGACGAAACAACTACAGTTCAACGAAGAAAACAGATGGATTTACTAGTTAGACATTATGATGAAGATATCAAAGAAGTTGCAACACGTTTTATCGGGTCATTATTCTTTTGTCGAGCTAAGGCCATTGGTATCGTGGAAATGTTCAATGACATAATTGATTGCGATTTATATCGATTGCCATGGGCTCGCCTTTGTAGTATTTCAATGGACGGTCCGAATATCAACAAGGCGATCTACCGACAACTTGATGAAAGTTTGAGAAAAGAGGCTATAAAGGTCTTATGAAAATGATCACATGTACGCTTCATGTTGCCCACAACGCATTTCGGAAAGACGTAGATGCATTGGAATTCGGACCCATGGTAGAACAGTTGATTTTTGAATTATTCGAATGGTTTAAAAGTGCTCCATGTAAAAGTGAAGATTTCACTCATCTTGCGGATTCGATAACTGAACAAGGGGAAGCATTATTTATTCGCTACACCAATTCACGATGGCTTACTCTCTCAAAATCAATTGAAAGAGTTCTAATCCGGTGGGATGATTGCAAGAAGTACTTCCTCAGTCATGTGCCAAAACAGTCCGAGTACAAAAAAACGCTACCGAAAAATGAACGATTCGACAGAATTCGGAAGTGTCTAACCGTTCATGAACAAGATGTAATTCTAGCAATGAAATTCTTGGTGGATATTGCTGATATTTTTGAAAAGTATCTTCTCATCTTCCAAGGTAGTGCCCCCTTGTACACAGACTGTTTCCGGAAATGAAACACTTGACAACCTTAATGCGTCGTTTGTTAAAACCGGAAATGGTGAAAATTAAGACTGTAGCCGACCTTCTTCGCATCAATACCGCCAATACAGCCCATCATCTGCAAGAAGTTGAATTTGGTCAAGCAGCCAATGTCATGAGCGCTATGCAGTCAGAAAGGCAAAAGAAGGGAAGCCGTGAATCAATGAGAACCTCCTATATAGCTATGATTGAACATCTGCAAACAAAGCTACCTATAGATTCGGAGTTGTTGAAGGATTTGACCTATCTATCCCCCAGTTCGAGGCAAGAGAGTCGAACAGATTCATTGAACGCCATTAGCCGACTGGCTTCAAAGATGCCGCATATCATCAAAGAGTCTCAAATGTCAGCTTTGCGTGATCAGTGGAAGCTTTATCAATCAGAAAGTATTCCTGATGAACTTTTCCGAGATAGAACAGGGAAATTGCTTTCTATCGATCAATATTGGAATGAAGTCATGAATATCAAGTTCGAGAATAGTAATCAGAAGAAATATGAACTTCTTGGTAAATTGATCAAGAGTTGTCTGTCCATCAGCAATGGTAATGCTGATGTCGAGCGTAGCTTATCGGACATATAAGAACACGCTAACGGTTGAGCGAACTAATCTTAGTGATGAAGCACTGGTGGCCTTGAGAAGGTTTAAGGAGCATGCACGTCAATATGATGGCTCTGAGAAAGTGTGTACGCTCTCCAAAGAGATAACGACCTCCGTACAACAGTCGCATCGGAAATTCTCAGAGAGGAAGAAACGCGAACGCGAAGAGTTGGAGATCGCAAAGAGAAAAGAGGAACAAGCTGTTGAGGAGGAAAGATTACGCCAGGCATTGATTGATAAATCTATTAGGAAACACGAGAAATTAGATGCGAAAGAGGGAAAATTAAAGAAGATAGAAGAGGAAGTAACGGAAGAATACGAGATCTCGCTGCGGATGTTAAAAGAAGCAAAGTTGCAAATGGACAACTCCATCGCTGCAAATGATATGGTGGGTATTAGAGTTGCTTAAGAATTGTACTCCTCAGTGAGTGAGAAAGTTTCAAGGCTGAGCGGATTAGATACAAAACAATCCATAAAAAGAGCAGAGATTGGATCGAAGCGAAAATGTGCAGAAACTTATGAACAATGTTAAAAATCGAAAGAAGATGTGAAGCCATGAACTATATTTGCAATTATTCATGAATTGATTGGTTTTGTTATTCTATCACCAACGTTTTTATTTTGACTGGATGTTGAGCATATACAACTTACGTAGGTAGGCCTAATGCTAAGTGAGACATCGATATCTAAAGACGGTATAGAGTGATGGATAATTAATGATGCATTCATTGTATTTATTAAATCTTTACATACGGGTACACGATTTTGATGTGTACGATTTTTTAACCTTAAGATTTGCAGCGTATAATCTTTTGAATGATGACTGTCGGGCATGTTGCTTGGATGGAAATGCTACAGGAGTCAATTAAAAATTTCATTATACTTTGCAATGATGAAAGTGATACACTATATTGTTCGATTCTTTGTATATACTTTATCATTTTTTTCATTTTCCGCCCTCAAGAATCATTTTTTTCTTGAAAAATTCGTCATTTTTTCTCATTTTTTGACTTTGTCATTGACATTAATGAAACAAACTATATGGCTTGAATTGAAGTTTGTTTCATTTTTTTCTCAGGTATGATGCAATATCTCGCTTTCTATGTATTACCATTCAACACATTTGAGAATGGAGAAAGATCTATGGTGGTCAAATTTCAAATTTTGATATCGATACAACTGTTACAATTGCTTTTACAAATTGAACATAAACGCGAATTGAAATCCAGCTTTTGTAAAATAAAATGGCACACGATCAGTTTACCAGAGGTATGGCTATTGGAATGATTTGTTGTGGTAGAAGTTGTGCGATTGTTGCCGAAGAGCTGCAACTATCGAGAGTCGTTGTTTGAAGGTGGTGGTGTCGATGGAAAGCAGATGATGTTAAAAAGAAGGAGGGATCTGGTCGACCAAGAAAGTCTGTAGGAAGGACAGACGCACGTCTAGATTTAGCTGCAAAGAGGAATAGATTTGTGTCAGTCCCAAAGCTAGTCGTACACTGGAAGAGTGCCTCAAATATAGACTGTAGCGTTCGAACGGCTTACCGAAGATTGCGAGAAGCTGGAATTCAATCGCGACGACCAGCTGTCCTAATTCCATTGAGTTTTGAGCACCGCAGAAGACGAGTTGCCTGGTGTGATGCCCATCGCTCATGGAATGACCATCACTGGCAGAAAGTCTTGTGGACCAATGAATCGAGATTCACTCTGGATTTCAATGACGGTCGTGTCAGAGTGCATCGTCTTCCAGGTGAACGCTTTGTCCCATGCTGTATTAAAGAACACGACAGATATGATGGTGGAAGTGTTATGCTGTGGGGTGTATTTGGCATGGCGGACGAACGACAGCAGTCATCAACAAAGGCACGTTGACTGGAGAGAGGTATCTCAATGAAATTGTGCTTCCTGTTGTTGCCCCAGTGGTCAGGGTGGAGGATCTCGTCTTCCAAGACCACATCGCTCCTCGGCTGTCATTGCCACTGTTAGGAGATTAAACATTCAAACCCTTGACTGGCCTGCACGCTCACCTGACTTGTCACCCATTGAACAAGTATGGGACGAGCTTGGGCGGCGAGTGAGAGACCGCTATTCACTTCCACCAGTGTCCCTGAAGATTCTCTCTGAAAGACTGACAAAGCAGTGGCTTCTCCTTGAAACATACTTCATTCAGAAACTTAGTGAAGCCATGCCATCTCGGATTACTGAATGTATTGGAGCTAGAGGGGGGCACACGCGCTATTAAAGTTGAATGTGCTACATGCTTTGTTCTTCTGTGCTAGCGACTTGGTGGAAATTGTGACTAAATTATCAAGGTATCATACATGCATGTATATATACCAGTCAAAAATGAAAGAAGTTAAAGAAGTAAATGTTTCAAAAATTTTGTTAATGAGTACATGTACACCACGTTTTGCAGCTGTCCTGATTGATGATGTGTAAAAGTGGCACTGCAAGTGCAAACTCGTAGATTAGGGTTGGAACAACGTGCGATCAAAACACATTCAATATCCATCTCCAGCGGCAACAAATCTCACATGATATAACTGCAAGGAAATACAAAATGATATCTAGATCTCCCTGTAACTGATTAAACTGTAACATGCATACTACTTTTATATTTGACATAAGTAAAATGAAAGCAAGTTATAAGGAGTTAATGGAATGCAAACATGTGAGTTAATGAATCAGGTAAAATGTAGGATGCACAAACTTGAAATAGGTACAAGATGAGACTCACACATGCAGAATCCTGCGTCCACACAGTCAGAGGTGATCTGTACAGTTTGAAGTGCTGATGGCCTCTAAGGATAAACGCTTGTTCCAGTCTCTCATGTTGTAATGCAGAATTTCGCTAGTAATGTTGAAAGTTGGCAGATTGAGATGAATTTCATTATCAAAAGCAAGTTATACAAAACTCCCCAAAGTTTTGGTCAATAGTTTCTTAAAAATTAGAAGTGAAAATCAGACGGACCTTCGGCGTCCAGCGCCTTCAAACGGTCGATGGTAACAGACGGGATGCAACTGTGTGAAGTATTTATTCGAAGATGTGAGTTATGTTAAGAAGTGTGTTGACGGTTTGCATGATTATCGAATTGTGAAGAGAGATTGTAGTCTTGAAGTTCGTGTTTCTTATTGATCTACGGTTTAAGCTGTGTTATTGCTTTGGCCCCTGCTATTGTTAACAGCTTAAACAGCTTAAACCGTAGATCAATAGGAAACACGAACTTCAAGACTACAATCTCTCTTCACAATTCGATAATCATGCAAACCGTCAACACACTTCTTAACATAACTCACATCTTCGAATAAATACTTCACACAGTTGCATCCCGTCTGTTACCATCGACCGTTTGAAGGCGCTGGACGCCGAAGGTCCGTCTGATTTTCACTTCTAATTTTTTAAGAAACTATTGACCAAAACTTGGGGGAATTTTTGTATAACTTGCTTTTGATAATAAAATGATCTCCCGTCGACTGGTCGACTATGTGAGATGAATTTCTTTGAAGTGCATTCTCACTAAAGATGCGAATTGTCTTTAATATGCCCCCGTATTCTTGACTGCATTATTCTGGATATTCCACCAGTATAAGCGTGATTGCATACCTTACATGTTGTGTTGTAAGTGACACCTGCTGAAGCAGCGATTAGGCTTCTTCGACATGCGGCAGGTATCACAGAGGGCTTACGTTTGTACATCTATTTGGACTCCCGAGAAGCCGTTTCATACTTTTCGCGAAAGTCCCGCCCTTCTACTGAGGGATAGCACGTGCCTTTTGTCCTTCTCCCTAAGAGGGGAGAAACTCGCAACTCCACAGGTTTGTCATTACTGTCTGCAAATACTGTATGTAGATGGTTAATTGATTGCATTGGCATCAACGGATACATAGACCTAGTCAAAATGTCCTCAGTTCTATAATGAAGTCAGTTTGTGCACTTTTTGGAGGTGGCTGGTTTCCTCTTTATTTTTATAGAAAAATAGATTATTTATTAAGAAGTTTACTGTCTTTGGTGTATTTTCTTCGGTGGTATCTGCAGGAAGGGCGTGGGAAGGACCTCGATTTGCTGCTCAACTTGCCGAAAATGGGTGCACCGTAGTTGTACTGATATGTCAATTCTACGAGCGAAGTCCCCTACTTAAGTGTTGGCGTTGCAAAGGACAACTCCCCACATTACAGTCGCAGGTCGCTCAGGTGGCAATTGGTGGCGACTTGTATGAGGTTGTGGAGGACTCTTGTTATTTGGGTGATGTGCTTGGAGATCCGGAGGCTGTGGTGGGGCGGTAAATGTCCGTACATGAAGTGCTGGGAAGCATTGTTGCCAGTCCTGATGAATGAAAGAATTTCTCTCAGACAAAGGGGTCATGTGTAGAAGGCATGTATAGGAAGTGAACTGTTGTATGCTTTGGAGACTTGGTCTATCAAGGCAGAATATCTCGCTCGCCCCACAAAGAACGAAAGCTCCATGATACGGTGGATATATGCGGTCAAGCTTTGGACGCCGAGTTGCGGCAAAATCGCTTGAGGTGGTCCAAAGAATGTCCAACTGCAAGTGGCCGAGGAGAGTAATCGATCTTGACTTACCGGATCAAAGGCGGTCAACTTCCTCAAGACCGGACGGTGTGTAGGAGGTGCACTCATGCGAACGAAAATCGACGTAACACAAATGTAGCACCGTGAAAGCTGGGGGGCCCAACCGACAATAAACGACGAGCAAGAGTACTTCATGAGTACAAGCATTTTCCTGCAGGAGCTGTATTACTATTAGTGTTGTGATTACAGATTATGACGTCTTAAATTGAAAGTAAAATGATACAGTCACTGTCTTCTTGCACGCAGCCCTAGTGAATTTCCCTTCTTCGGCACAATTCACAATTTCAAAAACAGCTACAACAGCTTTCTTGTAAAGTAAGGATTTGAGGTTCTTATACAGAAGTTTGCTCAGTTTCATTCAATGATGTTGGATCTGTTTATGGCATAGAAACGTAGGAAAACCAACAAAAACAACTTAAAATGTTGCGAAAGTCAATGACGAAAAAATAAGTGCGGAATTATGTGTTATTCGTTGAAAATTCAATCGAAGTCCTCGAACATCAGCATTCATCAGCAAAGTAGGACAAGAAATAGAGTCACTTCCACAATTATTGAAAATTTTCTTTCTTGACGAACTTCAGAACAAGGTTTTGTCAAGGTGACTAGAAACATCAAAGAAGCAGGTTTCCATCACATCACTGTCGAATGTATCGGTAGCTTATTTATAACTTCAATTTTAAACTGTGCGTGAATTTCATTGGGTAAATTCCAATTAGATCGTGTTGTTACTTCACCACGTTGATTATTTGCTTCAAGCTTGGTGTTCTTGTTACATTGATAGAAGACAATATCTTATATAATTTTCATCTTTTTACATTTCATTGAGTTGATAAAGAAGCGCTTGTTCCTTTGAATTTTTGTTTCATTATATTGAATCTTTCTGCCGCTAATTTCAAAGAAATTTTTCAAACAATTTCAAGTATCCAACAGGCTTTCTTACATGGAAAATGAGGAGCATGTATGCCTACCTTCTATTGAAAGCTTAGTGTAGAAAATGCCTTGACCGTGCATTAGAAAATAATTAGAAAATCTGGGAATAGGCCAAGTGTTTATATTGATAGAAAATATAAAAAAAGTATGAATTAGAAAAATTATTACAAACTCCGATACGTATTTCATCGACCACCGGTCAATATCATCAGGGAGTATAAAATGGATGATGTCTTCATAGTTCTATAGTTTCAACTTAGTACAAATTTCAAAAAGATATTGATAAGGGCCTACAGATTGTATTTGGCAAAATAAGAAATCTCTGTAGTCTTCCATCTCAGCCCGGCTGTTTAACTTAGCAGTAGTGAAAACTGTGCCCTACTTGCGAGGGATAGGTACATGTAAAATTTAGTGTTATCAATAGGTACATGGATAGGTACATGTATAATTCAGTGTTATGAATAGGAACCTGTATGACATCTGTTTTACTGGATAGGTACATGTGTTTGGTACAATCGGTTGAGTACACTGTGTTTCGGAACGTCTATGATCGAACTTGTGTGGTTTGGTTCTGAGCACTTGGGTACGTACCGATAGACGTCCGTTGTTTGATTTTGAATGGGTTTGCTCAATTGCGACTATTGTGACAATTATTTTGAATGTAGCACTATTTAGATGTGAAACTTTACTGTGCAGCTATGATTTAGTTGCTCCCCAATAAGAAAACCAATTCCAGAACTATGTTTAAAATGAAAAAGACAAGAGATTTACAATGTAAGTTTAATTTAAGCGTGAAAAATAAATGATGGGTACAGATCACGTCCCTCAGGGGACTCCATGATCTTCAGGAAGTCATCACACCATGAAATGTCTGATTGTTGCTAAAGTCATGGTCACACTCGTGTACCGGACGCTTCATTGGTAGTCCACTCCGCCTTTGAAGTTCTGACACAGTCAAGGTTTTCCACAGGGCCACTTTGCAGCCGCAACAGAGATGCATGGTCATGTCCAACTGACCTCCCATAATGACTTGGCTGTCATTTTGAAAATAAAATAATGGTTTTGAGGACATGCTTCTTGTTATGGAACGTTGAGGATAAGTACTTGACAGTTTGGAACAATGACATCCTTTATATAGTTATATATTCTTTAGGGAAGTTCGGTACTTCTCTGATTGGCTGTTAGGATTTCCTTAGTTTAAAAAGTATATAAGTCCGAGGTTTGTACCAATTCTTATCAAAGGTTCTAATCCTCTCGTTTACAAGTTACAATTATTTTAAATCTACAAGTCATAATGGATCGCAAACAGGAAGCTGCAGTTGAGAACGGTACTGCTGATCGTACCACTTCGCCAGTGGAACGTACCAATACACCTCCCCAATCTCCGATGGAGCGATCGACAACACCAAACGAGCCGGTGGTGTTCACCCAAGCCCCTGCATCGCCCGACTACTCGAGTGATGATGGTGAGGATAGTGACGTATCAATCGAGACGATGCGTCACATGAATAAGAAGTCCATGCGAACGCCACTTTATGGAAGGGTCACGGTCAAAGTGAAGAACGCCCCGAAAAAGTACCACACCAAACGGGTCTTCATGCGAATGGAGCCGAACGAGCGGGACCTCACAACCGCTCTCGAATTTTCAATCATTGACCTTGACACACCACGTCGCTGTCCCTGTGCGCCAAAAAAGACCAGGATCCATGTGCAAGTGGACTTGAAAAAACTTGTATCCTTTCCTTACCTTGATGACATTTAGTGTGTTTTTTCTTAATCTCTTCATTTGTATATATGAACAGACTTGTTTTATCATTTCACAAATCGGTCTTCAATTAAGGTCTAAATGGGAAAGGGGAATAACTATCTACAATTAATGATGCTCAATAACTGAATTGAAACAAGAAAATCAAATATGAAGACTTCAACTTGAAATAAATAGGAACATATAACTTTTAAAGAAACAGTTATGTTGTTAATTTTAAAATGCTTGTAGCAGTCCAGGATGATATCATGCATGTGTCATACACGACACCATAGGAATGAGAATGAAAAGACCTTTCGAATGATATAAGGTATGTACCTATTCGATGGGAAAATCCTAGTTGTATGCAACTGTATGCAAGCAGACAAATGTTAGATTTTTAAATTCACTAAATTTTTAGCCCATTCTTTAAAGACATGTAGCTCTCTAGTTATATGTCATACATGTGTCATACAATACACCATTAGAATCAGCATGAAAAGAGCATTCGAATGATATATTGTATGTACCCATTTGATGAAGAAATCCTAGTTGTATGCATCTGTATGCAACTTGAAAAATTCCAAGTTTTTTACAAAAATGACTAAGTTTACAAATTTTCAAAGTTTAAGTTTTACAACTAAAAATGACCATAATATACAAACCGCTACACTTGACCTTGACCTTAGACCTAACCTTGACCTTAAACCTTCATACACGGCGAGGGGGCCTCAAAATTTCTCGGGCGCTTCGCGCCCTCGGAATTTTTCGGATTATAGGGTAAATAAATTTTCGAATGCACTTCGCGTACTCGAAAATTTATTTACCCATGGTTTCCGGGTGCCATAGATACTCTTCTTGCTTCCCTAGCCCTAGCCTTAACCCTAGTATTTTAATTTGATTATTTGAATTTTGGCGCGAAATTCAAATTTTCGAAATTTAGCGCTTAATTCAAATTTAATGTTCTATTCAAATCACACGTTTTATATCTTCAAATACGAATCATTATATGACTATTAATAATAACATGTATATCAAATAATACATCAGTCCATCAGTTCATATTACTTTGAATTCACTCTACTGTCTTTCAACACATATGATGGCACTTCCATTTCTAAGGTTAAAAATAAACCAGCTGTTCCAATTCTTGTTTGAGTTGTCAATTTTGTTTGACCGTACCAATTCCAGGATGTGATGTCATAAGGTCTTTGTTCATAGTTGCTTTGTCAATTTCATATATAAAGAAGTTGCACACAACGAATTTTCACTCATTTTCAAATTATTCAGTGTCCATAGCAGACGTCGTTCTTCGTTCCTCCGTTCTCCGGTTCTTATATAAGTTAATATTCAGTCTGTCATCTGCTAACAGATGTATAAAATTCAAGCTTGTTTAATTAAACAAATTGAGGATTGGTTGAAATTTTCGAAATTTCACTTTCATTCTATTATATTAATTTCGAAATTAAATAATAGTAAATCAGCTGTTTCCAAATTTCAACTCTTCTTATGAGCAAACCCTTTTCAAATAAATATCTAATTTTCGACTTTCGGTTTCAATTTCAACTTCAAATTTTATTTCTTTCTCAGATTTCTCCAATATGAAAGTAGCACTTAATAGAGCTTTGTTGATGGTATATAAATGCGTTCTCGTTTAACAAGAGATTATATTATAATCAAATTTTTTTCCTATTTAGAAATGGTCCGACATGAAAGTATTGCGCGACAACGGCTGATCTTTCACTACTGTGAAACATGCCGACTGCCTGTTCGACATACCAACAAGAGTGGTCACAAAGACTGCACATTCAAACAGGATTTCACGTACCTCTATTGTTTAACCTGCAAGACATATGAGAGTAGCAACGACAAGGTGAACAGCGACTCGGCAAAGGCCTTCATTGCCAAACATACTCCCTGTGCCCAACAGAATGGCCGGAAAGGCATCAACCTTACCTCCAAGGCAGAGAAAAAGAATTTGGAGAGGCTATTTACCAAGGAAAGGCCGACGGAAGGCGTGCTCTCACAGGTGGATGAGCCTGAGGCAAAGAAAGCCCCCAAGTCCAGAGTACCTCAGAAAGTCCCCAAGTCTCGAGAATTTATTGATGAGACTTTGAGTGATTTTGAGGTAAGTGCAGTCAATTCTAAATGCTAACTTGAACGGACAACTGACTCACAGTTGACAAAAAGTACTGCTTCCTTTAGATTAAAATAAATTTGTTTTTAACACATTTCAGGACATGGTGATGCCCCGACCGAAGAAAGCCAAGGTGTTGGTGCAGAAGAAAATGGTCGTTCAAGATGTGAGATTCTATTTACTGAGGTTAGTAATCGTGTGCATAAATTAAATCAATATTTCATAAATATTTCTGTGTGAGGTGCCCCGACCGCTGAAAGTCAGTTTCGAAGACAATAATGCGGTGGAAAACTTGCGAAAGGTAAGAAATTAATTTGCTTGTTACTTCCTAATGTGAAATTGAACATGAATTTCTATTTTCAGCTGTTTCCAAGTGTCCAAAGGTATCCTGCAATACCTCGGTTGAATTCGCCGGAAAAGAAAACCATCTCAAGTCCCGTAAGTGTGATTTTCATGGTCTACGATTCGATATCGGACAACAATACCTGGAAAAAAACTTCACATGTATATAGTGTATGTCTATATTAATTCTCATTAATATCTATTTAGTTAAAAAAACAACACATTTTCGCTGCAGGCTGTACGATCTTTGTCCCTTAAAAGACATCAGCTGAGTTTTCTGTCTACGCCGGCGACCACCACATCTATAGAGGATAACGAGGAGAGGCCCTACTCCATTCATGAATCATCGGGCGATTCATCAATGTCCGATGATTCCTCGTCATCTGATGACGTCTCCACCACGTCGTCTCCAACATCCTCATCCGATGACGATAATTCGGTTGCAAATGTAAGTATAATGCTTAGATGACTGCATGAGCAGAGAACTTTTCCATTGTAATTTAGAAACCCACTTGAGTAAAAATTTATTAATCTGCAATAGATCAATTTATCTTCTAGAATGATTCGATGGTTCTTTCGGAGGATGAAGGTGGATCCAATCGAAGGACAATCGAGCTGAAGGTATGTGAAATTCACATTTGGAGTTAATAAATGTCAACAAGTTAATTTTAATTTATGTAATTGAATTTACGTAGTGTTAATTTTAATTTTGATAAATGTTAACAATTGCAAATAGTTCATAAACAATTGTTTCTTTTCGTTTATAGGACTCCGTGATGCATGCATCACAGGAGGTCTCCTTCAGCAACATCCGGGCATCCCCGAGCTGGAGTGTCCGCCTGCCGCCGTCCCCAATGATCTGCTTGGCTCCATCATCCCCTGCACGTCTTCCCTTGCCGGTATCTCCTCCGAACCCATTACCGACGCCAGGTGCAGCTCCTTCCTCCCCGGTAGTACTTCCCACAACACCTCCCCCAGTTGCAGCTCTACCAACGTAGGATGTGACGGCTCCTCTCCCAGTGCGGGATTATAACGTCGACTTGGACGCAACCTCGACAGAAGAGGATATGCAGACCAAGTTGCGTCTCTGCCAGGAGCGCCTACAGCAGGCAGAGGAGCGGGAGAAGAAAATGAAGGAGGAGAATAGAGGCTTAATTGAATCTGTGAGGAACCTAACACAATCCAATCTCCTGTTGGCCTCCCAGGTTTCAAACAGCCGTATTCATGAAAAGGAGACTTTAATTCACATTGAGTGCATGAACAATGTAATAAGAAAAGTGAGACTGACTCACATGAACGATTACAGCGTCTGCGCAAAAGGATGCAGTCATTTGAAGCTGAATCACAGCGGAATTGTAAAGTGTGCCAAACTTTAACTTTAACTTTTATCTTTCTTCATTTAGGAAAAAGAAATTATCAAACATGTTATGTTTTCTCTTTGCATCAGATGGAAACATAAGCTATTGGCTAGTGATAACGTTGACGTCATAGGATGATAGATCTATATAAGGGCTTGCTAATTTCAATCCTCATCAATAATCATGGTTGTCTGTACCAAGTGTGGAAAAGTGTTCACTCTCATAGGCAATTTGCAACGTCATGAAAAATTTTGTAAGTTAGGAAAAACGTATCAATGTGGCAAGTGTCCATATAAGACGAATAGGATGGATAATCTTAAGATGCATAAACTTGTATGCAATAATAAACCGAATGATAGCATAACAGAGTCAAATTCAAATAATCAAAATAGATCTACTTCTAAGCCAACAACCAGCGCTTCAACTAACATACAAAACTTTATGCAATACTGCTCTCGGTGTGGCAAAACGTATAACTCTATAAGTAGATTTCGACAGCATATGAATGTACATAATACAAATAGTGAGATGAATATGCATAATAACTATGGAACTGTTAGTCTCAGCGAAAGCGCACTCAATGGCCATGCACGTGTATATGATATCACGCCAACAACACCTACTTTGGACATAACATCATTCTTAGAAAGCATGCGTTCCATGTTATGGAATTTAGTGTCTGACTTACTAAGGAGCTATCAATTGCGCGGTCGTCTGATTGCACAAATTCGTTATGTCCGTTCTAATCCTCAAGAAGAAGAAACTTTTCTCGCACACTTTACCTCATCATCCTCAAACTATATTTATGACTATGATTCTTGGTTTCAGGATCATCTAAATAGTCTAATAAATCATATTGAAGCCTTCACAAAAAAGGGTAGCAATTGGATTATAGATGATGTACAAGATATAGAGTTCAATGTAATAGCAAGTCCAATACTGTCAGGTGGACAATCATTTCCTCTACCAAAGAAGTTAAAAAAACTCTAAGGCTGTCATTAATGTTAATTCAAATGCAAATGATTGCTTCCTATATGCAGTTTTATCAATATTGCATTATAATGAAGTACCTTATTCAAGGAATGAAGTAAAATCATCTAGTAAGTGGACATCTGAGCTAAATATGGAAGGCATTTCCACACCAGTATCAATCAAAGATATTCCAAAATTTGAGAAAAATAATGATATCAAAATTAACATTCACTTTTATGAAAATGGACTCAAAGGTGTTCGTTACAATAGTAACTTTACTGGCAGACAAACGGTTAATATTTTGCTAATTCTAAACAATGGAGCAGCACACTATTGTGGTATTCCAAAGCTGTCAAGATTGTATAGGAGAACTTTAAAAAGACATAAATACTTCTGCGAAAGATGCACTCAGTCATTCACATATAAGACAACACTAGAACGACACTTCCAGTTTTGCATTCGAGGAAAAGCACAAATAGAAAAAATGCCGTCAGATCTAAAAGTACTAACAAGTAGCATGGAATATCAACTAAGTCCTCCTTTAGTAATTTAGGCAGATATAGAGTGCTACATTGATAATAAAATACGTAAACCTGCGGCCATTGGAGCTTATCATGTCTGGCATAATGCCCTTCAATCGAAATTTGAAAACAAGTATTACCTCTTTGAGGGAGAAAATTGCATAATTAGTTTCTTGCACCACTTGGAAACTGTAGCCAAAGACTTATATGACAACCAATGTGCAACAACTAGGCACCCAATGACACTGTCAGCGGATGAAAAAGCAAGCCATGAGAATGCAGAATGTTGCAACAAATGTAAATCGAAATTCAACGATGAAGTCATAAACGTTCGTGATCATGATCATATCACCGGACGATATAGGCAAACATTATGTAGGAAATGCAATCTCCGGTTAAGACTTAACAGACGGGAGCTCCCCATATTTTTCCACAATTTTAAAAATTATGATAGTCACATCGTTTGCTATAAAGCGATTGGAAGAATGAAATCTTGGAAATTAGATGTTGTAGCAGCAACTGCTGAAAAATATATAACTTTATCCGCCAGTGTCCCTGTAAATGAATACAAAGGGAAGACATTATACTTTAAACTAAAATTCTTAGACTCATATCAATTTCTAAGTGCATCCTTGAGTGAATTAGCCAAGGGTTTGCAAACGTATGAGCATGTAGAGACATTAAGGATAGGAATTCAGAGAGCAGCAGTTAAAAAATTGAAACATGATGACTATAGGAGTGTCTATTATAGTGAGAATGATACAACTGAAGATATGACAATTATAAATTCAAAAAATCACATAGTTAGCACAAAATCATTTAGGAAGCGAGATCTTTCACTTTGGGAGGATAAGCGCTGTTGGCTGGATAAAAGTTTATCATTACCATATGGACACTACAGCCTAGGTCTTCCCCCACCGTCGAAGAGAAGGAGATGCCTTCCTGTCACAGGTGATGTAGAATAAGTCTAAATTAAGAAAAAACAATACAATATTCCACTTGTAATAGGTCTTGCGATTGCTGCATCTTCCGACATGTAGCAACACTTACTAATACATAAGTAGTCTTAGTAAAATTGAAATTTCTACATCTTTCCGATATGTAGAAATGATTGCTAATAAATAGGTAGTCCTAATGTGAATGAATATGTGAAGAATTTGTACTCAACATCATTCCGATATGTTGAGCTAATAAAATAACAAACTTTAGGCAAACATTAAACCTAAATTTGAAACATAGCTTTCGGAACATGCCTCATTACATTAGAACATGGAAACTTAGTGACGTTCAAAACGTTCACATAACAAATTCTAAAAGAATAGCATTTCATCATTCAATAGCAAATAGTGATCGAAAACATCGTGGCGTTTGCATTAGTATTGACTCATTGCCTTCACTGAAAGACTTTGCCACTCTCATTGACAACCATAAGACTCGGATCAAGATTCCTCTCGATGACAAGGTATGGATAAAGTGTGATTCATCAGTCAAACTATACGTCTGTTCACCAAAGCGGGAAGATGTTGAATATCGATTTTTTCGTTTCAGTGACGTCACATGGAAAACCTTTCCAAGGGAGATACTACCACAGATAACGTCATTCATTAAAGATTGAGGACATCAAACGGTTGGAAGTTGTAAATCGGATATTAACTACAAAAGCAAAGTCAAAACTCAATCTACAAGAGATCGAGAGGAATATACCCAACCGAAAACAATGGTTACTGATAAAACGCAAATTGAAGCCGACAACGAGCTTACATCTTGGAAGACCCTCAATGTTAACATGGAGGATTCAGAGGAAGGATAAATCTCTCACTATCCTATTCTTTACAAATGGAACAATCCAATGTATTGGAAGAGTCATGGAGGGTGATCTCTCACATCTACACTTTACTTTGGAACATTTACTTGGTGATTCATTATCTGATTGGAAAGTGAAGACAATGACCGTGTTATGTGAATTACACTATCACTATGACTTCCGTAAAGTTACATCATCACATAATCTAACTTATGAAGTGGAGTTATTTCCAGCAGCTCAATTGACTAACTGGCATCCATATCATGTTCATGTGTTCCATAATGGAAAGATTGTGATAACCGACATCAAAGACATAAGTGATGTACCTCCCATCATATGTGATTTGAAAAAATGTTTCATGAAAACCAAATTGTAGATTTTGTATATATGTGAATAGATAATGAAATATGAATATGTTTTTGTTTTCCTTATAAACCCTTGTTTTGGAAAAAAAGAATGCAAGTTAATGATACAACATAAAACTTTATTTCAAAACTGTTTCAACATATTTAGTAAGAATTACATCATTTTTATCACAGTTTTTTGAAAATAGTTCTAAAGCACTTTTACAGTTATTTTTCAATGGTCTCTCGTTGACAAAATAGAGGAAATAACCACCGCACATTAGAGATGTATTACTTTGAAGTGGGAACGATGTCACTTTCCTAACAGTCCAGGAGAACCTGTTCATCCATAATGCGATATCATATAAACGAGGTTGATTAAGAGAGTCAAAATATTCGGTAACTTTATAACGATTGATGTATACAGCAATCCAATGTTTTCCGGGAAGATTGTTGGTATCCGTATTGATGATAAGCGAACAAGGATAGAAAGGAATTGAATCAGGTAAATTATCTCTAAAAAAGACATTGAGAAATATTGTCTTGGAGTAGGGATGAGCTTTCCTCATTTTCCTCAAGATTTCTATGTTGCTTAAGTTACTCATCTCTGATAGCTGACAGTCACGTCTCTCATTCTTGTTATCTCAACTTTGCTATCATAGATAGCATAAATGAGACAAGTAATTGTTTTCTTCAAAGGTGACTCAAATGATACCTCCAGTCGTAGATTTCCAGGCTTTGTAACTCCTACGCTTTCACCACCTAGATCTGCATCTGCTGTGAGGTTGTACATAATGAAGAAGTAGCCATTCTTGTACATATCCATTGTAATTCCATTTGAATCATCTGTATTAAACATGTTGAGGGCGGTGAAAGTAGAACCATATTCACGTGCGAATTTACCATCTTTGAAATTAGGCTCATATGCTTTGCAAGATACAAATTCCCATCCTGATAGAGTGCTAGTTTGCTAACATTAAAGTGTTGGAAATTGAATGGATTCTTTTCAAAAGCACCAATGAATGCCTCATTTTCCACAAATGTGATATACACCGCCTTTGGCATTGCAGTGGGAAAAAGATTTGGGTAGGCATGTGAGGATGATCCCGCACCAATTGTGAAGTTTGTCAACACACTGTGATTAACTGGATATATTGCATTGTTTTTCCTCAATCCTGTCGCATGCTCGTTGATGACTGACGGGTTCATTGTTAGTCGCCTTACATTGAGCACGGCATTACTTATGTTGACTTGATAGTTTGTAGCTCCAAAAGCCATTAACGCGAACTCAGGATTTGCACGAATAAATTATATTTGCATTTTAACCTGTGATAGTAGATATCTAGATTGACGAAGGAAATCAAGATAGACGGGTCCTTTCAAGTATAATTCCTTTGAATCCGCTGTTAAATCAAATCCATTCATCTTTTCAACCCTGTATTTGAGACATCATCAAATTTCCCTTGCTGATCATCATACCACCGAGAAACTTGCAAGTGTGACTGTTTAGCTTGCTTTTGAAATTGAGTCATTGTATGTATGTATATATGCTCCATATGGATATGCTCGATCCCCTCCTTCAATCTGTTTGTCATTCAATATTAGATACACATCTGAGAACAGACTGGCAATAGGAAGATTTGCTAATCCCACTTTATCCTTGGATGAATCGATATTTTTACCATCAGTCTTCTTAATTTGTATACACAACTCTAAATCAATGGATTGACAGTCAATATAATCTTGAGGATTGGCAGGTATATCAAACTGAATAGGCTGCTGGTTACCATCGATATTTGTTGTGGGGACTATGTCTACAATTGTTGAGGAGATGATGTCTGTCTGATGAGGGGGAGAATCGAAGAAACACAAAGCCGAATTGATACTCTGCATCGTATTAGCTCTACAAATATGTTGTCTTCCTTCGTTTTGACTTGTTTCTAGTCGCTGTGGAATTTCGTTTGCGCTTTCTTGTTTTCAGTAGACGTCTAGATTTAGAACGTGCTGCTCCAGTCGGCTTTTTACTTTTCCTGCGTCTTTGCTTAGTAACTCGACCGGATCCAACTTGTCTTGACTTCCTACGCTTCTTCCGAACTGTACGTCTCGTCTTTGTTAAATCATCTAATGCGTCGATGGCAGATTGCTGCGCGCGCATTTTCATAGATTCACCGATATCCTCACCTTGAAGCGCATCAGCTGCAACATTTGCACCAAAATCTAAAGCCCTGCTTCCAACACGCTTCATGATTGGTACGCCATACTTTTTGAGTGTTGGAAGAACCATACGTATACCTCCAACAAACACGGGATAACCGCTTTGATATGATGGTCTACTGTAAATGCCTGTCATTATGACTATTGAATAACTATGGAAGGCATAATAGCGTAAAGCCTTATTCTCGTGACCTAATATGTAGGGTCAAAACAGTAACACCACCACAGAAGGGTACTACTTCTCCTGCGTCATCATGAATTGATATGTCAATTCTATTGATGAAATTTCGGCTGATTGGTAGATACATTGTGTTAAAAAATTCTCGATTGATTAGTTGCTTCCTTACGGATGAGAGAGGAAATGTGCGCAGAAGTGGGGCCTCAATGTCGCCAACCCTTGTATATTCAATAATGTTACAATAGACGCATAAGTTACTTATATCACGCTCTAGTGATGGGGCTGTATCGCCTATTGATGTGCCTTCATAAATAGTTGATTTTGAGAATCCCAATGTGGTCGTTAACACGCTATCCAGCTTGATAAGAGAGTTCTTCCCTACCTTTACAATCATGCGTTTCTTATGTGGGTCATAAAAACACAGTGTACTCAACCGATTGTACCAAACACATGTACCTATCCAGTAAAACAGATGTCATACAGGTTCCTATTCATAACACTGAATTATACATGTACCTATCCATGTACCTATTGATAACACTAAATTTTACATGTACCTATCCCTCGCAAGTAGGGCACAGTTTTCACTACTCTTAGCTTTAAACTTATCTATATAAACAGCTTCACGGAGTCTGAGATTTGCACTATCATTGTCCCGGCCAATGATATCAACTTTGATATTGCGTGTGTTATTATCGCATCGTTGAAGGTGCCGATGTACAGATGAGCGATTGATGGTGACGTGCTCTTTAATCCGTACATGCAGTGGTCTTATTGAGCTTCCAATGTAAAATCTCTGACATTTCATGCATGTGATTTTATGTATGATATTCTTTTGGAAGCATAATCTCTTGTCATGTATGGGACATTGGGTTAATGTACAGTTTTTATCAGTTTTGCGTTTGTTGTTTATCACGCTTCTTAATGTTTGATTGCGGCGAACAAGAGTAATGTTTATCTTTTCTTTTCTGAAGATTCGTTTGATATCACGATCCATCTTATCAGAAATGAAGCGTAATCGAAGAAACATGCGATTATCATTCGTCTTCTTCTTGTTTTGTATGTGTAAGTGGTTGTTTCTTTTTGTAGATCGGATGAAATCATGAGGATAGTCATTCAATGCAAGAACATCATCGAATTCTCGTTCGTTTGTTACACGATCTTTTCTTGTTGTACATCGTTGATTCATTCTTTCCCTTTCATTTCGTATAATATTACGTTTTGAAGATGTTGGAAGATGAGAATTGAAATTGATAAAAATGTTCTTTTTGGCACTTTTTTATAGAATTTGAAAGTCTTCTCATTAGTTTCACTTATATGCATTGTAAAATCCAGTAAACTAAGACTGTTTTCATTTTAAGGTAATTTAATTTCGAATTTAATTGAAGGATGTTGTGAATTCAGAACGTCCAGGAATTGTAGAGCTTGTGATTCATCTTCAAATTGTGTTTGCAAGTAACACGTTTTTGGTATAAGTGGAATATCTCGTGTCCAATCCCCTAGCTATTATAAAAAAATTCATGGTTTATCAATAACGGTAATCAAGAATCTTGATACATAGACCTCTCAGGAGTAACAAACAAAATCATTACAGCATAGATTTTTGCGGGCTGAAGTATCAGACAGCCTCGTGCGTCGTCTATGTCTGATATTTCTACCCTTGAATTTCATGATATACATTGTCAGATGATAGATCACCAGAGGCAACAGTTCAGCTAAAAGTAAAGAAGTAAAGTCCATTGCCGTAATCATCGAATTCTGGATATTTTCGTTTGTTTCATTGAAGGTGTAGTTCGGTCAAATTTTCAACCTTCTCGCAATGACTTCTTCTTTGCATGATACAGTAGGAATTGGATAACTCGACATCGCATAACTCGACTATTCGCTTAAATCGTCATTTTGTTCAAGTCCCGCCAAAAATCCTATCTATCACACACAAGAAAATTTGTGTATCTCGTCTTCGCGTAAGTCAACAATTTGCCTAACTCAACATGAAATTCGGCAATTAATCGGGCATTCATTCGCTTATCTGGTCTCATCATTCCATTGTGATGTAATTCATAATTGGCATCAAAAGTAAATTCCGTCCCGTAGTAACCTGCGGCGATCGGATCGACGACTTAAGTTTGTTTACATTTGTCCATTGTTCAGGGAAGGTGAAAGGTATCAATTGCGAAGACAGCAAACATAGCGTATGTGGTTAAAGGTGTCAATTGCGAAGACAGCAAACATAGGTTTAATTGAATTTTTCCTTAGAGCACCTGATCTTATAATTTCCTACTTGATCGCTAACTCGATCATTATCTGTTGGTCATCACTATCAATCGGCTGTCATCGACCTACACGTGCATCTTCTTTTTTGCGCTAGTCTACTCCTTTTTTAACAACAACAATGAGTACTCTTAAACTCAAATATGAAATCGTGAAACTACACCAAGGTGGAATGAAGCAAACGGACATAGCGAAGTTGAAAGGTATTCCTAGAAGTACGATCGCAGGGTACATTAAGAAAGCAGAGAATATTGTCTCGAAATTTGAAGAAGGTGGACCGACCGATGCGAAACGGTTCAAGGCTCATAACTTTGATCAAGTGGACGAACCATTGACAAAATTCTTTCACTTGGCTCGCGAACAGAACATACCAATCTCCGGTGAGATGTTGCTCACCAAGGCAAGAAAATATGCCGAAAATTTGCAATATCCTGACTTCGAGAATCTTGACATCAACTGGATCAATAGATGGACGAAACGAAACGGCCTCGTCGCGAAGAAACTTCACGGTGAAGGACAATCGGCTGATCTACAAGGAGCATCGGATTGGCTAAACAACCGTCTACCTCTCCTACTGAAGGATTATGCTGCAGAAAACATTCTGAATTGTGATGAAACTGGTCTCAGCAGACTTCAACTTCGACGACTACGTCAATACGGATGAGGAAATCAATTGCCGAGAGATCATCACGACGGATGAAATAGAGGTGAGCTTGATTCCTGCAGATGATCCTGAGGATGTTGATGATGATGATGAGCCAACAATCGAACCTCCACCTACTATTGTGGAGGGTACTCTAATGATACGCAGAATACAACATCTTCTACAGTGCCTTGATTCGGACTCTGTATTCGTTGACTATGCCAGACAGATCGAAAATAAATTGATAGATGCTTCGATCAAGAAGCTGTCACTCAAGCAGTCAAAAGTAACCGACTTCTTCAAGAAGAGAAACTGAATTCACTTTTGGTCTGTCTGATCACATAGTACATACAAATGTCATATGATACATCAGATTTTTTCCTTCGCCAACATGTACCGATACCGTAGGCCCTACCTACTTCTACTTTATGGTACACGGAACGATGGTCAGTAAGTTGAGCATGATTTTCCGTGATTTTCAGTTTATTACACGTAAATGTAATTTACAGTGTGATTTACGTATGGGCTAACTGTTTTGCGCCTGTTTCTAATAACAGCATGATTTTTATTGCCGTATAGAAGCCTTTTATACTCACCGCAGGATGTTTTACGGATTCATATGTGCGTGTTCGGTTATCTCGACAGTTCGCCTAAGTCGACATTTTTCTGAGGCACCGTGAGGTGTCGAGTTATCCAATTTCTACTGTAGTTAATCTAGCGAACTTTGACGCGCTTCTGATTCCTCAATTAGCCACAATCATCAATTTTGGGAGACAAGATGATGTCACACGTACCAGTGACATTATACGCCACTGTTAGCATGTTAGGTGACGAATCAGCTAGGCGCGAGAGGATCAACGCACAGGGAGAAGATGAACTGTAGGAAATGTGAGACTCAGATCTACAGTCATTGACAGGAAGTTACTTGTTTATGTTCCTGAACACAAATAAAATGTCTAAAATGGTACAATACTGTACATACAAAACGGACGATCCTAAGAAACTTGCCTTCTACAACATACCGAAAGACAGAAAAAAATGGATGTGTAGCAGCATATTGCGCGAGCTCATATTAAACCGATGAGGCACAGTGTTGCATATTCCGAGCGCTTCTAATAAAATGATAAACTAAAAGATGTAAGATATACAAAAAGTGTGATGTTGAAGGAATATTACAAAATCAGACAGCTTTTACTCCGCTTGAGTGAGGAGGCTGTACCATGCTTGAAAATGGTATAGCTTGGTATGCTTGGAGATGGAAATTCTCTCGTTAAAACACGTACATGTTCTGCAAAAACTGAATGAAACTCGGACCAAATTTGAGATGGTTCTATCAACTAATTCTCGAGACGAACTTCAGATTTCTTCAGATGAAATGGATATGGATTTCGATAGTTACTATGTGATGCATGACTCTCCAGAAAGTAAAGAGAGTCAACTGCTCCAGGAACCGGATGAACTCCGAAAACGTTGAATCTGTTATAGTTGAACAATATTTTCATGGTGAAGCGTAGAACAAGACCTGTCATTCTAAGCATATACATGTATAAGACAGTTTTAGTTCTTCGAACCATTTTCACACACCATTTACTGACAGCCGCACTGCCAAGACAAGCGATGTCTAATATAGCTGTAATCGATATAATTGATGTTTTTCGCATATTATGTCCTCTTGCTCTGTTGAACGGAATTGTTAAAAGTACGAGCGTGTACTTAACCATTAATTCACAATATATGAAGGTTAATGATTCGTTCTTAGGTCAATTTTGCTGAGACCAACTTTTTATTTTGGCAGGCAGCACCATATTTTATTTGGTCTCGGAAAACAACCATAATTCATGTAGCAAAATTTGTTTTTGAACACGAAGGAAGTCTACTCTCTGACTATTATAATTGTTGAATTCAGTTTTACTATCTCAAATCCATGCTCTAGTTTGACACATTTGATGTTCAATTGCATCGAGGAACTTTCAGTGAGTCATGCTGTATGGCGTCATTCAGAGCATCAACCAAAATATCGATCATGTTTCATGAGGTGGCAGATAAAGTACAAGCTAAGTACATGTAGGTCATGTTAATACGAAACACAACCGAAAAAATGCTTTGCGTAAGCAACTGAATAGTCGATATTCAAGGTGCGCGTGTGGATGATAACTAAACGAAAATCAGTAGTTTAGGGTATGACATCCGGCGCATCGCTTCGCTTCGCTCGCACCGGATGTCACGCCTTTCGAGTTTTTCAAAAATTTACGTAGACTATAAATTTCAAAAATTTCACGTGGCCGAAAATTTAGGTAGTGACAAATTTTCAACATTTCAAAAATTTAGGCGGACGAAAAATATCACGTGGTCGAAAATTTAAGTTGTCTCAAAATAACACGTAATCAAAAATTTAAGTTGTCTCAAAATATTACGTAATCAAAAAAAAAAATTTCACGTGGTCGAAAATTTAAGTTGTCTAAGAATTGCACATAGTCTCAATATACCAGGGGCAGGCGACACGAAACGTTGTTAGTGCTGACAGGTTATTAGTGATCCCTAATACCCTGAAGTCGGCGACTCAAAATTCTGTTAGGGAATCGGCTATTAGTGTAACAGGAAAGTCACCGACACAGAACTCTGCTAGCGTGACCGGGTATTAGCTTAATAGAATGTCAGCGTCAGTAGTAAGGAAGTGACAAACACCAGATAGCGCAAGATGGCCGCCATCGCTGAGTCCCCCCCCTCTGGAACGGCAGAGTGTCGTGGTCGGCCGCCGTGATGCTTCGGGTCTGAGTCCCCCCCCTCTGGAACGATAGAGTGTCGTGGTGGACTTGGGTGACCGCCAGGATTAGTGTTGAGGCTATAGTGTGTGATGTTTTTGGTGCAATCTGCTGAATGTTGGGTTGTAAAATGGGTTGTTTCGAGTGGAAGGAGTGGTCGGATGAGAAAACGGAGGTCGGATTCGTGTTCAGCGTGAAATTCTGCATCGGTAGGGTGAGTTTCAAGGCAATCGGTGAGAAAAAATTTTTCTTCAAAATTTTAACAGAGTTAGAATTTGGGACGTTTTGGTGTGTAGCGCCCAAACGAAGCATCGGATGAGAAAACGGAGGCCGGATTCGGATTCAGCGTGAAATTCTGCATCGGTATGGTGAGTTTCAAGTCAATCGGAGAGAAAAAATTTTCGGCTGACGTCCCCCCCCCCTCTGGACAGCTTGCTTCGATTTTGGCTTCCAGTGGACGGATTTTGTCGTGCGATAGCTCGTTTGAAAGCTAAGAGTGAGACAAATTCAGTGAAAGAATCGGCTTGTTCCTATCTGTCTTCGTTTAGATGTGAGACGCCATTTAAGATTTTGGGACATTGGCGAAAAACGACAGAGTTAGAATTTGGGACGTTTTGGGCTCTAGCTTCAAAACGAAGCATCGGATTGGAAAACGGATTTCAGATTTGGAATCAGCGTCAAATTCTTTATCTGTATGGTGAGTTTCAAGTCAATCGGAGAGAAAAAATTTTCAACATTTTTCGAAAAAACGAGTTAGAATTTTTGCGATGGCTGCCTACTGTAGAGCCAAAACGAAGCATCGGATGGGAAAACGGAGGCCAGATTCAGATTCAGCGTCAAATTCTACATGGAAATGGTGTATTTCCAGCTCAATCGGAGAGAAAAAATTTTCACTGACGTCGCCCCCCTCTGGACAGCTTCCTTCGATTTTGGCTTCCAGTGGACGGATTTTGTCGTGCGATAGCTCGTTTGAAAGCTAAGAGTGAGACAAATTCAGTGAAAGAATCGGCTTGTTCCTATCTGTCTTCGTTTAGATGTGAGACGCCATTTAAGATTTTGGGACATTGGCGAAAAACGACAGAGTTAGAATTTGGGACGTTTTGGGCTCTAGCTTCAAAACGAAGCATCGGAACGGAAAACGGATTTCAGATTTGGAATCAGCTTGATGTTATTGTCCAATGAGGATCATCATCCAATGAGAATCAAGCATTTCTTTATAAATAGCGAGCCTTCCACAGTGAGAATCATTCCATCGTTGAATCACACGAGTGACGGACGCACATTTTCTCTCTCTCTCTAGTTCCCTGTTCTATTATCCAACTAAAATGGTAAGTCGCTACTTCCCTCCCTCTCCTCCCTTGAACGTAAACTTAATACAATCTTTTTTCATTTTCAGGCATCTACTCCATCTGCTGCACTAGTAGGACAAAATGGCGGTCAAACGTTACAAGGTTCGCTACGGTCAGATCATCTACAACTGAGGCCAGTGGAAGAAACATCCAAGGTACATAATCCTACACCGCTACAGCGTAAATTTAAACAAATCTTGCGTTATGACGATCATAGCGTAGTACTCCAAACGGGAATGCTCCCTTCCACGGATGTCAAGATAATGCACAATCAGTATGGGGACTACATACTGATCCCCGTGAGTCCGTACATTCGCCGCCAACTTGATAGTATTGAGGAGTACGTGACATTAAATATGGACATTCCTACTCCTCTTGCTCAAGAGTGGAAGGCGAGAGATGACAAGGATACTCCCTATAGAAAGATTTGGGATGGTAATCACATTTGCCTACCGGTATCACATTGGTGTACTTACTATAAGAAGGATGGAGATCATTCAATACCCATCAGATGTGATGAGCTCGGAGAAGGTACTTGGGATATCCTTTTCAAAGTGAATGGGCTATATTATGGTCGACACAAGGATAATAAAATAGCCTCTCTCTCCATGCATATGGAATCCATCCTATATATTCCGAAACCACCCAACGTGGACGACATAATTGATCAAATCCTTAACAGCAGTGGTACGAAGCGCAAGTCGGAGAAGAATGCTACATCAAAACGCAAATCAAAGAAGGAGAATTACTAGTCCTTTCCTAACTCTACCCTATGACAATTCGCTTATGTGCTTTGAGTGTCGTAGACGTGGTCTTATTAGATACATTTTACTTCTTCGTTGCCATCATATCATTTGTGTATTTTGTCGTGAAAAGCATCGATGTAATTCTTCATTTTGTAATATGTTATAGAACGTTTCCTTAGATGTGTAAATTTCCGTTTTAGGCTTCTATCATCATTTTTATGGATTGTGAGGGTGAACCTGTACAGGAGCTCAGTGCTATTGCTATGAACAATTGGACATATCAGATTGTTAGTGTCTATCATCAACATGCCAACTGCGATCCCAATGTTGATCAATGGGCGAGAAAACACATTCATGGACTTAATCTGAAATATTTGCAAGACTATGGCTTTTCTTGTGAAAGTGCTCTTCTTATTGACTTTAAACGATGGTTAGCTGCTTTCAATGTTATACGCATCTTTTGTAATAATCCTGGTAAGGAGAGGAAAGTATTTCCCAATCTAATCATTGATGATATTTTGCTCCCGCCTTGGGATAGTAGAGTGAATCAACATTATCATGAAGTCACGAAACGTTTTAAGGATTTGTGTGTTCCTATTTTGTCTGTTCGTTGTAGTAGCTACGTTCATAACCAATGCTTCTTTCCTCCTTACCTCAACACTGCCAAAGTCCTGTATGGTTATCATTGCTCGCTGTATGATAGTTATCAGCTGTATCTATTTTATCTCTTTCAAACCATTGATTTATAATGCATGCTTGTTACCGTTATTCAATAAATGTTACTATGAGAAGAGTTGTTGTTTTCATGCAATGGATGGGTTAGATAAAGGGCGATCATGTCTTTCTCAAACGACTGCGGAACATTACGTTTTCATAGGCAAAGTTTAAAAGGAGCTGTTCAAGATTATGTGATAAATTTTCATAAAGATGAGACCGACATCGAAGCAGTGGTCGATGATGCTAGCACTCTATTTCTAGAGTTAATGAATACATTCTCTGATAGCATTGTCATGGCGCGATTAGTTGCGAAAATTAAGTTTAGTCATTTTGGAAAGGAAGAGGTGGAAAGTCGCTCTTTCCATTTTGCTTCTTATTCAATGGAAGTGGTAGATCACCCCGAAGAATTTTTTAAAAGACATATGATAAAAATTGCTGAACGTCTTAACGCATTTAACCATCATGGTAGCAGTCTAGTGATTGAAGCGATTTCAGATATTCACATTCAACTTTCCATAAAGAAAAATTGAAAATGCAGTGGTACTTGATTGTAGCACAACTGGTTTTCGAGCTATGTCTGCTCACTCTCGAAGTATATTCCTTCTGTACATGCGTCTATTATTTAGAAAAGGCTAGCAAATTCATATCTTCAAAAAGACTTGCTATAGACATCAGTAACGGTGAAACTATGTGTTGCGATGTATGTAAGCGAAAGGATGGAAATGAAAAGCGCATCTTCAAGAGATGTAAGCATGCTTTTTGTCAACGCTGTTTCATACGTAATTGCATTCAACTTTGCCAATGTAACCACTGTGATATTGCTCATTTCGAGTGTCACTTATGTCGCAATAGTTAGTACCTATGCAAATGTGGTAAAGATAGGTTTTAGCAAAGACTAACACGGAAAATGGCGAAACGTAAAATGACGAAACGTAAAAGTCAAAAGTTTTCTTCAGCCATTCAAGCTCTCCGACGAATGAAAGCAAATCAGCGATACAATGCTATACGACATGCTAACGATAAATTCATTTGTGAAATTATTTCTCATGTGAGGAAGTTGAGGACGAAGAAATTAGCGCCAAAACAACGAAAGTTACTTAAGCGATATGCTACGAAATTGCGTTTCATCTCCAATCCTAAAGTCGCCCTTCAAAGAAAGAGGAAAACTCTAACACAAAAGGGCGGTTTCCTTTCAGCAATACTTCCAATGATAGCTCCTGCCGTGGGCAACCTATTGGGAAATATCTTTTGCTCTAAGCGTTAATTATGCAAATGTTGAGTCTCAAAGTAATAAAATGGATTTCAGACTTCAATGTGATAAAGTTCTGACTGTATCAGGTCCATCTCATGCAGGTAAAACTGTTTTCACGCTGAATTTATTGGATAAAAGAAGGGAGTTGTTTAAGGAACCTATCAATCGAGTGATTTGGTGTTATGGTATTTATCAACCGTCGCTGTTTCAGGAATTGCAAAGTCGCAACTTTATTCGACATGAAGGAATTATTCCAGTGGATAAACTTCAGTCTAATGATGTTGTTGTATTGGATGATTTATTAAAAGAAAGTAAGAATTCAAAAGATGTTACAGATATGTTCACTCGCGCAGCACACCATAAAAGGTGTTTTATCGTCTATATTACACAAAATTTGTTTCCTGATGGAAAAGAAGCTCGTACACGAAACCTGAATACACACTATTATGCTATTTTCAAGAATCCGCGAGATAAAAGTCAATTTGAAATTTTAGCGCGACAAGTTGCACCCAGAGAATCAAAAGCCTTAATTGAAATTTTTCAAGCAGCTACTGAAAAACCATACGGTTACTTATTCATTGACTTAACGCAAGAGTGTCCGGAAGAATTTAGATTTCGAAGTGATATTTTGAAAACTCCCATGATTATCTACAAACTATGAGTTCTTATTCTCGCATGATTGTTATTCCTCAGGATGAATATGTACAATTGACTGCCATGCAGCAAGTAAAGCAACCTCTTGCAAATCAAATGTATAGGAAAGAAATAGATTATCAGCAAAATGTTCACATCAAAGATCCACATCTTGCTGTATTATTACAATCGGAAACTGTTGAGCAATTGAAAAACTTGAAGAATAAGATGCGTGACTCTGTATCGACTGCTACACCTTTAGCATCTCGCGCACATGCCATATCTCTTTTCAACAGTATTGAACCCCATCTCAATGTAAATGATAGAGGAGAAATCATTACAGATGAAAATAAAGTGATTGATGCTTCACGTTATGAAGACTTGATTCAGTATGCGACACGTAGAAAGCGCCGTCAGGGCTATGTTCCACCTGGTTGGTCATACTTTCTTAAACTATTGAAAAAGCATAATGTGCCAAAATTTGCTTTAAATAATGAGACATTGAAAGAACTTGATTCAACAGTGGCTACTACTCCAATGCTTCAGGCGATGAAAATGCCAACAAATTGGTTTAAGACGTCACCTGCTACATCCCCTCCCACACTCACTAAGCAAACAAGAGGAAGAACTCGACGTAGATCTACATCGCCACTAAAACTGGTAAAAGGAAAACGTAAAACAGCTCCTCCTAGGAAATACATGTTCTCAGACTATTAATATGAAGCAGATGTGTTGCTTGCCATGTAATGAGCCGCCAGAGGTGAATGTCGTTGTCACTTGCACTTGCTGCGCCAGCTCTCATAATGAAACCCCTAAGCAATGTGAACACGATCGCAAAACCGCTAAAGCTAAATGCTGCAGTTGTTGTAAATGTAGAAAGGCAAGAAAACAAAAAGATGAGAAGGAGGAAAAAGAGTCAGCCGTCATCGACTGAACGTTTGAAGTCAATCTATTATGATGTAAAACATCCGGCAGGATTTGCATCTATCAAGAAATTATCAAAAGCGAGTGGTCTTCCACAATCACAAGTGAAACGATGGTTAAAGGGTCAGGCTACCTATACACTCCACAAACAAGCGAAAAAGAAGTACCGCACCCGTCATTATATTGTTCATGACATCGATGAACAGTGGCAAGCAGATTTGTGCGATGTTGCCTCCATTTCAAAACATAACTCGGGCAATAATTTTATTTTAACCGTCATTGATATTTTCTCGCGTTATGCGTGGGCTCAACCTTTAAAAACTAAAGAAGGGAAAGGAGTAGCGAAAGCATTCCAAACAATTTTTCGACAAGGTCGCATTCCAAAAAGAATTCAGAGTGATCAAGGAAAAGAGTTTGAAAATCAGCATGTGACAAGATTATTTGAGAGGCATGACATTGAGTTGTTTAGTGTAAAGAGCGCTTATAAAGCTGCACTCGTTGAACGTTTTAATCGCACATTAAAAAATCGCTTGTGGCGACATTTTACTGCCAACTTGACACAAAATTGGACAAAGGTTCTACAAGATACACTCCATGCCTACAATCACTCTATCCATCGTTCTATTGGACTCAGACCAGTAGATGTAAATGCTGACAATGTAGATAAAGTGCGCGAATCATTCCAACGTAAACGCACTCATGTGAAAAGTGATGTGAAAATTGGCGATAAAGTTCGTATCTCAAAAGTAAAAAGTGTTTTTGCTAAAGGGTACCTTCCGAATTGGACAGAGGAGGTATTTACAGTATTAAGGATTAATCAAAAAGACTCTCCGACCACCTACAAGTTGAAAGATTACGATAATGAAGAAACTGAGGGTAGCTTTTACCGCGATGAGATTGAGGTAGTCACTGAAAGTGAAACATATTTGGTAGAGAAAATCATTCGATGTAAAAAACGGCAAGGTGAAGAATGGTGTCTTGTTAAATGGACTGGTTATCCTTCAAGTATGAACTCTTGGATGCGTCGTGCCGAAATCTTTCATCTAAGTGATCGACAGTGATTCATGCAAAGTTGTAACTAACAATGTTTAGGGTTTGAGCTATGAATCCAACTGCCTCATTTTATTCACGACCCTCCTATGTAAGTGGCGGAGGACAAATTTACATCGGCGCTCGCCGCCAACGTGGAGGTAGCATACTTGGTGCACTGAAATCTGTTGTAGCACCTCTCATATCCAATGTTGGTAGATCTTTAAAACGAAATGTTTTAAGTAATGCCGTTGGCTTTGCTGGTGATGTTGCTAGTGATCTTTCCAGAGGTAGAAGTTTTAAGAGCAGTTTGTTGAATCGTGGGAAGGAACGCGGTTTAAAAACATTGAAGCAGACCATTGCTGGTGTTACTCAAGGAAAGAAATCACCTAAACGAATGAATAAAGGAAAGAGGAAACATCGCGGAGCTGGTAAGGTGCGATCTTCAGTCAAAAGGCATTCACGCAAACGTCGCAGAGGCTCTAATCATTCATCAGGCGCTAAACGACGACGCTGCTATAACTTCTAATCATGGAGTGTAAAACTTCCGGTTTTTGTTTGTTCGATCAGCAAGCCATACAGACAGATATTCTTAGTTCAAGTATTGTAGATTATCATCCTCGAACAGCTGAGAATGCTGGCCCCATTGAATTTGTTATTCCTGGTGGTAGTGATGACTACATAGATTTGAGTTATGCGATGCTTGATTTGAGGTTTAGAATTCAGCAAGCAGATGGAACTGCTATTGACGATGCACATAAAGTTGGACTGAACAATTTACCATTGACTACATTACTTCGTGATGTTTCTCTAACGATTGGAGAGCAGCAGGTGGAAGGTGGTCAAAGCGATTATCCCTATAAATCATATTTCAATCATGTATCACAGTTTCATCCAGCAGCACAAAAAAGTCATATGGAAGCCATGGGATGGTACAGAGATGAAGCAGGAAAATTTGATGTTGAAACAAACAGTGGCTTTGTAAAGCGATCTGCTATGATTAAAGATAGTAGAGTATGTCAGCTATATGGTCCGCTGAATTTAGACTTCTTTAGACAGTCAAAGTTTTTACTGTGTAATACCAGCATGCGACTCAAGCTGACATTGAATAAGCCTGAATTTGCGCTGAATGCATTTGCTAAGGTTGACAATTTTAGAATTCATGTGGAAGATATTGCACTTTACATTCGTCGAGTAGTACCGAATCCAAGTGTCATTAGAGGTCATGCTGAAGGCCTTAACCGCCAAAATGCCATTTACCCCGTTCAGCATACAAAGCTTCTCACCTTTACAATTCCGAAAGATCAAAAGAGTTTCATGAAAGATGGCCTCTTTCCATCGGAAGCACCGAAGCTCCTCATGGTGGCAATGGTTGAAAATGATGCATTTAATGGTAATATAAAGAAGAATCCTTTCAATTTTAAACACAATCAGTTAAGTGAAATTGCTTTACGTGTAAATGGTGTGAGTCATCCTGGTCCACCCTACAAACCAGATTTTGCTTCGGATCAATTTATGCGCAGTTATGTTGATTTTATGGATGTTTTTGACTTTTACAATACGGATGACACCAACGGACTGACTATGAAAGAGTTTAAGAGTGGATATACTATTTATGCATTTGATTTGACTGCTGACAGCGATATTAGTGCACCCTATCGTCAAGCGAACGTGCCTCATAATATTCGTTTGGATTTGACGTTCAAAAGAACACTACCTGAGACGATCAATGTATTAATTTATGCAGTCTTCGATTCAAATATTGAAATTACAAAGTATCGTGACGTGATTCTTCAGTATAATCGTTAATGAGTTGGTTGACTGCTGACGATATTAAGACTAAAGTGCAGCGTAATGCAGACGAAGCGACGTTGAAAGCTTTCGATAATGTCTATTCACTCGATACCTTACCACCTGCAGTAAATCACTATCCCCTCTTTATTGTGCTAAACACTCATTCACAGAATTTAGGCGGTGAGCATTGGAAAGCGATCTTTATTGGAGAAGACCGACGTGGTGAACTATTTGACTCTCTTGCTCAACCTCCAAATATACCAACACAGCAGTGGTTGAGAAAACATACGCGTCAATATCAGCGAAATGAACGCATACTACAACATCCACTTTCATCAACGTGTGGTGCTTTTGTACTGTACTTCATCTTAAGACGTTTACATGTATCTCGATTTGCATCTGTTATTCAAAACTTTTCATGTAATCCATCCTCTAATGAAAAAATGATTTGTAAGTTCTATCATGATTTGAAATAAAAACATCATGTTGGAAAAATTGTTTTTTATTTTACAATCCGCTGGGTACGTACATACTCAATGAGATAGTCTAGGATCATATTTGCTTGTACATGAGATTTATTCCAGTAATGATCACTTTACTATTATGAAAGATTGCCACATGCACAGGTAACCAACAACTAATGAGAGCTGCAGGAAAAAGTTCGGGTTCATAACACAAACTGTAACTGCTGGTACGAATCTTCAAAAATGATAGACTGTCACTCAATTGAATAGAGATCACCATATTGTCCACAGTCAGATTCGACATCACACACCTCTCCCTCTTCCATATCCGACGTAGTAGTCTTTGTAGCTCTAAGCGCATTGACTGCGCCGATGAATGAGAAAGGGCGCCGAGAATCTGTACAGTCCCATTTGGGAAGAGTTGAAGATTCCGTGAATTGTTCATCTTCACCACTAACATTTGAGGACGACCCGGGTAATACTTGCTGTTTGGAAGCTGTTGGTGTAATGTTGTGAGATCGATTTTGGTGTAGAGTCTGAAGCGACGGAGAATGTTGACGATGGTGTAGCGATGGCGCTTCATGATGAAAGAATGAGTAAATTGAGCGATGTACCTTCCTTTTATACTTTTCCCAACTACCTTGATGAAATGTGAAGTTAGTATGCAGTTGGGAATGATAGAGTTGAATTCGCCGATTGTTGACGCGCAGCCAGATGCGATTTCCAATACGTGAATGTCTTTTCATATAGAAGTATTTCAAGTCCTTCATGATATGATGTAGAGATTGAAAATGACGATAAGATAAAGCAAACTCTCTTCTCACATTTCCAGTTGAATCTTTGAAATAGACGTTTCGATCATGATCCGTTTCAATACGTTGTAGGGAATCTAATTTCCAACTCATGATGTGTGGTAGTCATGTCTGATTAAGATTTGCATAGTAGGGCGATGAACTCACGACGAATAAATGTCATGATGGAGCGATGTATGTATCTTCTATACTTCTCCCAATTGTATTTGCGAAATGAGAAACAGTTTGCGGAATGAGAATGGTAGATTTGAATTTCATTTCTGTAATGTTGAAGCCAAACTTGATCACCCAAGGAGATGAATCTTAATGTTTCAAAATATTCCAAATCCCTCATGATATCATTGAGGTTGACAAATTGTCGCCATGTTAATGTAATTCCTCTTGATGTATGACCATGAGAATTTTTGAAATGTACGTTTCCATCACGATCAACTCTGATATATTGTAGAGAGTCCAAAATCCAAGTCTTCATGATGTTATGCAAAGTTGCAGATTAGCAATATAAAAATGTCGTTTTATCATATTTTGCTTAGCAATGCGGCTACAAAGAGATTTACTAGTAATCGAGCCGCACTCTTTTCTACTCCCATTGATCATGCACAACAGCTAAATGGAAATTGGGGAGTGGGTGTCACTCAACTTGTTTATAGCAACTGTGTCTATACTTTTGATCATGAGGTGATGACTATTAATATGAGGCGTACAGCTGCTTACCAATGTGAAAAGGGCTGCCGAGTATACATTCCACAGTGGCCAAAGAAAGATCTCTTATTATGTAAAAAGTTTATATATGATTTCCTGAATAAAGCGTGTGAACGTATTGCCCAATTTACTCCGCACAATGATGATTATACTTATATACATCATGTAGTTGAGAAAGATTGGATTGTTGGTTTAAGTCCAAGTTTAAGAAATGATTTAGGCTACCTCGCTAGCGCCTTGACAAGCTATGATAATTTTAACGTTAATTACCACATAAGTGGTCATAAACAGTTAATATATCGAGAGGAAGCTTATTATGTAGATCTTATTCCAAAAATGAGAAGACGTTGGTGAAGAAGATTGTGATTAAGCCAAGAAAGACAAACATGACTCCTGAAACATTATTGAAGAAATTTAATTATCTCCTTCGAGTTGATGGTAAACAAGTGGCAACATTGACTTATATCAAATCATCTAATCATATTGCAATAAGCAAATTAAATGATGATGATCTAGTATTAGTTTGTTCAAAAGATTTTCATCAGTTCTTACGACATCGTTCTGCAGCTGTTCATGGAAAATCTGATGTGCAACATTTACCATGTGAAAGGCCAAATCAATTTGATACAGAATGGGCCGTATCTTTATACAGAAAGTGTGTAGAGCCTTTAGGTGGTATCTTACATGAAACAAGAGTGTTGATGCCTCGCATTATTACTTCAGTTAAATTGGTTGTAGATTATTTAAATGAAGTGATTAATGACCAACATATTTCATTTTCTGAAAAAGAAGGTACTTTGTCTCTCACTATAAATGGAAAAGGTATTGAACTAATTATGGATAAAACTCTAATGGACATTTTGGGTTTTGACCAAAATATCTTTAAAAGTGGTACTGTAACCAAAGCTAGCGCAGACATGTCGCTATCGCGTCGTATTAACTATTTTCAGATATATTCCAATATTGGTGAAGATGTACGTGTGGGAGATGTTGAAGCTCCATTGCTAGCAATGATACCATACCAGCCAAAAAGCTGCAGTATTTTATCTGAGCATACTTTCAAGAAAGTGCATTATACAAAGCTGAAATCAAACTACATCCCACAAATTGATATTGCCATTTATGACGATGCTGGTGCGTTGATTCCTTTTCATAAAGATGCTGTGACAAGTATCACACTCCATTTCCGAATGAAGAGTTAATGCAAAAGTATGCTAATATATTTTTCCAATGTGAATAATATGGAAAGTGAAAATAAGGACTCGTTTCTAATCTACTTGCCCAGTAATGCTTCTATGAATAAATTTCCCAAAAATAAACCATCAGACTATCGAGTAGAATTAAATCGGCCACTGCATTTAGAAGGTGAATGGGAGGTTGGCGTTTCTAGTATTTGCTATGATAGCAATATTCAGAATGTGAATGATTTGGAAGAAATGATATTGACTCCTCGCACCCATGATGGAATAACGATGAATAATGCATTTCAGTTCCCATACAATTTAACATCAGATGGAAAGTGGAACTATGAATGGATTCAGATAAAATCAGATTCTTATGAGCCATTTGGGAATGAGAAAATTATTAAGGCATTCAACAGTGGTAATACTTCCATCATGAAGAATAAAAATCAGAAAGCTTATGAGTTTACTATCTATAATTGGAGTGGGAGACAGTTCCTCCGCTTTCATTCTTTTACTAAAGGTCTTACACTGAGGTTGGATAATGAATTCTATCCACATCTTGGTTTTGGCCATGGACTACATCTAACGTCAATTGCTACTGCAAATGTTAAAAAAGTTTATTCAAATCGAATCAACAAATTTCATTATAGATTTAAAATATTTGATGAAGATGTTGTAGAATGCGAAGAACGCATCATTTTGAAAAAGCGTGGTGTTCAACCTTTATCACTTATTGAGTTAGTAAAACGATGGAATGAGACTGTGGGTAAGAAGTATGGAGAGAAAATTATGGCGGACAAAAATAAGTTGGTTATTCAGAAATATAATGACAAACTTACAGTTTATTTCTCTCCAACCTTGCGTCATTTTGTAAGACATTATACACCTATTATTGGAAGCGGTGTGGTGTATGGTTCTCATGAATATCACACTAAAGCTGATTCAGTTAATGATGAATGGTGGGTGGACATCTATGGCGATCGCATCAAGAAAATTTACCAGTCTTATGAAGAATCTAAAGTTGCTATCAATATAATGCCGCGTCTATATCATACAGTTGAAAGCTTCATTCATGTAGTAAATCCTTATATACAACAGAAGTTGAAGCATGTGATGAAAAGTAAATATGATGTAAAGACGCACCACATTTCGTTTTCAATTGAAAATCAACGCGTTGTTCTGAAACTGGGTGATGACATTCAATGTCAATTGAGTAAAAATTTGAAAAAACTCTTTGGTTTTTCAATACTACAAACAGTGTTTGCTGCTGCGCATACGATTGGTATAGAAACACCAATGACACTTGATAAACATGAACAGCACCTTTACATTCAAAGTGATTTGATTCTACCTATTTCTGTTGGTGAGAAAAAAGAATACATTTTACGTGATTTCATTCATGATAAAGACGCTTCATATGGAATAGTCGAGAAGATGTTTGAATCTATTTTCTATCATCCCGTCGTCAAACAAACTATACCCTCTATTGCTATCAAAATTACCAATGGTTTACAAGAGTGCATCCATGTGAAAGATACTAAATCCCTCATAACGTTAGTGTTTCGAAAAACAAAGTGAAGTCATTGTGATATGTTTATTGAAATATGTACATGAATGTGAAGCAATAGACTTTATACAACATCCACTGAAAATATATACATGAGCGCACTTCAATAAACATTGTTATATACAAAAAGTCTTTTTACTTCGTGAAGGGTGGAAATATACAGGGATAGGAAAAATGTCTTTCAGTGGAAAAGTCATCACATGGGGAATGTACAGATGTGGACACATATTCACAAGGAAAAAACAATCTCATGCGATACATAAAACAACAATGTTTATCTACAGAAATCAACATCAAAATACTAAGTTAAGGATGATTATGCTAAGACGTCTCCTGAATGTGGTAGTGTGAGTTTAATTCTTTTGGGTGGTGGTATGTTTGTGTCAGGATGTCCATGTGGAAGAGATATGTTGTGTTCTAACCAGCACCTCTTATCCTCCCATGCTGAAAGCGCCCGTTTCCTAAAAGTATGAGTTTTGATCTCATGCGACTTAGATTTTAAGATTGTCATATTGACAAACGTTATATTTTTATTTCTATAGGCTTTCCTGAAATTCTTATGTTTCATATTTTGCACAATGGATTTTGATATGCCTTTAGCGCGCTTAATGCTATCATCACTATCCTTTCATTTCATAGAATACATTTTTGGACGGAGGAGAATCATTTCATCTATTTCCTTCCCTGCTGTCTCATCCTTAAAGCAGCCAAGTTTTGCCTTATTTTTGATGGAGTAGAGTGGATGATCAGCAGGATAATTTGATGTATCAAAATATCTTTCTAAAGATTTTCCTACTTCATTGAAATTTAAATCTTTTTGAGTGGTAATACCTAAGAAGAAACTATCTGTATCACCACCCAACAAACGAACCTCTTTTACGAGAGGACATGGTTTTAGTATTTTATAAAAGAGTTGGTACATTTCAAGCTTAGAGTAATCTAGTACAGCTTGACCAATATAGATGGGTTTGCACAACTCAACTTCAGATTTTATCATTTTAACACCTATAAGGTCCTCATCGATAATGTCTCTATCGATGAATAGAGGTGATGAGGTCAATTTGTGATACTTTTGATCATCATTAACTAGTTTGTAGTTTACGCGCTTTCTAACATCCTCCATCGTCTTACCAAATAGACTGTTGTTCTTATATTTATAAAAATCTTTTTCAAAGTTATTTTGGGCTAGTGCACGTTTCTGGCTGTTGCTATCAATATATGGCTTGAGGAAGGCTTTCTGTCTAAATTTAATAATGCGGTGAACTCTTTTTAAAATCATACCCATTTCTAAATAAAATTTTAAGATGCTAAAGTGGACTAGATAGTTTTCTTTATCATACTGGGTGAGTAAAAGTTTGCGACAAGGCTTATAGTCGGGTTGTCCACATGATTCTAAATCTTTATGAAATTGTTTCATAAAGTCGGAAAACATATCTTTACTCACTTCACCTGATTCGGGTGCGAGTGGAAAATCTACGGTTTTATGTTTAATATTATTTGGATAGATTAGATCTATCTCAAAATAATATCCCCAATCACCTTCATCTGGAATTGCTAGTATGTTAGAAGGGTTGGAGAAATGTTGAATATCACTATCATCTAACCAGCTAAACTCAGAGTGAGGTAGCGGTTTGGATAATGAACTACCATACAAATTATTTTGGTCATAATACTTCAGATGAGTCTGGTCATTGCCTACTATTTTTGATTTTAACCTATGTTTATTTACAAATGTGAGACCACCGCGAATTCCTCGCTCAAATAAATTATACATCTCTGGATCTTGTAAGAGATGAATGGTCTCACCAGTCATTTTAAAAGCAGACATAAATGACATGGCTGGCAGACTGACAAAGTGGACGGGATCTAACTTATCTTCTTCTAATGCCACTCGTCGAAACTCCTGAAATACATCAGCCAGCAAAAATACATCTAACTTAAGGTAGGCAATCATATATTCACCAAATGTATGGCAGTCAAATTTTATCCATGCATCTTGTGCATGATCATAATCTTCGGTCTTACATTCTGCGCCGGTCAAATCATTTTTAAATTTATCTATGGGCGGAAGAGAAGTCTCGCCGAGTTTACTAATCGCATCAAAATATGCATATGGAAAGACTCCTTTCCGTGTGATGACTTCATCGGTTAGATTTGGGTATTGTTTCTTAAGATTTTGTGTTAGTGGAAGAGACTTTAGATTTTGCACGAGAGAGGCCAGTGATGCAGTCATAAATTGGTAGGAATCTAAAAATTTTATATCAAAATAGACCGTCTTATTTTCTTTAGTTTTATCGACAGGCACTTTTGCTGTCATGGCCATAAACTTCTCTCTCGTTTGCGCTATTACATCAAGCTTCCACTCTTTCATTTGACCTAAACCTCCTTTTATTATCATATGGCTGTCGTAGCCCTTGAAATTATGGAAAATGACGGGTAATGTACGCCGTTTCATCCTAAGTGAAAAATTACATTTTGAACAGAGTGCGTTTCTAAATTTACCAGTGATGTGATCATGGTCGCGCACTTTCTTAATCTTATCATCATCAAATGTTTTCCTACATTTGGGGCAAATGTTGCAGCTATCAAATTTTGCTTGATCATCTGCTGTCATATGCAATGATCTGCGATAGAGTTCACCATCATACTTTTGTTGAAATTTTACAGCCTGTTCGAGGAATTGTAGGAATTGGTAAATACAATCCTCACCTTGCCAGACGCGCATTTTATTTTGCCTACTCCTAAAGTGATCATGCCATACTTCATAGCAGGAAATGGCTGCTGGTCGATGGATGTTATCATCGATATAGCATTCGATGTCAGCATAGATGACACGAAGAGGACTTAGTTCATCGCCATTCTCTCTATATGAAAACTCCTTATCTTTGGGCATGCGTTCCATTTGCAGTTTACCTCGCTTACACCACTCATAATGAGTTTCAAATTTAGTTTTCCTCCTAAAGTGGCGAATACATCTGTCGCAGTAATATAACTCTCTACTAGATTTTTCTAAGTGGTGGTATAAGCGAGAGATTTTGGGAATACCGCAGTAGTGCCATTCCTCACTATCATCCTGTTTTACTAATAACAGGTTTACTGTACGCTCATAACAACTCGAACGCGAGTTGTAGCGCACACCCTTCAATCCTTTTTCCCAAACATGGAGAACTATTTTAATGTTGTTCAATTTTTCAAATTTTTCTATATCTTTAATTTTCATATCGTCACTATTACAGTCATCGAAGTTTAATTCATTCTCCCACTGCCTATAGCTATATGTGCGATTTCGATTCGCATTGATGTCATTATAGTGGAGAATGGAGAGGACAGCATATTTAAAACATTGCGATTCGCAATCGACATTGATGACTGCTGTTTTGTTTTTTAAATTTTTTGGAAGTTTAAAGGAGCCTCGACCACTATGATTTCCTAATAAACTGATTTTAAATAAGGCGGACTCAATGCCGTCAAAAATGAGACCGCTATCGCGCTCGTTAAACTTATCAATATTTAATTTTAATCCTTGGATGTGAAAATTTATCCAAGACTCATAGTCTACAACCTCGGTTGCAGGAGAGGAGGGTATGTGAAACTCTAACCTCTCTATTATTTGTCCAGTATGGTGGTCGATTTTTACATATTTTATTTTAAGATAGATGAGCGCCTTCATCCTAAAATTGTCTAAATTGTTGAAGAGCGCTTCTATCAATGATGAATTTTGATGAAACCATTCCTCAAAGTTAGCAATGGTTTCTGAGGAGTCCATCTGGTAGTTCCTCACTAAATTATTTATGGACACTTCAGTGAGTCGGATAGAGGAGGTACCGTTGGTGTAGGTATCGTTCGTGTGTGTATGTTGAAGTCTGTGCGAAGATAGTTCAAAACGTGTCTCGAAAGACTGAGCGCACAAGTCGCAAGAAAAGGAGACGACGTTAACAGAATCATCCCCACCTTCGGAGATTGATGCCGGCTTAGGTCGACAAACACCTCGCTTGATGTGTCGGGTGAGATCCCATTTCCTCGTGAAGATGTGCCCACAGTCAGCACATTCCCACTCGTTGCCATGTCGCGACAGTTCTGAGCTGGAACTCGCATCACCTGAAAGAGAAATCATTCTATCATCTCTGTTCAAGCCTCAGTGTAGTGTTACAACCTACCTTGACTCAATAACTCTAAACTTTCCTCGAGAAGAGAGGACGTTGGTGATGAAGTTGATGCCTGAAATTGAGGAAGATGCTATTAGTCACACGTTTGAGGGAGATGAGAGAGGAAATCTTTAACTTACCATTTTAATGAAATATGATCAGACAGAATAATAGTCAAAGAGAGAGATCGTGCGTTCGTCACTTGTATGATTCACAGATTAAATGAAATGACATGAATGTCACTTTGCTTATATACTTTCATATTCATCATTCATTGGATGTTCATTCTGATTGGTTGCTTGTTGATACTTAAGAATTAGAAAACATTTCAAAGTCATTATTCACAGTCAACATGACAAGCCCTCCGACAACACCAAACACAAAATTCTCTTCTCCATGCTCAACACCATAGGCGCTCGTTACACCAAACGCTCCAAGAAAGGCGAAGTTGGAGAAGGTGTACCAACTGGACAATATCAGGAAGTTATCATTACCAGCGGATGAGGAAGAGGAGTTGCCCGACCTAACAGGCATACGGTGGAAATATTTACAATATGATGCCGAAGGGGTGATGGAGATGACCAGCAAGTCGCACTTGCATCAAATATGGGAGTGGTACACCCCTAACTCCCAACCGCGAACCGTGGCGGAGTGGGCGTACATTGAGAAAGTGAGGGACGCTGCAGAAGAACGTTTAAAGCAGCTCAACTGTTTTTGTGATCTATGTGAAGTCAGACTCTGGGACGATATTGACGATGAAGACCTTTTGAAATACATGCCATAATAAATGTTTATTTCGTATTATCTTTGCTTTCATACTGACTTACTTGAATGGGGCTTTAGTGAATAATTTAACCATGTATACTTTTTCATTTGGAAATAGTAGCACGCTTAGTCTAACTTGCAAATCTTATAACATTTCATATGGACGATGATGATAGATGAAATAGTGTTAAATAAAATTAAGATAGCTTACATGATTCTGGGATAGCAATCGACTGCGATCCATGTGTAAAGAGCTTGTTAGACTATGGAAGAGAGAAGTGTGTTATGTTGCGTGTGGCGCGTGAGTGTCCTCCCATTTCATTCCATTCATCAATTCATCTCATTGATAGAGGTAGGTAGAACTCATGGTTCTCATAACGTATGCAATGGATAGTTTATAAGGTAACCTTCGACAGTTGGCTAAATGTCGCCCTGGCGCGAATGCATACTACGTTGAGACAGAGGCAATCACTTGCAAACATGACGCAGAGAGGTTTAACAAGATTGACCATTGCCGAATGTCCCTTGCGGTATACATAGCTACGGGTTTCACCGCCGTCCTATACAGGAACGCCCGTCGAAAGGAAGTATTACACCGAACTTCATTTGCAACGTTCAAGTTGACTGATAGCAGATTCAACTTAATGATAGTATTCGCCAGTCCGAAGACTGCCCAGGGCAAACCGCGAGGAGGTTCTATCATATCTTGCCCCATGGTGGCCCTTAAGAGAGCCGATGGTTCATTCTCGGGGTGTGAATTTAAGTTGACTATTGGCTGGAATAGTCAATGGGTATGACGGTTAGGTTGTCATAGACCCTATACCGCCTAGCTCGTGCTGGTGCATCTGGAACCTTTCGGATGCGAGTGGTATTTGGAGTCCACACCCCATCCGTCCAAACGATCTTCTCGATCTTCCCCTTCTTATCATCCTCTTCATCCCACTCGTCGAGGATGACGAACTCGGGAATGGCGTTGTCTTCATCGATGAAGATGGGAATGCTGTTGGCAGGAGACGTTGCTTCCATCGTGACTTGAAATTGAATGAGAAGCGCTACAATCTTCTGGCTTATATAGGGTTTTCAACAATGAATTGCTCAACAGCGAATCAGAATGCTTCAGGGATAGCAATCGACTGCATAACGTTCAAGTTGACTGATAGCAGATTCAACTTAATGATAGTATTCGCCAGTCCGAAGACTGCCCAGGGCAAACCGCGAGGAGGTTCTATCAAATCTTGCCCCATGGTGGCCCTTATGAGAGCCGTTGGTTCGTTCTTGTCGCATCTGAAAAATAGAAAGAAAATAGATGAAATTATATTCAAGTGATAGAGATGATATTAACTTACCATAAATCAATTCAACCGGTTCGTTGAACCTTCGATGGTGGTGGCTGAGGCAGGTACTTGGCCGGCAACTTTCGCTTACGATGGCGCAATTCCTGAATGTCACCATTGTGTTTAATGCTTATGTGAAGACAGCGAATATCTGGCATTGCTCCTTCATAGCACTCGCTCGTTTTATCCAAATCCTCCGACTCCATTATTACATCGTCGATAATTTTGCTACCGACTACGGGGAGGTGGAGCGTTGTTCTTCTCTCCTTGACAGAGTTATTCTTCGCCTCAAGAAGAGCCATCTTCTCCTGCTCATGTTGGAGTTTGAGCGTCGCCTCCTTCGCCTTCATATTCTTAATGCATGTGGCCTGATCCTCTACGCGACTCTCACTCGCTAGAGCTCTCTTTTGGAAACCTTCCAACTTTAATACTTGAGCCTTAAGACTCCTAATTTCCGCCACCTGCTTTTTGAGTTCAAAATTCTCATCCCTTAATGCGGAGCATTCGTTTTTATAACGGGTCATTTCATCCTTCAGCTTCTTAATGGCATACTCTTGGCTAACCCTCGCCACACCATCATCCTTAGCCCACCGCTTGGCTTGGGCTTTGATACCTTCTGCTCTCTCCCCCCTCTTTCTTCTCGCTGTCTCTCTCTCTTCTCTCCTCTT
>CAJQUW010012770.1:0-7500 GCA_907163375.1 Prostheceraeus crozeri
AGAAAGAATAATAAACAATGAATGGATCACGCCCAATTCCGATGCTTTCTGTTATATCAGTCTGGAACAATTATCACATATGAAGATATCGTCAAGGAAATCGTCAAAAAAAACAATATAACAAAAGCGGTATTTTAAAGAAACCAGCATTGATATTGATGAACATGAATTCTTATTGGGGGAACGATGATAATGAAAATTGAATATACCCCAAATATCGTGTTTGTTAAACCCACAATAATTAATATTCAAAGTACCGCTCAATAGACGCATATTTTGGGCAAAACTTTAGTTTTCAATTATTTGACATTTATGAGACGCTGCAGGTGCATAGCCTACAAACCCTAGAATGGTCCGTCCCTGTGGTTGCCGGAGCCCTAATTAAATTGTATACCAATAAAGATGGAAAGTACCTGCACTTTATACATGGTACAGGGGGCATTTCATCAATAGTTAAGAGCTACAAGCTATACAAAATACATGACTAATTCGGATCGAAAATCACTTCCTTCGTAGCAAGTAAATTTCACTTGAGTACAGCCTATCGTTACAAGAGACTGATAATGCAATCGCATACCTAACATACATTTTAACTATGTAAGCTATCCATTATTTGGAAATTGGTATAAGCACTACATTGTATAAAAAATATATTGAATTCTGCATTTAACGCATTAATGTTCTGATACAAACCGCAGCTTGCATGCAATTTTCACTATTTCTATGCTATACCAGCTATATGCTTATCAGCCCTGCTACCGGAGTCTCAGACCTAACAAGTCCCACATCCGGAGTCTATCAAACAGATATGAACTTGCGATTCCCTGTTTTACACTGCAATAGAATAAGAACTTTTTTGTTCAGCAATAAAAGGTGTCACACACTTTACAGATCTGTAGTAAAGTTACAGAATAATAAATGTGTTGAATATTCATATGGTTAAAATGACAACGTGATTTTTGCTCAATCATTTGCGTATCTCATACCTGCCAGATTAGAAAGTTAGAAGATCTTCTTCGGATACAAATTTATTGGATGTTAGTTACACTACGTTTTCGCTTGGCAAGCATGTTAACGTGTGATAATCAGAACACAGAGATTCGCAAAGTTCTAGCAATGAGATATGTTAACTAACAAAAGTCAAAAACTAGGGAAAATAATGCATCAACCACAATAGGCCTAAGCTGCATAAAACTCCACAAAGGTTGAAAATAAGAAATTAATAAGATAAAATACAAGAAAAGAAGCAAAGTATTCACAAAAAATCAAACTTACAAAAGATTACGTATCCCACACAATGGTTCATCAAAAGAGAGGGATCTACTTTGGAAATGAACAGCGACATAGAAATCACTCTGCTTGCATTTTTAAGATTACAATGAAGAACCTTCCATGTAATGAAATTAGCAAAGAGTCATATTGTGGTTATCACGAAAATGCAATTTCGCAACTGCAGAAAAAATTATCTATTAAAATATGTTCACGGAGTCCTGTTTTGTACTACCGACCCGTTTCATCCAATATACACCTGATTAACAAGATTTACATGTGATTTCATAAATCAAAAAATTTTTTATGGCATTTGTTTGGACAAAGCGCCCAGGCACAGTAATACTCCAATAAATTTTATCCGAAGAAGAATATTCTCCTTTCTAATCAGATATACCGGATACGGGAATACCTATGAATCATACATTCCATTGTTGTTTTTATGATAATGAATAGTTATTAATTCAAAGTTTACCGGCATGCCTGGGTGAAAGCCTAAGTATGCTTGCAATGCATTTTAACAAATGAAAATATTGGTTTGCGGGAACGTTATTGGAGCGGTGCCCAAATATTGCCATCCATTTGAGAAGTTCGATGTCAACACCTGTCCTGAACCCAGCCGCGTCCCTGCATGAGCACATACTGGATTACAGTTAGATGAACCAATGCACACGAATTTTATAGAATTAAAATACATAAATATAACGCAAATACATATGAAAGCAATAGATTAGTCCATCTATAATATATCAAAATGTCTATCAAGTCCATCTCTTACCTGTCCAAAAGTCAATCCATCAATGACTCTTTGAGGCAAAGTGTTGACTGTTGAACTGTAGACTTTTTGTTTCATCAATTTTTAACTTGCACGATTGGCTTTGATATAATTTTGTTTTAGTTTACTACACAGCTCGATGCTTTTCTTCCATTTACCGGTGAAGCTGTCTCATATTACAATAATAATACATACACATTTATCATTACGACATGCAAAATTGTGACAAATGTCATCTATTCTATTATTGTCGAAAAAAATCAATAAAATCCAAAAATTATAAATGTCATATACCCCTACTATGTGCACACATATTTTTTAAAAAAATTCTTGTGATTTATTTGAATAACATTTATCATTACATATTAAATAAATATTGAACAAAACATGTTTCCTATGGGAGCATGCCAAAAGAATGCTATACTAAGATTCCCTGATCAACAAATGACAAAACTAAGACGAAACTAAAAAAGAAAGTGAAAAGAAGATGCCGATCTAGAAAAGTCAGGTCTACCAATGTAGTTGGAGCGGGCAAGTATTGCTCTTGCAACAGATTTTGGCAAACAAAGCCCAGACCGTCAAGATTGCTCACGATGGGACAACCGAAAACTTGCACACATTAATATTCGAAAGGTGACATAGCTACCATCAATCGCCCTAAAAATTGTCCAGACGCACTTAACAGTAGTCACATGTGGGGCAAGGCTGCAACGTAAAATTTTCCTGCAAAACCATGAATGACATATAATCATTCAAAAAATTAAGGTACTAAAGTAGCCCATAAAGAATACATAAATTAATAGAAATTATTGTTAACCTATATTCCACTTAAGAGAATGCACACGGACATTCTGGTTTATAATAACCCCAACCTCCAGTAAAAATGAGCTCATACTGAGCCCTACCGTAACAGACTTATCATAACTCAATGTGAGCGTGTATTGTCTGTGCATTGAAGGTTTCCTGTCGTATGTGCTGCAGTAATTCATCATCTTTCCTCGCTGGTACGCTCGTAGACATCATCCCAGCCGAAACATGTCGAGTTTCTATGTTGCTACTTATCAATACCATTTAAGATTTATTAGGCCTTACCGTAGATAATGTATTTCACAAGCGGTTGATGGTGTAATTCCGTCCCAATCCAATTGAATCCCCAAAATTTAACAAGTGATTCTGGCTTAATGTGTCAAAATCTTTTTCTAAATGTCTAGTGATACAGATGCACAGCAGAAATATCAAAAAATCAAGACATTGATGTAATTGCTCAAACAATACTAAACAATGTGCCTGGTGGTTGAACCAAAACAGCGAAAAGCGTGTATTTTACACTGTGATAAGCAGAAGAGATATGTTTACAACACGATCTAAAAAGACTCCTCAAATAATCTCGGAAGTAGCCCGACAACACATCAAATAGTTGGGAACCCTATACCTAACCTATAGCATTTAAAAGAGTGAGTTACGTATTAGTAAACTATCAATACACATCCTAAATAATTGTTTGCTATAATCACGAACCTTAAGCAAGTGCCACATGAACTTGCTCACCCGGTGTCCGACAGCGAAACTCCGTAAATACCCACCATTTATTCTGACATATTTCCTGATAAACGATTCAAAAAAACCCCCCCCAGCCACCGCCTGACAACCCCCGTGCCACAAATCCCCCTCGACGAATGGGTTTTTCATTCAAATTGGAAATCACGAGTAACACTATCGCATGGCTGTACGTAAACCACAAACCGATGTCCGGAACGGTATCCTAACAACTTCACGTTTTTCTCATTAATCGAGTACTATACATTAAGATGATAGCGAATTACTGAATTTTCTAATATCACAATATGATTTCTTGTTTCATCTGCATGTTTATCACCTAACGTTTTCCGGACCTCATAATAAGGTAAGACTAATAATTAGCAAGACGAATGCAGAGCTTGCGTTATTAATTTTGAATACAAATTCCGATCATGCTCTGATATGCCGTTTTTATCAAGCTTCTGCGGCAGTACGTTTTGGCATTTTGCAATAAGGAAAGAAAACAGTCACTAGTTATGATTAATGGAATTGTAAATGAAGTCTTACTTCCTACATGCTGCAATTATATGCCACGTCTTAACAAATGAATAAGTGGGTTGTAGCAGCTGTTTGTTCTTTCATACATTGTTTCCTTTCAAATGTTTGAGTTGGAGGACACAGCTCCTTACACTGAATGCATTTTATTCATAAATGCGGGAAGCAGATGTTCTCTACCCTTGAATGACAATTGTAAAAGTACCTAAACTTATTGTTAAGAATATGTCAATTCCTTCAAATATTTTTAGTCACATGATATATTTTAAAAACCTGAAAGATGGATAAAATTCATGAATTTGAAATTCTCAACTTTTATGATTTTCGGTGTCCGGTTTTACATGACCTGGAACGGTCATGATTTAAGCAATGAAAAATGTCATAATCACAAATTTGAGATTCTTAACTTTTATGATTTTCGGTGTCCTGGAACGGACATGATTTAAGCGGTGAAAATCGAACCGAAGGTTCTAGGGCTTCGCCCGATTGTAATTCTCAAATTTGAGATTTTGAAAAATTTGAAAAATTGGGTATTTTTAAAAACGCCCAAATTTATGAATTTAGGTCTTCATAACCTGAAAAAGGGTTCAAATTCATGAATTTATGTCGTTTTTAAAAATACCATTTTTTGAAAAAATGGTACTTTTTGAATGGACTAAATTCATGTATTTAGGTCTTAAAAACCTGAAAAAGGGTTCAAATTCATGAATTTATGTCGTTTTTAAAGATACTATTTTTTTGAATTTTATGGTGGCCTGGAACGGTCTTTTGCCCATTACTCTTAACATTTTTCATTGCAAAAGTATGATGGTGCATAACTTTAAAAGATGAAATCATGGCTTGCTTAAACATATCAAATATGAATGAAAATGTCCTCTCCTTCCAGACAGTGTCATCTCGTATTTCAGTGTCATTACTTAATCTCACCTCTACTTTAGTGTCATTCTGTAAATTTCTCAATCGCCTTGTCATCAGTCATCTCATTCATTCTCTTTTGTATACATACACGTGTTTTTCAATTGAAAAAATAAACGTTCTCATATTCTGATAGTACTAATAATGTAAGACTCCAACAGCAAATGCATACACAGATGTAAACGGCATTATCTAGCTACCTAGAGTCATGGCTTCGAATAGTAAGCGTTCTGATATTCTGATACGTGAGCATGCAAGTTTATGACTTTGTAACATTGTCTCAATACAAAGATGCATATGTATGATGGCACCAAAATTATATTACAATATCAAATATTCAAGCTGTTCATTCTTCAATCAATTGATTAGCTGCCAAGAACACAACATTTCTATGCTTTTGAGTGTGTCCACTAAACTCCTAAACACAAGCTTGTTTAGAACGCATGTTTTGTTTTGTATTGATGAGAGGAAGGCATAAAAACTCATTTACTAGAACATGAGTCTTTAGATTAAAAATATTTTCAGTTTTCTGCATATTTAATATTATTTATATATATTTACATGTGTTATATATATATATATTTTTTTTTATTATTATTTATATTATTTTTTTATATTATTTTTATATTTTATTTAATTTTAGAAAGTATATTTTCAAAACTCTCTGTAAATTTGATACAGGCATGGTGAGTCATCATAAGAGTTAATTTCACTGTCAATTTGTCAATGTTGAATAACGAGCATTGACTGATGCATTTCATCATTGATTCAAATCGCAGTGAAAATTGCTGTCGGAAAAACAGATGAAGTTCTTCTAAAAGTTAATCAGTCATTATGTAAAGGACATGGCGCAATTCGTTTTCAGAAATATTTTGTCATCTGATGAAAGAGTAACGCAAAGGTTCGGCATATCTAACATTTCAATTAATTTGAAAATGTAGAGGTCGCATTTTTGAGTGGATGGATAAAGTTTATAGCCAATGATAGAAAGGTGCATCAAAAATAATTACAAGAGATACATCAGATATAACTTGATTCAGAGATCAAAGCGAGTGCAGTAGCTGTCAAATAATTTCGATACTTTTGTTACTGTATTAGCATTTTAAAACCCTGAGTGAAAGCATATAAACTAATACTTAAAAGACGCATTTCATTCTCATTCAATCGAAATACCGAACGTTTTTCACTTCACATATTCAGTGCATTGAGCGATACTGCAACTGATGCTGTTTTCACGATAGCTGCATGTATGTCTGATATTGAATTTTATTAACCGATCGTTCGGTTAATATACCGGAAAGTTTGGTAATTTTCAATCAGTCAACCGCCAGTGTAAATGCGCCTGAGCCAGGCATGACAAGTCAGAATATCATGATAAAAACATGTAAGAAGTAAAACGTTGAGATTGGAAATACTAATAAATATCAGTAAGTTTGTATTTTGTACTCCGATCCAATTACGAAAATTTCACAATTTTCAATTCAAGATGTCGAATTCTATGCAGAATCTGCAAAGGAATTATCATCTTCTGTTCAAAAGGACACGAGAGCTCTTTTTTTATATATTTGAATGGCTTTAACATTATATATGTACACCTGAAAACATTCAAAGCAAAAATGGTGCAAAATTCGACAAATCTGTCGAAAATTCAAATTTTTGAAATCTCATTGTGAGGAAAATATTAATCTGATGTTATTCAAAATTGGTGGAAAGCTGTGGAATACGTAGAAAATAAGCTGTCTAAAATTTAGAGTTTGTATCTTTCTTCATTCAGCAGTTAGATAAAATTTTCGGTGAGCGAAAGCTAAGGTATACATCAGCTTCAGAAAAACAAGCCCTTGTCATCTTTAGCAATGCCTTGGACATGTTAGTCAGGTTGGTCAGGTTGGTCAGACCAGTCTTCGATGCAGTCTATTCATGAAACATTTCCAACACGCTTATAATACCGCATCGCTGAATTTTAAATATTAAGATATTTATGAATCGCCTGTCTTATTCCCGTACCTCTCCAAAAAGAAGGAATTTCTGATCTTTCGATATTTCGCAAAATGAACGAAATAGATGAAGTTGTCGAAAAGTTTTATTTTTTGTCAGGATATGAGTAAGCGGAAAAGGAGATAAATAACTCAGACTTGACCAGAGCTGCAAACAAGCATTTGCAGCAAATACCAGTAGACTTAATTCTTGGTGTAATGTCCTTGGGCATGACTTGGGAACTTTACGAGAAAGAAATCTGCACTCGACCTACACAAATACTGTACGTTTTGAAACGTTTGAAATATACTTTCCAAAGAAAGATTTGATCATATTGTATAACGCAACTGTTCTCAGTATTCTAGAAAGTAATTCTGCGTTTTTGATCGGTCTACATAACAAAAACTCCGACAGAATTGAAAAGATCTGACATCGTTCTCATCGAATCATTTGTGATACTGAATGCATGTGTAACTCGTTTGTGCCTACAGCCA
>CAJQUW010012770.1:12500-363824 GCA_907163375.1 Prostheceraeus crozeri
GTGATATCAATTTCGACAAAAGAAAAACTGTCAAATCTTGCTGACTGCAGAATGAGGAAGATTTATAATCTCATTTTGAAAATATATTGATTTAATTTCTTCTGAAAGTAAACGTATTTCTCTGTACATCAAATCTCTTCAGTCATAACTTTTTGGACTGGTAACTGCCCAAGGGAAATTAGATACGAGTTTTTCTCAACGGCTTTCATATTACCCAAGAGATTGACAAATGAAAAACGAATTGAAATCATTCATCTTTGTAGGTTTAAGTTATTGTATATTCTTTCCATTGAATCTTCTTAGTAATTGTAAGATCCGGTATTAGCTCATGAGAATGTCAGGATATCTTTTTCATTCAAATTCTATCACGTATGCAAACAGAGATGGAGAGAATATGTGATTAACTGCTAAAATCTTCCCACTTGGTTCATTTAGCTCTGCACAGTACGACATTTTACTTTTGCGTATGTGGTCGTACTTTATTGAGAGAAAGCGCTTAGATTTCAATAAAATGCATGTACACGCATATGAAGGAAGGTTAATATGCCAGTCAAATCAAATATCGGTGCATGTTGCAAACAATATCTCGGTTACAGTGTCTGTTGATTAGAATCTGATGGCGAGTTATTTGATCCCTCAAATTAAGTCACGAGTAGGGAAGAGGTCCCGGAGCCGCCAGAACCACGGAAAAATCACAAGTTCCAGTTCCGGAATATAATATAATTGTTCCTCAAAACAGCCAGGGTGTGTGAACTGTGGAATAATTTTCATTTTGTTTTTACTTTTAATAGATCCTGCTTAGCCGATCATTTAGCATGCTGTCGTAAATCTAGTAAACTCTTGTGTTATTTAAGACACATGCCAATATTCAATAGAGTTATGGCTGAATGTAGGAGATGATATATCAATGTCGTGTCATCTATGTATTTAAATTTCTTAAATAAATAAGGCGATGAGACATTTCGGTCACCAGTTTCAGTGGCTTTTAATCGGTATCTACTTCATCAGACGCATGCAAAATCAATAAAATGAAATTAACTCATAAGCAGTTTGACGGAGGTTTAAATTTCAATATGAAATATCTTTCTTTTACCTCCCTTTCTACTCCATGAACTCTGTCTGACAACTGGCATATAGGTGCTGATTCAAACTTGATATCTTGATCGCGGTGACACTCTCTGATGTTTTGCTAACATATAACATAGAAAGATTATGACTATTTATCTGCTGGCGGTGAACGGTCAAGCGGCTCCGAAAGATATCACCAATTTGCACAGTTTGGATATACTCGTATAATAATGGACAATACATAGAAAGGAGATCATATAGTTTTCACTCTCTTCCATTATTCCATTTACATCGATATAAATATCGTTCTCATATCAACGCAGAAAATTGTGGCAGATAATGACTTATTATGCTTTCTTCGAATTCAACCATGAGTTTCATAATCGTCTACAACATGAAAATTCATGATCTACACCAACCTTCGACGCAGTATTTTATCAAATTTGTTTTTGAGAGATCATTCTTTAACGCAAAACATCTCTATAAAGAGCAAATGAGAGATAAAGATGAAGTTCGGTTTATAATGCTGCGAATAAAATGCACTCGAGGGAAAAGAGAGAGAATGTTTGCGATATTTTTCATAAAACTTTATCGGTAATTCTGAAACGTATCTCTTGACACACCGTCATGAAATATTGCTTTGAATTATCATCACTAGCATTTGTTGTGTTGCTTTCATTTTGGATAGTTCATTTCCATTAATGCAGTCATATTATACAAGAGAAGCATCGTAAATGGAAATCCTTAAAATTCAACAAAATGAATTATAATGCGTGTGAATTAAACTAAAGTACTGAAGAAGCTTTAGCCATCACATCGTTGTTAATACGCTCGTGCTTGAATGAAGGGTCTTGGCCGTCGCTTTGCCATTTACCTCGTTCAAGTGGAGCATATACAGTTTACAAACTAACATTCTTTTTCTCCAGAAGCATATTTACTAGCAATTGGACACTCAATAGAGAAAATAAATGCTATATTGTTTGTCCTGGCGCCATAATCATTGACAAAAGAATTGTCTTTCACATTTAAACAATTAAACCAATGCTGATGCCGTAAGTTAGTGCCGAACTGTACGTATTCTCTGATCGTGAGTCAATAGCTGAACGTTAATTGCTTAAACAAAGAACTATGGTCTCATGAGACGTCCCCTTAAGCCCCTGACAGCAAGGAATATCCATTGAGGCCGATGTTAAACAATTGACAACGATGAGTGGGCGACCTGGATAAATGAAGATTGCGGTCGAAGTGATTAAGTCTCAACATTCTGTATACTATTATTGTAAACATGATAATCGGGAATACATAGCATTCAGTAAACTGGGAATAGTTGAGAAAATATGAATTTCGCATTTTCATTTGGGAGCTAAAATACAGATTTTCATGTTACTTTTCCATTCAAAAGTTAATGAAATCTTGAGAATGATTTTCGAATGAATCAAGTTGCAACATTATTATTGTATCCGGCATTTTAGGTGCAGATGTGGACAATTGCGTGAGTAACACTTTCAATTCATATAAATTTGACGCTTGAATATGTGGTAAGATCACAATTCAGATGGAGTGACTTTATATTGGTGGCATACTAGCGACTGTAAATTGAATTTAGTCAGCGACATAAGCTATGCTACTAGCATTTCGATATTCAGTGAATCATTATTCACATTTCGTTTCTCTTCCTCCTTCTTTAGTACTTTTCCTTTTCGTCAGATCATAGCCAATTTCCATTGTCTTTGCTATAGATAAAATGTAGCCCAATACTATAGGTCACATACTCACATTTCCTTCTTCTTCTCTCACTCATCCTTATTTCTTACTCATTATATCTTGTTACCCTTTATGGAATGTGAGTTTTGAATTTTGTGTATGTTTTTAGATGTTTTCCGTCGATGCCCGACGATGATCTTCTAATGAAGATCAAAATTAATTCCTAAATGTAAATTTGCAATAAAAATCAATATTTATCTTGACTCTTCCCAACCAATAACTTGGAAATGTGCTACAAATAGTGGATTCCAAGAAAGATGTTCAATATGAAATGGGCAAATCATCACGCACAGCAATATTTTAGATGCTTTTATTTATTTGGAAGTGCAGGTACTATATTTTATCTGCTCAATACATAGTTATGATGCATAAGATATGAGATCAATAAGATAAGATTTTCGCGTTAATTAAAACCTAGCACTGAGTCATAATGAAACAATGATAATCATACAGAGGTCATATTTGTAAGCCACGTATAAATTACACAAATTCAGTGTAACGAGTTGTTTTCTATACTATATATAACTCAAATACTGGGATTGATTTGAGATTCCTGCATAACATGCAAATAAATCATCGTTCAGGTGGCGGATATCATAAAACACAAATGGGTCTGCTTGTTTCTAAAGCACAGAAATTGTAAACTAGTTTAATGCATAAAATAACTATACAAGTGGTATATTGTCTATGCAAACAGCTTTATATTAACCATGGGCAAATATCCAGATATGAGCAGATATTACAATCAAGCAATATATTTATTTATATGAAGTCCCACCCAACCCCTCCCTCCACCCCCTTCAATTTTTTTTGCAGAATCTGCCTTGTCTCAAAAATGACCAAAATCAACCCAAAAAATCAGGAAAAGCCACATCCCTGCGTGGGGCTTTGTCGCCAATGGATTTTCGTGCAGTTTGCTTGGTAAGTACCATCTCATAATATAATATAATATTTATAATGACAAAGTACAATTGAGATAATGGCAGACTATTAGTAATGCACAAGTGTCCTTTCAAAGATCCCAATTTGAGTTGTATTCAGAGCGACTTAGGCATTACAATGTAATCAAATATACTCGCAACATTGCCTTAGACGTTTTCATGTGAAAACTGATTAAAACATATCGTTTATAAAAGTCATCTACCAATTTCCAAAATATACTCACATAATTTCTTGAAATAAGTGAATAAATTTGAGCTGCTGTTTAGTAACAAGATGGCCCAGTTACCAAAAACTGATTCCATATTGGGACGAGCATGCGCTAAAATTGTTGAATCGCATTCTTGGGAACGATCGAATCATTGGAGCATCTCCTCGGGTTTTCAGAGCTCAAACTCGCCCAGGGCTAGTGGTTAATTCACTCTCATAACAGCTTCATGCTCACAAGCCCAATTTAATGTGGTGTTTGCTCAGTGAGTGTGCAGCCATTCTCCGAATTTCTCGTTTTCTAGTCATCTCTCGAAGCCTTTATCGTTCAGAACTATGGCATACATAGTATTTCAGGTTGCGATAGGATGGTTTGGAGGATTCAGTGCTAACTGCCATGGATGAGTGACTGCAGATAAATCAGAGGTTTGGGTAGCTACGTTTGATCGATAGAAAGAAAGAGTGGCGAGTTGAAGGTGAACGTGTTGCAGCATGAACCAGTCTGAAGACGCCTAAAGGTTAATTCACACCGGACGCAGCGCGTCCTCACGCGTCCCAAATTTTCGTTCAGAACTTTAATAAACCCATGGGGATGTTTGCACAGAGACTAGCGGACAAGTAGGACATCCGGTGTGAACAGTCCATAGGTTCATTAAAGTTCTAAACGAAAATTCTGACGCGTGAGAATGAACGGTGTGAACCCGGTGTGAATGAACCTTTAGGCGTCTTCAGACTGGTTCATGCTGCAGCACGTTCACCTTCAACTCGCCACTCTTTCTTTCTATCGATCAAACGTAGCTACCCAAACCTCTGATTTATCTGCAGTCACTCATCCATGGCAGTTAGCACTGAATCCTCCAAACAATCCTATCGCAACCTGAAATACTATGTATGTCACCATTTTTTGATGTACAGCCTTCTTTACAGACCTGGAAGTCACTTTGAGACATCACTGAAATAGAACGCGAGTTCGTTTATATGTAATGAACAAAGAATAATATGGAAAAATACTGCGCAGAGGAGAAATAATAGTTTTATGAATATTACTGCATCGCTTTTAATCATGTAATGTATTTAGAGAGCATCATAGTTTTAGTTCGTAATTGTTTTCCAGAGTATTTGTCATTCAGTTGCACACAACTGCTCAATTAATCAATACTTGTTGCTTATCATTAGTTCAGTACAATAAGTTTAGACCCCATTATTAACGAAGCTGCAACATAGATGCACCTACGAGAAATATACATAAAAATATACAAAAGATTTTACTTAGACTCGCACGAGATTTTATTATTTGAGCAGGTTTCCTGTACATCAACTGCAATAGAAAGATCTCCTCAGACTTGAACCACTGAAGCGTTAAATTCCTTGCCAGCCGTCGGCACTACACTTCGTCCTACAGTGACGGGGTCAATAAAACACGACAAGATTGAGCTAAATTGTGCTGATATCTAGCATCTGGAATGACTGACCAAAGTGAAAGACTATACAATAATCTGCTCTGTCTTATTGCCTTTCCGAGCCGCAACACAGTGCCTGTGCCTGCAAGGAATTTGGTGCTTATGTTGGTCAAGTTTATGTCACCTCTTTTCTATGTTCAGACGAACTGGCACTATTCAAAACTTTATGATAATGTTCTCATAACCATTGAAGTAGAACAGTGGTGGGCAACGCGTATATTAGGCGGCCCGCCAACATCATTTGAATCAATTATGGAAAATGGTCCACTCCGAGTTTGACCTTTAAAAATCACTTCCAAGGTTGAGGGATCTTCTGTAAAATTTTCAAGATCATTATCACAAAAATTCACATTCGAATTCTCAAAGTATGTTCCTTTCGTATTGAATATCTTCTTAGTATGAGCGCTAGTGACCCACCAACTGTGTGAATTTATGCAGTATTCAATGCATTGTCCAGTATGTTTCACTATGTTTCGCCACTCTGTAATAGACCTATAAATGCACAAAGTCGACTACTTGTGAATGAACCAAATCGTATGAAGATCATAAGACAAATTTTCTTTCAAGTATTCTTGCAGGATTTTTATTTGTAAACTACTACACTTATATATTCGGTACAAGAGTAGCATTATCGCACGAGTATCGTTGGTAGAGCCAATGTGCGGTTTTCAATGCCGTTTATGTTTGAGTCACAGACGGGCTACATGAAGGTGCATGTAGTTTGACCAGTTTGTGTTGTCTTACATTGTGCGGCATGCAATGTGCTAACAGGTCGCTAGCATATTATCATGATTTAATAATACAGAAGAAAGACTTCCGCATTTAGTTAGTTCACTTTTCACAGATTTCTGAATGTAAAATACTTTCCTCAAAAGTAAGCACACTATTTGAGGATTGCATGCATTTGCATGCATAATTATGTCATGCAAAGACATACGATCACCATCCATAGCATAGCAGTCCTCCCTTAAAATGACTGAATGAAGACATCTTCAATGTCATACTTTTGCCTTTTGGAACGGGTGCCCCGTGAGGTCTCTCGCGAGCCATTATCAGTGACCCTCTATCCATACTTGTGTTTCCACCGCTGTAAGAGAATCTCTGCTGAATTATGTGCCTAAGTTTGTTAACATTTTGGTTCGTTTTAAATGTTTTCATAGTAGAAGTTGTCCATCCGTATCAATTTCAGTGTTGTTCATTCTTAAATAACTTCAGATTTCCCTCATAAGACAGTTCTATCCGCCACATACAGGCGTAATTGGTGGTTGAACTGTCCTTCATTTCTAAAACCTTCCGGCAATTTTGGTAGAGTGTGAAAATTTCGTAGATTAACATGCATGAAGACAAGAATGAGTTTGACTTTCATTGAATGAACAGTTCCTAAAAGTCTCCGTTATGACATACCCAAGAAAGAAACTGATTCCTTTTTCGCCTCAGGTGAAATTTTTTCGTCCACAGAAGAGATTGTCATCAATCAAAGAGGAGGTTGAAACAGTGATACTGAAATTTATCACTACTCAAATTCTATGAACTTCAATCGTCGTAACACCATATGCCAATGTTGCCTACCGGACAGTTTTGAAATGTCGATGGTACGTCTGTGCAACTGAATGCGCGTGAGACAAGTTAAGGGATATAGAGAAGAAGATGAGGCTAGAAAACGAAGCTTTGGGCGAGTGAAAATGAGTAGAGAGAAACTCTACACACTCCCTCTCTCTCACGCGCTTCAAAAATTCAGACCTCGTCATAAAACAAAAGAGGGGGACTCGAGTGAGTGAAAGCAAAATGCAGAAATTCATTTGTTCCTGGTTATTCTTAAATGGGGCAAACCCGATAAGCTTTCAACATGCAAATGATTCGCCCTCGTCTTAATGGACTGTGTGTCTACGGGGACCTGTATCTTTTACCGAATTCAACTTGCATACTCTAGGGAAACCATTACAATGGGGAAATGGGGCCGTTAATTTTGGTTAGAAGATTAAATGTCGATAGGTTTCAAACCTTGAGGGACTGCAAATTTATTAAAATGTGTCTTGCCTCTTTGAAGAGAAATATTTCTCTTTCCGGAAAATTTCTTGTCTCAATGCGCTTACTTGTCGCTGGCCTCTTGGAGACGAGTGTGTATCAGCGTGTGTGTGAAGGCAAATGAGCACGCATTAATACTTATGTCTGACCACAGCTCGGGTGTAACAATTTTCTCGTTTTTCCCTTTTCCTTCTTCTCCATCGTTTTCAGAACTCCTTTGAGACTTGTGATGGTCGAAGGTCTGTTGGCGATAACTCAAGATGACAAGATGAGCAGAAGGATATCTTCTTGCGTCAACAACAATCACCACAACTTGCCTTTCGGTTGGTCACTAGGGGCCAGAAAGGAGGCCATGGGAAGAAAAAAGAGACCGATCTGTGAACAAGTTTTGAGACACAGTAACCGATGTTACAGAGCACATAGGAGGAGTCTTGGAGAGGGGAAACAGATAGGAATGATTGAACATCGCGTGTAAACTCATTGAACGGGTGTGGTTGAGGTACAAACCTGAAAGTCTTGATAATTCCTTTGGGAACATTGTTTTCTACAATAAGAGATTGACTTTGTTGATGAGTTATTGAGAGAAAGAAGAGATGAAGAAATATTGAGAGAAGCCGAAAAAGATCAGAAAATTCAGTCTATAATAATTAAAATATATTTTATATTTTCATTAAATTATTTGCGATGTTGGACAATGTTAATTCCACCCACATTAGGAACTTCACAAGATGCATCTCCCAATGTGGGACCGTTCATCTGAAAGAACGGAACGAACAGGGAATTGCACTGCTGTAGCCTTTGTATACAATTTCCTTTGCATTGGTTTATGATTGATCAAAGAAAACAAAGTGGGTGTTCATCATCTATAGATCAAGTAAGCAAAATATACCTTCTCCTTGGGGTATGAATCTATGATGTCCGTCCCTTGCGTGTTCTTGTGTAAATTTTGCTTGTTGATTAGAGGCTAGTTTATTCTCCTACAAACGCAGGCAATTCCCAATGTCGCTTTAAAAGGTCGTTGGGAATAAAAGGAGTATCGCGCAATCTTTATACAGATTATAGTTCCCACTTGGTATAGTTTTCACTATGCACGGAATTTAGTCAAATTTGACAAATTAAATCCGTCACTCAAGCAAACATCAGAGAAATGGATTGCAATGCAAAGCTCTTGGCCGAAGGTATTCGAATGAATTAAATTTGAATATTTCAAGTCTTTCAGCATTAACTGTTTTTGGCTTGAGATTCCGACATTTCTTCAGTAATCGACCATTCTTTTCACTCGAAATTCCTGCCCTCTTTCCATCTTCATTTCCTATCCACTTTATCATTCCTCTCAACACTTTCCATTTCCCAAAAGTATTCAATGTTAAAATTCTCATTCTAATTCCGTTTTTCATTTTCAACACGCACGCAGTCGGTGTGCACATCAGTAAGAAATTGAGAAGCTTCAAAATTATTTTCTTCACACTGTCCCCTCGGCTTCCTTTTGAAGCTTCGACAATGCCGGAACCCAGTAACCCAATTGTTGATGATTTCTCTAATTCTCTCTGCACTGGTGTTAAAATTGCGGCTAACTATTTTATTAGGAACTATTTGCTCTGATTAGATGAAAACACAATGGTAAACTACAAACGACAGGTGTTTTCCAATCGACATTTAACTTTATGACTTGATTTGTAGCTTCCATCGGAGTAAGGCTTTTCGCTTGCTTTTGTCACACATTTGTTGTAGATGGCAGGAGCTGATTTTACTCCCCACACAACACAAAAGTAACAATAAACTTCTGAGACTTCACTCTGAACATATCACAACCTGTTGTAGAATTTCCTGTCTTTCAGAGGACATTGTGTTATTCGTCTGTGAGAAGATTTTAGGAATAGATAGCATGTCATAGATAATGTTCTCGTAGTAGATTCACTTGTCTTCCAGTCTCAGAAGATATTCTGCATCATCAGATACGCAAAATTTATCCGTCTGTTAGATCTTACCCATGAATTCTCCTCTAGAATTAGTTTAATCCGTCACTGATTGCTTCATGTGAAAAAATGGTCTCAAATTTGATAAGAAGATAAAATCAATGCTCAAAACAAAGGTTGACAACTTACAGGAGGTCACCATATCATTGAATGGGTAAATCTGCATATTAAAGAATTCTATGCTTAATATGATTCATGTATTCATTTGCTGCTATCATCTCATAATCAGTTTAAAGCAGCAACTTTTTGATAGCAGAGTCTGACTGAATTGAACGAATCTTAAATTATGTATGGGGCTCAAAGTGATCGATTGTGGTAGTGTTTGGGAGCATGACTATCTAATGCCTGTCATTGAGGCATACCGATGTCACTGAAATAATTTACTTCTACAAGGCCTTTGTCAAATTTTTAATTGGCCGTTTTCCTTGAGATACACTCTGGCAATTTGCCGCACTTCAAGCTAAAATTTTCAACAAATTCGCAACTTTGTTTATTGGGCTTCAGAATATTCATGTTAATGGCGCCCATATATGTCATCTAGTCATCTACAGTCTTTAGAGAGACCGTTCATAGACGGTGTTGTTAGAAGCTTATATGTTGAAATATTTTCAATATATCTTCACCTTGGATTATTCAAACAGTCAAATTCTCTATATCATCTTTTATGTTGCATTCCTACCATGTACTGTAAACCGTAGACCGACAATTATCCTACAAAATTACTGACAAAATCAACCGACGATTGTCACCTCCAATATCCTGCGATATCCGACGAATTTGTAGGTTCTCCATCGACATCGGAACAAATGCTTTATATGCAAATTAACTGAACAACAACTGTTAAATATTAATTGATTTTTCGATTAGTGATTGCTTGACTTTTGGGCAATATGTATTATTGTGTGGCAAAACCATGATTTATTTTGACATAATTTCATTGATTACCTACATTTTTGATAAAATTTAAGCCATAGTTTATTGCTATTCATTTTGTCGCTTTTTGTCGGATATTGTAGGTGTTCAGTGGCAATCATCCTACAAGAAGTAGCAATGACCGACAAAATAGATTTTGTAGGATAAATGTCTGTCAATTGTCAGTCAACAGTTTACAGTGATGCATTAGGATTTAGGCCTACTCAAGTATCATTTCTTCAAACTAGATATTAGTTCAAGACAAATTGCGCAAGGGCAGTGTTCAAAAACATGTTTTACACAAGATCATGAAGATTTTTATGTTTCCTTTTCTCTAACCTATTTCATCGTTTTCAAAAATGGACAGACTTGCTACATTGATAAACAACCTCAAAGCTGAGTTTTGATGCATGATTCATAAAATATGCCGCATGTTTGTATTGCAGCACTTATACCTTCTAGAAAATAGTGGACCAGACATTCAATTTCATGCGATGAGAGTCGACGTTCATATGCTGCACGAGGCAGCACACGTCGTAGCACTTGTCCGACGATGGTCGCCTGTAACGGCTAAGAGGCTTCGCATTTATTTGGAAAATATATAGGAATTATCAAGGTAAGGACTCCTCTCATCTTATGAAATACTCATGCCTGTCGGTCTGGAGAAACTCAAAAAAATTTGAGCTCTTTCGAAATCTATGGACAGACAGTAGAATTGCAGGTTCATCTGCATTGAATCTGCCCTATGAATAAAAGGATCTTATCCTCTTCACCTACCCTTTTGCGACTTTTAGTTCTTGCGCACTTTCAAACTTTTCAGTAAATATCGTTGGATTTGGCCAACTGCGGAAGGTCAAATTTATGACTTATTTCAAAAAGCACTTTTTTTATAAAACTTCAAAATGGCAACATTTTGTATGATTACTTAAAGATAAACATCGATTTTCAATATGAATGCATTATTTCATAGATAGGAAGGTAAATCAAATCATGATCATCCACTATACCATAGACATCGAATATAGCATTGAAAATTCAAATGTTATGTAAATACTACTTATAATTTCTTAAGCATGCCTCATAAAAGTAGTGCATTTCTATGTCTTTTACTAATCATTTGAATTACTAGGGTCGTCATCCTTCATAGAATCACATCAAAAGTTAATTTGAAAAGTAGAATATCATTTCACAGATGCATTTGAATGGCCATTATTGATGGCTCGTGAATAAAATATTTGTAAGAACTTGCGTATGCGCCATCTATGACTACGATATGTCTTAGCGTTCATCGATGACATCAGTGTTGAAATCAACATTCATATCGTCTCTAGCATTCTTCTGATGTTGAAAAGTTGTTATTTTTGTCTACTGACCATGATACGTGGATATATTCCCGTAAATGAAACAGACTGTCAGTTTCATTCGCTCCATTACTAAGATATTGAAACGTTGTTGTCGATTAGGATAGGGGATAGCTCATAGAAATTGAAAACAATAAAACTTCTAGAATGGAAGCAAAGTTTCATGCAATGCACAATAATGGCACAAAAATCGCACGCATTTTCACTTAGATACACCTGTTACCAGCTGTATCATTGGATTAGAATCACTCACATGTGCAATTCGAAGCTTTTCATTGGTTCTTCATGCCCCAACTTAGTTCCTCCGGCTGTTCAGCGACCTTGAGTCAATTTCCATTCTAGTCAACTTCAGATAAACAATCTATTTCAATGGGATAGTTCTTCTGAAATCAATAATCATTTTAAGCACAAAGACTTCCAAACAACCTTGTTTTGGACAAAGCTGACTGAATGCGTCAGATATCAGTGGATTTTTCACTGCTGTCTGATATCTTAATTGACATATAGGTAAATTGTCTGCAAAATAAGTTTTGTTGAGCAATAAGCAAAAGTTCGAAAATTCTCAAATTTCTACGTCTTCTGAGTCGGGCGCAAAAATTTATGAACGGGACTGTACACCATTTCATTTTAAGAATTTTCATTTGCGTGCTACTGGTCATCCATGAGATAAGATGCTCAAAAATGCTACTCAAATAGATTAGAAACGTTTAAAACATAAAGAAAAATGACGGCAACTTAAATTTGCAGGAAAGTAGCATTTGAAAGCTCTAAGTCCGGTAGCCAGAACGAGATTCTGCAGGGAACGAGGTCGACAATGAGACTTTCACAGAATGATGTACACCCTATGCCTGCTACGAATCGGCACGTCTGCCGAGTTCTAGTGAGTTCCTCTTCTTGTCAGACAAGATCAAAGAAAAACACATGTAAATCCAATGGGATGCAGATTGCAGTTTTTGGCAAAAATGAAATTTTCCATGTTTTCTCTGATTAAACGAAACGTATGACGCCCAGAATCATAATTTGTGGCATGGAATGTCTTCAGGTCATTTCCTTTCATTTTCATGCACCCCTGTTTATGAAGCTGAACATATTTAGATTTGGCAAGCCTCTTAATGTCGGTAAATACAAACGTTTTGAGCAACTTTATCCACATTCAACCACATTCTCACATACATTGCCGATTAGAAGCATGATAAAAGCAAATGCACATCATAGGAAATAACCTGAAGACATTCCATGTCACAAATTACGACTCTGGGCTTAGTACGTTTTGTTTAATCAGAGAAAACATAGAAAATTTCATTTTAGCCAAAACTGTAATCTGCGTCCCATTGGATTTACATGTGTTTTTCTTTGATCCTGTTTGAGAAGAAGAGGAACTCACAAGAGCTCGGCAGACGTGCCGATTCGTAGTATGCATAGGGTACATTTCATTCTGTGAAAGTCTCACTTTCGGCCTCGTTCCCTGCAGAAACTCGTTCTGGCTGCCCGACTATCTATAGAAATTCCTATCTATAGAATATAGAATATATCAGTATCTATAGAATATAGAATATCTATTTAGTGAATAATGTGCAAAAGTAGAATAAACATTTTCTGTCTCATGTTTCCATGTACATTGCATATCAGACAAATGGAAATGTTGATGAACAAACTTCCTTGCTATAGTATATCACTTGCTCTCAACATGTTTCTTCAGGCGAACCGGACATCTCCCAACAGATCAGTGAGCAGATAAAATTGCGTGCAAAAGATTGTTGCTCTTTCAATTCCTGCATTTGTAAAATTGCTCAACATAAAATATTAAATACAAGTGGATAGGAATAATCAAACGGAAGTAATTGATTAATTTTTCAACCCCGTTCACTTCTAGATGACGTTGGTGGATTTTAGGGGTTGCTTTCATCAGTCGAAGATTGACATTATCGATAATAACAAGTAGCTAATAATGTTCTAAATTCTCACTTCTTGAACCCATTATAAGGAAATTACACAGAACATGTTACGCTGCAGTTATTGTAAATATCGGGTAATCTTAAGCAAATTATTTTAAGTCATATAATGTCTGTTTTTGAATCATTGGGTCGCAAGAAATGCTTGAAGAATAGTTCCTCAATGTTGCGTGATTTTACACACAATGGAAATGTGTGTAAGGCTTCAGACTTTCAGTTTTGATGCATGGCTCTATCTTAAGATAAGGCAAGACATATTGGTTACATAAATTCCAAATTGCTGCTATCAATTCGCATTTATGCTATGCACAATGCACATACATACACATGCTATATTTAAGCAGTGTAGTTATACTACATAATCACATGGGTCGTATGGGCAAACAGCTTTGTCGGTAACAGAATAATTGCTTCATAATATAATTGAGAAAGGAAGCTTAAGATTTCAGCTTTTTGTGCAAAGAAAAAAATCAAAATTATAACTCACAGTATTACTCAAGGATTTGATTAACGGGTTTACTTAATAGTGATGGCGCATATACCTGATTTAATTCGTGACTGTGCGAAACTGCACCACAGCTCGGCTTTCAGCCAATCTTCTTCTATTTTGAACAAACATTTAGACATTAATGGTTTGAAACTCTGTCATCATGTTATCAATCACAGTCCCGTTACATACACCTTCATTGAACGACTACAAGTAATAGCAAAACAGTGCATTCACACTTGCGTTATATGGTTGCGTATATTGTTATACATCCAATGAAATAAGGAAAAACAATGCCGAATTTGTCTTGTCAGAAAAAGCATTTTCCTACGACGCATTTATGCTTCACCGTAGCAATAGCTATATTTTTCATGAGCTTATTGCTTCAAATATTTTCAATTCAAAATATCATTGGTTGAGGAACAGAAACGTTCCACAAAATTTATATTCTGTATCCACAGAGAATGCAGGTATACTTGCGAGTATAATGATGACTCCAGTGCAATCTATTGACTTGAGTTATCTCATTGTTTAATCTATATTTGTTATTTTACATGAAATTCACATCAAGTATTCACACTTACCAATCAATTTAAATGCTAAGTATCATAGTCGGTTATATTTGTGACTGATACTTTTTATTCATGAAATATGCAGTTTTTCTACAGATTTTGTTTCAACGCTAACGCATCAATTATCAATCCTTTTAACATTGTTACTCAATTACACAGTTGACGAAAAGATAATTATCAAAAAATGCCATGTTGCAATTTAAAGGATTTAGCATCAAACGAAGAATTTTATAATTTCGTGTAGATACCTCTCTTATGTGCTTCGTACTTTTGCGAGAATGTAGCATTTGCGACCAAGATAATGCAAAAATGATGACATATGCGCAACATGAAAACTTTTGCAAAAGAGCTAAGATGATTAAATTTGCAATTACATGTTATTTTAGATGTCATAGACCCACTGCGTGGGTAATTTGAATATTGGAGGCGAGAGGATCAAATCTCAACCTGACAGATGGCGCTCGGTATCTCCGAGAGTCGTAAGAGATGTCAAAATGTTTTGCCAACGCTGAAAGTGCGATGTTTCCATGCGCGATAGTTTGCCAAGTACCGCGTGGTTAGATTATGTAATGACAGAACTTTACCCACTGAATTATTTATATTTTCATCGAATTTGAGGCTTTGAGCGCATTTCGAAAGTTAAGGAGAGGAGAAAAAGCATTTTCATATTTTCTTGTATTAATTCTCATACTTCTATCCTTTATGACCACCTCAGAAGCACCGATGAACGATTCAGTACAGACCGGCACGCGAAAGCGAAAAAGTCAAGATGTTAATTTCTGTCTGTAAAAAAAACATTCCAACAATGCTTGTGCTCAATGCTACAGACCTTCCGAGTGCATCATCGCTAAATAGTGCTAGGATGCATCATATTTGCATGAGGGCTTGCGCATCATTGACCTTTGAAATGATTATCGGTCGCGCTAAATAATTCTGATACAGTAGACGGACATACTAAAAACACCTGGTTAATGAAAGCAGCCTGGCTTGGTCCGGAATTTTTGCTATTAAAACTTCAAGGCAGACCTCCGCATATAAGAGGCAAACCCCGTTTATTAAAAACAGAATTTCATTTACATTTTTCTTTTAAGGATACCGGTTTGAATGACAGGATTCTTTCATAAATATTTCATTACACTTGTTCGATCATTGTAGGCTAATCCACACATGCTTAATGTCACTAGTGTACCTATTAACACCTGCATGCATTAGGTTCTGAGAATAGGACTTGAAAGGAAGGGCTATTCCGACATCAGTAAGTTTGACACCATGGTAAGCGAAATACGCAGCTTTATCCGTCAGCAAGCTCTAACACAACTTACAATCAAACAGTGTTCCAACGGTTCCAACTAGGACCGGTATGCATTCGTATAATCGAGCAGTTTACCAAAATTCCGGTAATGGACATATAGTACTGTATTGCAAATTCTAATACATGGAAGTGTTTTGCAAAAGATGGTCTTCAGAATCAAAAAAAAAATAAGCCTTGCTGCTGTTTTACTTAAAATTATATTTTCTCTTAAGTCTTTGCCACTACCGGCCTTGTCAAAAGTGTAAGTGGTTGGACATATTAACATAGCAAAATACAAAAATGTCTAAAAACTCAAAGAGATGGATAGAAAATTAACTGAATTTTGTTAAATTAATAAATTATAATGAAAATAATTAATAAAATTGATAAATCAAAATTAATTGATTAAATAATCAAAATAATTGATAAAATAAACTGATAAAATAAAATTAAATTGCACTAGACAATTTAATTATTTGATGCTATGCACCTTCTTAGACTTTTCTATCCATCTCTTTGACTTTTAAACATTTTTGTATTTTGCTATGTTAAGATGTTAATATGCTAATATGTCCAACCACTCCCACTTTCGACTAGGCCGGTAGTGGCGAAAGCTTAAGAGAAGAGAAAATATAATTTCAAGTAAAACAGCAGCAAGGCTCATTTCTTTGATTTAAATAAACTATATAATCCTGCTTAGATCAAACGAAGACCTTTTTACATTTTGTTTTTCGGAATGTTAATGCACTGCTTGTACATACATATAAAGAGTTTCCTATCGAATAATTCGTACATTAATTTTTACTACAGTGTATGTAGGCCTAAGTAGTATTTACCATCATTGCCAGATTCAATTTTCAGTCACATTCATTTAATGAAAACACTTTAAGACAGTCCCGATGTGTTTTTAATAAGCGGCGTCTACTGCACTAAAAAGTAACCAGAGGCTAATTTCAGACAGCGAAATGTACTTGTAATTCTTTAAGCAACAATGAGAAATTTCAAACCGGAAATTTAACATCTTCGTTCCTGCACTTGATGTGCTCACATATATGTCTAGACCATATTGATGATGAAAATGTGTGCTTAAATATCACATCTTTTCAAATTAGTTATGAAAGTTACGTAGTCTAAGATAAGCTGCCAAAGAATGTAAAGCATTTTCAGTGCATTCATATTGTAAATATCCCTTGCAGCAAGCCCTATGCAGTGTACGCTAATATTACGCAAGCATGCAAGCTACTGATCTTCGATTGATATTTGGTGCCATATTTTGTTTGTGCATCTTGTTTGTGATAAATTGTTTGTGCATTCAACGGCTACATGCGTTCTTTGAGAATTGCCCATCGACATGACATCATTATTTGTAGAAAATATTTCAAAATACTTAATATACGAGTTAAATACTCGTAGCTTCAATCATAGTTCGACAACAATTTGCAACATTAAAAATCACATATTTCAAAATCATCGGACACGAATATAAAGTGAAGTCTTGCGGAATGGTATTTCAAAGTGATTAAATGCTATATTTGAGGAATTTAGTCAGTACGTATTGTACGAGGCATGCCTATAATCATTAGCTCAATGGTCAAGAGCATGGATTAGTGGTCAGTAGAAGAGGTGTTCAAATCAGCTCACCAATGATTCAATATCAATAGATAGTCCATAAATATTGCATATAAATTCTAGTCTTTGATGAAGAAAGTCGCTCGAGTATCACATTGCGTCCTATGTGAAAGACGGAAAATGTTAGATTTACATCTTTTTTCAAAGCGTATTATAACATAATTGAATCTGATTTTTGGAAATATTTTGCTTTACTTCATACCCCACACTCTACTAGAAGTTTTGCCAACAATCCGTGCCAAATTTTTCCAAAATTCATTCCTCATACAAAGACATTGCGTAATTATCTTTTCTATCGTGTTTTTCCTTCTTGCAACTCATTATCTGCTAAATGTTTTTGTATAACATCTTTTCAGCGTCTTAAAGCAATATTGAAATCAGACATTCTTCTTTATACTAGATAAATGCATTTTCTTTACGTTCATGCAATCCTATAAGCGACTCCCGGGGCCATGGAGCTCGTTTTCTGTAATTTTGATGAATGTCAATCTTTGAAGAATAAATTGCTTATTATTATCATTATCATGACTTCATGCAGCACGTGTACGACATTCTGATGTCATTTATTATGTCAACCGAAATTGAGTATGAAACTAAACAACAAATAATACAATAGATACATAGTCAATAGATCTGACGCCTGCATTTAAATGTTTCAATTCCACGACGATGGATAACAATTGTATGCATCAGCCTGACTGCACAATGGCCGTAAGAAAAGTGTAATATGAACAGAGCGAAATTATACTTTTAATGCTAATAAAAACCTTTATTATATCCATTTGCATCTAAGATTCTCAGTCTGCAAGACACAAGTAAACTTTTCATCTGGAAAAATATCTTTGTTTAATTTCAAAGGAGGTGTATAAATCAAAGTCTGTTGTTACAGAGCTTGTGAAAGCGAAGAAGTGAATGCATGATAAGTTGCTTCATTTATTTTTTACATGCTCCTTAGGGGCCAGGGAAAGTGATATTTGAGCTGATAGCGTCAAATAGTAATCTCAGAGTTTAAAATAGTGTTGAATAGATTAAAGGATTTGAGTTAAGTAATTTAAATCCAAACATAAAATACTCAACAGGGTACGAGGTTGTTGATCCTCAAATAATTCAAAATGCACCGACGGCTTTATTCATCCGATATTCCCAAGTTCAATGCACTCCATGCCATATTGATAAATGGATTCGCAATTCGTATTCAGAATGCAGTGACAAGTTATTTACGACTACAATAATTTCTACAATAACTTATAAAAAATGAAGAGAACGAAGCACATGTACATTGTCTCAACTACAGGAACCAAATTAGACAAGATGTCACTTTGTTGTCGGGTAAATACATTTTAAAGAGCAAGATTTTGGGAAATTTTTTGTCTTCTCAACTTTGCAACTTAGTTTTCTCTTAAAATTTATTCATATAGTCAATTTTTCATGCTGAATTCGAAAATCATATTGGCGACCACACCAAACAAGCACTTGTACAAGTTACTGCATTTGCACGTATTATATATTACTGGTGTCTTCTGACCGATAATTTTACGTTCTCGGTCAGATGCATATTTTCGTCTTTTACGAGATTTTAAAAATTATTATTATTGTCCTATCAAATAAAATTTCGCAAGCATGACATCATTATGGTTCTTGATAATTCTGTGAGTTTTCATGAAATTCGGATAGAAAATGTGGTTTCAGCAAAAAATTGAAATTTTGAGAAAAATCAAAATGTCTGGTCGAAAGCATAATCCCCTATAGGACATTTTTTAAAATTCACAATTGCTCATTTACGATGATCTATAGTTGATTTTTCTTTTGGTGCGACAACTAGACGCACAAATCATAAATTTCGTTGTATAAATAAAATAAAAACATCATTTCTAAGTTGAGAAATGTGCATCGGCTAGAAGACGATTTTTGGGGAACAAAGGCTAATTGAAAAAATATCCCAAATCAATGCAAATGCAATCATGAATTATAGTCTGGTTGAAAGTACAACTCATGCGCTATCACATGACACCATAGAGTAAGCATATTAGGTAGAGTGGTAACTCTGCATTTATTAAATCCCCAATTTGTATACACTTTCGATTTTATTAAATGAACTCGTGGGGGTGCAGGTGGTATTGTCACCAAATGTGAGATATGTAAATTTATGCAGTTTTGAAGAAATTACAACGGAATTGAGTGATCATGATGGTGTAATGCAGAAGGAAATGATATTATTTTATAAATCCCTCGTGTCATGACAGCTTTGGAAAGGTAATGTTTGTGAAATTAGCAAATCGATGACCTGTTTTTGCTTTCATGCTTGCCCTCAAGAGAATCTTCTTAAGCGAGATCATATCATAAGCAACCTGCCACTGGTGGGGAAAAATAACAGAATCAGAGACAATGACTTCAATCAACTTTGAAAGATGTAAATGGGTCCACATTCAATAAATGAAGCATGGATTTAGTGAATCATAAAATCATACCGATGAAAATTGAATTAAAAACATGAAATTGCAGCCAAGAAAGCACAAGAAGATGTCGACTTTTTCTGAAGACTTCCATTGTAATGCCGTTCATTAGATTTCCTTGATCACCAGCTTGATTTCCGCTTAGTTACGATGCTTGTTAGCAAATATTCATTCCTTTTGATATCTAACTTGTTTCATACTACTTACAAGGGTGCGTCATCTCGGTAGTATGTAAATTTGCAAAATTTTGACATTTTTAAAATTGCTCAAATAATTTTTTGGACCACTGGAACATAATCTCCGCAAGAAACTGAATCTTCTCATATGAAAATTTTCACTATATACAGATACTTTTTTAAGTTGACAATCTACCTATATATGCTTACTCTATTCATGACACATAACTTTTTTATATAAATTAAGTAAATCACAACGAAATTTCTTCCCGAAGATAGAGTACGTCTGCTTGGGTCAGGAATTTTTGGTACTGCTTTCGCCTGAGCAAAATTTTCATGAAGAAAACTTTGTTAGATTGATTTGAATTTATGATAACCGAAAAGAGGAGATCCCTATGATTAAGGTGAAAAAGCAGATTATGAAAATTGACTCAGAACTAATGATTTTACAGACGAAAGACACGTTTTATGACAATATACAGCTTAAATGTTTAAATGACAATCATAATCTTTTTTTAGACAAATTTAGCACAATTGTGAGTTAGCATAGCTGGAAGACGATTAAACTTTAGACGTCTAAACAGTGTGTCCAATTTTTGATAAGGATTCCTGGTGGTGCCAATTATTAATGTGGACCTTAAACATTGTTTTCTGTCATATTTGTGTCGCTCCAGAGACATGTATCAATTGTATTAACTTTTTTAACGGCACATATGCGAAAATAATTTCGCCTATCCGCATAGTCACCAATAATCATGCCAATTGATTTAATAGATGCATTCATTCAATTAACTAAATATTGCAACACGTCAAAAAGATCTGTCGAAGTAGAAGTTTAATTGAATAATATTCAACTCCTTGCTCAAGTTGTTTTTAAATACATAATAATATTTGCATCATGAAATATTCGCAAAGATAACTGTTAAGTTAGGTATATTATATACTTAAAAGTGGACATCTGTATTGACTACACATTAGATTAAGATCACTATGCTGTCAATCTTCTAGATTTATGTTGGCCGGGTCTATCGCAGACCTTGTTATCACATTAGGATGACTTCTGATAACACTGCCGCATTGCAAAAATAATTCACACAAGTCTAAAGAACAATATGTACAGTCGACGACAGCAAGTTGGACTCAAACACTAACTTCTTTAAATGTTGATATATTTTGCAAAAATATTTAGGCCTACATCAATATAACATAATTAGCACAATTACATGTAACATAATCAGCATCATTCACATTTTTCAGAACAAATTGGAATAGTCTACGTTTCTAATAACGCGTCTGCCACCCTTTTGCAGAAATGACCGCTTCAATTCTATCAGGCATGGAATCCACCATTTTGTGGCACATTTGCTGGATTTCAGTATCTCTATTCCACACCTGAATGAATGCCGAGATAAGTTCGTTCTTTGTGGTTGGCTGCCTGACTTTAATCCTCCTCTTGACGATGCTCCACATGTTTTCGATGGGATTAAGGTCAGGTGAACACGCTGGCCATGAAAGAACTTGGATTTGCTGATGAGCCAAATGCTGCATAACAGTTCTGCTTTTAAGCTTATGACACGGTGCATTGTCCTTCATAAATATGCCATTGCCATTCGGATACCACTCTTGCAGTTGATGTAGGAGTCTACCATTCAAGATTTGGTCAATATAAGTAGCCGAATTCATGTTGCCTTCAACAACAGACGCTCGCCCAGTTCCATGATAAGAGAAGCAAGCCCAGAATTGAACTTGTGTTGGGTGCTTGCGAGAAAGATTGTAATGAGATGGTGTCAAAGGAACTCCATCGATCACCCTGACGTAGAGAGGACAATTGTCTTGGATGCGTATTATTGTTTCATCTGAGAAGATAACATTTCTCCATGTCTCCAATGTCCAGTGACGATGAGCCTTTGCCCATTCCAAACGCTTGACTGCATGATCCTCGGACAAAAAAGGGCGCCTGTACGGCTTGATTGCCTTGCAGTTCATCTCTACCAAAGCTCTTTGCATAGTTCTTACAGTGCAATCACCAGAGGGGCCTAAAGTCCTTTGAATTTCAGCAGCATCGGCCCTCGGATTTCGCTGAGAAATGGATTTAATGTGGCGTAGGCCTCTATCACTGAAATGTTTATTGTGCCCACCACATTTCGCGTAATTTGTACGGTGAGTTCCTCTTTCTTTAAAGTCCTTTATGACATTGGCCACCATGGATTGACTGACCTGTAGGTCATTGGCAATTTTACGTTGGGTTTCGGTAGTGTTTTCAGCTAAAGTCACAATTTGTAGTCTTAAACCATCATGCGAATTGCTTGCCATTTCCGACAATAATAACGAAGCAACTGCAAGCTAAACAGTAATTTCGAAGTCTATGTACTACACATGCATCCTTCATTTTAAACCAGCAAGTTAATCAATGATATTTTTTATTGTAAACCATAGAATGTTGGATCTACAGATGATACCACAGATATCATAGTGGATACAAAAATAGAAGTGAATCATAAAATAAAATGATCTAATTTTAGCTTGAGTCCAACCTGCTGTCGTCGACTGTATACAGAGTGTTAAAAAAGTAACGCAAAATTTAATTGCTAAAAGTTTTATTCAATTCATAGATCATAATGAGAAGAGAGAATGTAGAAGACGATCAAAGAAGATGTTCAAAGTGTCCTCTGTCATTTAGAACACACTTCGCCATTCTGTCTCGCACAGACCGGCACACTTTTCTGCAAAGAGTCACATCAATGGTCTGCAACTGTTCAGAAATAAGCAACCGCAGCTGGTCGAAAGAAGTTGGGTTGTGGGAGTAGACTATCTTTTAAAGCACCCCACAAGAAAAAATCTGCTGGTGTCAAATCGGGCGATCTGGCTGGCCACTCGATTGGTCCCCTCCTACCAATCCACCTTCCGGGAAATTTTTCATCAAGGAAAGCTCGCACAGTGCTTGCGAAATGCGGGGGAGCACCGTCCTGCTGAAACATAACGTCATCGTCGTAGTTTGCTAAGCGAGGGATCAAAAAATGTTTAAGCATGTAAAGGTAAGACTGTCCGGTAACACTGCCATCAAAGAAATAGGGACCGATTATTCCAACAGAAGAAATACCACACCATACAGTCACTCCAGGCATATTGACGTCTTTTTCGATAATGTGATGCAGGTTGGTGTCATTCCAATAAATGCAGTTGTGCCGATTCAAATGACCATTTAATTTAAAGGTGGCCTCGTCTGACCAGATGATGTTATCAATACTTGCAGGATTTGCTCTGAACATTTCCTCAAAATTCTCACAACTTTGCATTCGCCTGTCTGGATCATCCTCATTGATGGTATGAAATAATCGAGGAATGTACGGCTTATATCCTAATTCTTTCAAGGTATTGACCACAGTCACGTGAGATACATTGTATTCTGAAGTATTGGATATTTGGCGTGCAATACGACGTGTTGACGTTGGAGTATTCGGTTCAATTTCTTGCAACACAACTCTTTGAAACTCTTGAGATTTGCATACAGATGGCCGACCAGAACGACCCTCATCAGCAACAGACCCGCTTTCTTCAAACTTGTGAATGAGTCTCATTATTGTTGAAACATGGGGAGGGCTCTCACCAGCCTGTCTTGCAACTTCAGATGCATTACATCCAGATGAATAATAATTTTTCACCAGATTTATTCTCTCTTTGATTGTGAAACGTCGAGCCATTAACGTAGAGGCATAGTTAATACGCAAAGCTGATTGACTGAACACGAGGAGTGACATTAGTAGATGAGTACAATTCAATGCTGGACAATCACTTTTGAAACTATGGCAGCGACTCGTGAAGTGGACGATTCTAAACATAAGTGTGCTGCAAGTCTGGTAGTTTTGCAATATTTCTATGGTAGCTAGCTTTCTATGGTATCAGTTCCATTCAGTCGTTCTCGATTCAGTTGTTTGCTGACTATGATGAAAATTTTGCGTTACTTTTTTAACACCCGGTATATACGAGAGCTACTAGTGGTGCGAATTTCAATTCAGATGCCAAAAAACGAATGACAGCAGAATTTGATGTGACGACCACATAGGCCTATTTCACAAACTACAGATAATAATAATAATATCCGTTTATTCATCAGAATGAAAATCACACAAGACAAGGTAAGTTGTACAAAATCAAAGGAAATTCATGCATATGAGAATGAACAAATCGTTTAACGTTCGTGAAATAAGTCACATAAACCAATGAAAGTATACCAGCAAGAAGTTAGGATCAATAAATTGATGAAACAGTGCATGTTTCAATTCACTGTCTACTACCTATTCCAAAGCGTACATGCAAAAAATCAAGGCGCATGCGGATGCTGCTGATGGCCATTTCATTATTCGATATTTCAAGTATTCGTCTGCTAGGGATTCCGGTCTCCGTGGCATAGTGGTTAAGTGCCTAGCCTAGCGATCTTTCGTTCTAGAGGTCGAGACCCGAAAGTGTCATTGGAAGTCGCAGGAAGGGCATCTTGACTAGAGAATCACAATGCTCCAGATTGGCAGCTGGGACAGACCAATTTCTTTATCTATTATTACTATTTAGTTCTATCTAGTATTATACATTCAGTATTATTTAGTAGAATTCAGTAGTATATAAATTCCTTCTTGAATTTATTTTACAATAGCTTTTTTCATTGTATTTCGTCTTTGCGATCGTGATATTTTGCTTTTAGTATTGCTCTTTCAGTGTTATTCATCAGTATTGAGCATTATATTATTTATTCAGCATTTTGCATCATTTTGGCCTTGTTTATTGATCATTTTTTATGATTTCGTCTTGATGTATGCAATTGACCTTCGGTTTTTCTCTTTAAATCTATGACTGCTGGTCATTCCTTTGAGCTTCATTTTTCATTGACTTTCCTTTTATTATGTTATCATTGTGTTGTGCATTAGATGTTAACGGACTCTTTTATTTGCTACCATGTACTTGTCAATCCGTCTGATATCGTTGTGATTTTATATGAGATGTGTTAATCGTTTGTGATTCAACACTACAGTGCAGTCGCTTGGAATGGCCTACGACAGTGGTGGGCAACTAAGTTGAGATGGAGGGCCACAAGTAGTGGCCCGCGAGAGGGTTCAAGGGCGACCAATTTTGAAAGGAAGAAATTGTTAGCTTGAAAATTCATTTATGAGGTTATGAATTCATTCATTTTAAAATTTATGCACTTTTGAGAGCAATTTTAAGGACTTTTGTGCTATACGTAGTGATAGTACATGACATAATTGTATTTGTAAATGTATGCAGCTGCATTGTCACCAACTAAGCTGTTCTCTTTTAAGGAACTGAATTCTACGTTCTAAAATCTGTATGAATAATGAAATGTGAATATGTAAATAGACTAAACTAATTGCGGAAGCTTTTTTGTGAAACTAAATGATGGTGATGTGACCTGATTGGTAGTATAAGAATGTTGTATTCCTTCATTCGTAGCCTACTTTATGTATTTATAGGCTAATTGCAACGTTGTATAATTATGCGTGGTGAAACATTTTCAAAAAGGTATCGAACGTCATGTGACTTAGCATTCATGCAGTTGATGTCTATGTCACTTATCTTCATACTGAGAAGGTATTCATTGCGAATGGAACATGGGTTGATCCATAGAGTAGGAATACTAGGTAGAGTGGTAACTCTGCATTTTTTATAAATCCCCAATATGTATAAACTTTCGATTTTATCAAATGAACTCGTGGGGGTGCAGGTGGTATTGTCACCAAGTGTGAGATATGCAAATTTTTGCAGTTTTACAGAAATTACAACGGAATTGAGTGATCATGATTGTATGATGGTATTTCACAGATTCTCATGACCGCCTTGGAGATTTAATGTTTGTTAAATTAGCAATTCGATGGGTTCCTATTACTTTCATGCTCAACGTCATAGTAGTTTGTAGTGAAAAGTCTCTCCCACTGTTTTTATCCACTTGTAATTTTAATAAAATTTGAAGGTAAAACTACATCATACGGTGATCATATCACAGGCAACCTGCCACTTGCAGAGCAAAATCACATAATCAAAGACAATGATTTCAATAAACTTTGAAAGATTTAAATGGTTACACATCATTCAGATTCTAGAAATGAAGCATGAATTTAGTGAATCATGAAATCATGCCGGTGAAAATTGAATTAAAAACTTCAAATTTCAGCCAAGAAAGCAAAATAAAATCTCGACTCTTTCATGAAGACCTCCATTATAATGCTGCTCATGAAATTTCCTTGCAAATTAGCTTAATTTCCGCTTTGTTAGGATGCTTATTAGCAAATATTCATTCCTATTGATATCCAACTTGTTTCATACTACTTATTTAGGAGAGTCATCTCGGTACTATATAAATTGGCAAATTTTGACTTCTTTCAAAAGTGCTCAAATAATATTTTGGACCACGGGAATGTAATCTCCGCAAAAAACTGAATATTTTGATAAAAAAATTTTCACTGTATACAGATACTTTTTTGAGTTGACACTCTACCTATATATCCCTACTCAATGGCTTGATCATTCGAATGAAAACCTTTGTGCCATCATATTGATCAGTAAGTCATTAGTTAATGCTTTTGCAAATTCTAAAGAAGATCAAACTCAAGCTTAGAAGTGACTTTTATAGATCAAAGTCGGAGTTGGCCATTTTCAAATCACCGATTCAAATAATGTCCGCGGCCACTTTGGATATGAGAATCGTAGGCGGTCCACCTAACATGGGTCGGTGGGCCCAGTAATGAAAATTTTCCGGAAAATTTTGGAAAATATTGGAAAAAATTGGAAAAAATTGGAAAAAATCGGAAAATTTTGGAAAATTTTTGAAAGTTTTGATTTTTATGAAAGGCCCTATACTTTGACCGCTACCACACCCGAGGCATCTACACACCGATAGAATGGATCTAAAACTGTTGATTTCATCATTATCTCGAATAAGACGATCTTGAAAAATGGAAAATTTTGAATTTTTGTGATATAATTTTGCGTTTACTACCATGCACAGCCGAGGCATGGACACATCAATGGATGTTCTTAAACTCTTGATTTCATCGTATTATTTCGATAAAAACAATCGTAGCAATACGAGTCCCGTCCGCGGATTTTCGAGCATTCCTTTGCCACCAGTGGCTTGTGGTAATTTGTTGGCATTTTTAATATTATCACACAGACACCGTTTGTGATAACGTGATTTTTTTTCCTTTACAATAGGGGTATAATTTCATGCAATGTGAAAGATCTGGAGCAAAAATAATGCACTTTATTTGGGAGTTTGTTAATAAAGCTTGAAAGTTAAGCTTTATTATGCAGCCTTGATTATAATGATACAAATTCTCCATGTGTTGATGAACATGTAAAGCATAAGCCCACAGTCCACGCAGCATTATATATGACCGACCATATTGGAAGATACTAATGACTCGGGAGATATTTGGAAACTAAAGATATCTGTGATGAGTAGAAGAATACCTATGACAGTTTCTAACTTTTGGCGTATTGTCCGATCTTCGTTGAGGACAAACTACGTACACATCTTCCATTTCTAGCTCAGATGGTTCAGATAGTTCCAAATCGATTTCAGATCTACCCAAATGAATCTCAGACATTTCCAGATGAATTGTAGATTCTCCAGTTGAATTTAAGATCTTTTCAAAGTTGGGTTTCTGACAGATATCTGAAATTCAATTAGAGAAATCTGAAATTCATTTGGAAAGATCTGAAATAGACATGGAAAGGGTACAGTTGGTTCCAAAAGGTAACATGCAGGGATGATAGAGAAGTTTTCGGTCTTTGAATATTACAGTCTTTTCAAACGACTATAACAAGTCTCCAAAACAAAGGAAAAAGGTCAATCACCGAAAAATAAATTTCAAAATTTTCCACTGGAAAATTTTCCATTTGCATCACTACGTGGACCACGCGTTGCCCACCACTCCCGAAATATCTCGAGCTAGAAAATGAAGTCTCGTATCTCAGTAAAAAGTTATGAAGCCTCTACTTGACATAAAGTACATTCAATTTCCTATGTTTAAAAGAATGCTGACAATGCTGTATCCTAAATGTATGACCAATAACAAACGGATTTTCATAATTTAGTAATCAGTACGCATTTTCCCAAATGAGATCCATCCTCGCATCCATTGAATATTTCATCGACAAACCTGACTGAGATAAGTCTTAGAATCTTCTTACTTGACAACCAGTGGAAGGGTTTTTTTGTCAATCTGGCAAATGATTCAAATGAGACTGTGAAAAGTCATTATTGACTGTGAAGAATGATATAAAATGAGATAATTATTTAATAATTCATAAAAGAAATGATAAAAAGTCAACATGGAGAAAGACACAAAACAGAAGCAGAAACGACGACAGTTGGAATTTTCTTCGACACTTCATTACTTTGTCAGTTAAAATCTGAGTTGAGCACGCACGAATGCGTGAGACAGCAAGTGCATCTCACAATGTAGAGGTCGTTGTAATGAAAGTGTAATCTTGGCCCATGAATAATTGCAACTTTTCCGCAGTGACTCATTTGTCGGATTGCATGTAATGATTGAGTTGCGGAGACATCTCGTCTCTCCGATATGATGAAACTCTCCCACAGGACCTACCGTCTCATGACGCTAAAATATCAGTTATAATTTTGTTTGTTTGGTAATGACCGTGGAGAGTAAGGGGCGTTGCTACGCCGTTGTGAATGTATTGATGTCGTGATGTGAAGCAAAAGAAAATAGTCTATGCGAGTAAAAAGTTTTCACACCAATGCGAGCCGATGACAGGGACATAGTGGGAATATTCTTCACAACAAATTGTATGATGTATCATCATTACTCACAAAAGTACATCAAAAAAATGTAAAATCACAAAAGTACATCAAAAAAATGTAAAATCTCTATCTGCTATCCATAAACAGTCAACACAAACAAAATCCATTTGCGTTCCTGGCTCCGAACTGTGTTCTACTCTTAGTTCTCCTAAGTAACAGAAATAGACAGCGAAATCAATTAAATGAAATTAAACTTGACCGGTCTTTCAAGCTCATTTACATAAATTTAGAATTTAGGTAAAGCCGAACGGATCGAGTCAATTCACAGATATTCGGCCGCATCGATGTCTATTAAGATAAGGTCAGAACAGTCCAAACCCTATTAGATAAATTCCAGTGATGGGCTCAAGGACGCTCAAGTAAAAATGCTGTGGTAGAAGCTAATTTAAATAAAGTACAGTAGGTCGAAGTCCAATTAGTGATCTCAGGATGGCTCAAATCCATTTCGATGGAGCTTGAAGTCCAAGCTAATTAAAATAAAGTGCGTCCGATTCAAAACCGCTATAATAAAGAGCATAGAAATAGATTGTTTATCTGAAGTTGACTAGAATGGAAATTGACTCAAGGTCGCGTCACATCCGGGGAACTAAGTTGAGGCATCAACCACCAATGAAGAGCTTGGAATTGCACATGTGACTGATTCTGACCCAATGACACAGCCGTTAACAAGTGTATCTAAAGGAAAATGTGTGTGATTTATTTGCTACTATTGTGCATTGCATGAAGCTTTACTTCCATTCTAGAGGTTTCATTGTTATCAATTTCTATGGATGAAGAACGACGGGATCAAAATCATCATGATAAAGTCCAGCCAGTTCAGGATCATTTAGTTAGCATGCGGCCGGTTCAAGCCCATTTACATGTACGCCTATACACTGTAGACTGTAGGGCACTAACTTAGGCACGAAGCCGAAATTTCGTGCCAGTTAGCGCCTAGTCAGTGCCTTTCTAGTGCCTCGAGGCACCAGTAGGCGCAACTAGGCACTAATAGGCACCAAACCAAATGTTTGTTTATCCAATGAAATCGAAGGAAAAATCAATGGGCACGAACTGGGCACTATGAACTTCATGCCTACTCGTGCCTTGTGTTGGTTAGAATTGATGCCTAAATTTCGTGCCTTCAAGCGATTCAAGCGAAATTTCGTGCCCTACAGTTTACAGTGTATATTAAAGTTCAGTGGGATTAAGACCATTTACATTTAGGCATATAAGCTTATACACAAAGTGTGGTAGGATCAAGACCACTTAGCTGAAGTGCGGTGGATCCACATACATTTACATGCACGCTAAATTATATACATGTAGGCCTACATAAAGTGCAGTGGTATCAATAGATAAAGTTGGATCGGTTCATCAAACCCATTCAAATTGTGGCGGGTTTTTTATCCAATTAGTTAAAGTGCGGAGAGTTCAAGACATTCAATAAAGAGCGGCGGTTTCAAACCCACCCGCACAATCCAAGTAGGGTATACATGCTAGAATCTGGTCTGTGCAAGACAATTTAGATAAATTCCGGACGGTCCCAAGTCAGTGAGACAGCTGCGGGTTAGTCTTAGTCTGTGTCTGTTCGAATATAAACATTCAATTATGATGGCGTACGTGCTCATTACTATCTTTTGTTGGTCATAGTAACCTGCTTAATTTTGTTTAATAGTTGTGATGCTTTCAATCCAAACTCTGCTTCTCTCAGCATTTGACCAATTCACCATGAGCTGGCAATTATCAAATTTGTGACTTAAAATTATTCTTGCAGCAGACAAAATATTATCCATTCATTCAGTTGTGCGAATTCCGCTTGGAATCGAAAATAAAATCCTATTTTGAAAATGTGGAAATCATTGAGACTATGATACCAGTTACAAATTATATATACATTTCACTAAGAGAAATTGTGATTGCCGAGGAATTGAATTTGACTTCTATACAGAAGTAAGCTCGCCGCGCTGGGACTGAGTGCCATCACTACTATAGTGTTGAATACAAAATTTTGGTAAACCTGCTTCAGTGATTCGGACAACATGAAAGACTTCGCCACTAACAACTTCACCTAAATAGGAACACGTAAAGCTCAGAAATATTTGCTAGTCCACTGATGGTTTCGAGTCTTATCTTTTAAAAAATAATGCTATAAAGAAATAATGTATCATTCACTTGTTCATTCAATACACGAAATATCCAACAGATATGCATATACATTCTGACATTATGCACAAAGTATCAGTAGCCCAGAGTTGGAACCAGGACCGACTGACCGCCCCGGTCGACCGGTTGGGTTGTGTCGGTGTAAGTCGATCGGTCGACCGGCACCGGTCGAAAATCGGTTAGTCAATCAATTGGCAGCAAACATGTACGGATATGACTGCCAAATTTGCCATGACTCTCTAGAATTTTTGAAAATCATACGAAATCAGATTTTGTAATCCTTTGCTCCCTGAAGCTGAAATATTGGGTGAATAATAAAAGAACATAGGCTAGGTACCAATAACAGTAAGTAGGGCCTAACATTGCAGCCTTGGTTCTCATTTCATCATCATAATCAACAATGCTGATAAAACGGAGTTTCACTATGTTTGTGTAATAAACAATTTAGAAGGTAGCTTGGCTCATTTATTTTATTTTTTTTAATGATGTTTAAAATCAAATAATTTCAAAACCAATTTTATTTTGTATTAAAAGATAACCAAATATTCAAATGAGTAGATCCAATGAATATAATAGATATCGTATAACCCCTTAGAAAAATGCTGAAAATCTTGTTGACCTCACACATTTCAAAAAGGCTTCAAATTACAAACCGAAGAACCTTTTGTCGCATCTGTTTGAATGACAAAGTGTAAATATATAAAAGACGATCATAGCCATCCGGTTGGGTTAGGTCAGAAAATTCCTGACCGGTTCCAACCGTGGTGTAGCCACAAAACCCTGTGGGAACGCATCTTGCTAATATCAACAGATTATCTGGCGAGGTAGCGATTTTGTGGATAATTTTTTTAAAGGTTCATTTTCGCGTAAAAACTTTCTCCGCATGTGAAAATGGTCATCATTTATCCAAAAACATGTGTAAAATTAAGAAACGACAGGTGGCGAAAAAGTTGCTATAATTGGTTGGTAGATATTTGTTTAGTAATGCGAGCTGATTTTTCGCCAATCGGCGAAATCGTGGATATTGTAGCAACTAATTAGTGGTAAGTAGTAATGTTCGTATATTACCTTTAGCTACATGAAAATATATTGTATACTCAGTCTGATCTGATAAAAAGGGATCTTTTTTTAATTCACGAAGGCTTAAACTAAAAAAGTATTTATCTTCCATAAATGTCGCAGTAAATACTATGATATTATTCAAATATTTGTCATTGTTGTAAATTATTGAATGTCAAGAGATGTTATGAAAATTGATACTTGCGGATTCTCTATATTCTTATCATTATCAAAGAATGATAGTCTGCACTTATTTCCTAGATAGATTAGATATATGTGAAGGATAGTGAGGAGGTGAGGGAGAGAATAGAGCCTCGGCTGTAGAGGCGGATTACTAAAGAAAGTAAGAGAGAAAGTCAAAAGTAAAAGGTGACATATAGAGCGCGAATTGTCGCCGGCGAACTTCGCCAGCGAATATCCCGCAAATATGACTGAACTTTAGCATGATATTCTGCAGCTGACATTCGCCAGTTTTTCGCAAGATTTGTTCCCACAGGGAATAAGGGTGAACCATTCATTGAGCTATGGGCTACGTACAACTTAGAATCTCTTTGCATCTACATGCAAGGTGGTGGGCCTTGTAAAACCACTTAATCACCAATATGGTTAGATTAATTGGAATCCTTTTCTCAGATTGACCTTCGAAAATCTAACAAAATTCACTAGTATGAAATTGCATAATGAGCTTATATTGATGAGACACTGTAGCCACACCTGAACGAGAACATACCGAGGCGACACCGGTTTCCTGTACCTTAAAGTAGGGTCAACGACTATTGTTGAATTATGGTTCATAGCTTAAGCTAGATATGCTTGATCAACGATACGATAGTGTGAACTTCACCTAATGTTCATCTCTCAACCAGAAGCTTTATTCTATATTCTGGCAATGTGAATGACAAATAAGCTTGTCTTAAGAAATTCTGAGTTATCTACATACAAGTTTACAAACTGATCTTGTAAACTAGATGGAAATCAGAACACAACTGTACAGTTACACGAGGATAATATATTAATTAATGTACACGAAAAATGAGATGCACGGGTCTGGAAATGTGGAGGATCAGTAGTCAGACTTAACATTGACATTTTCAAGTCTGATCTGACCCACCAAAGCGACGTTATCACAAACCAGAACGATTGCCTGAAAACAGTTCATTTTCTTTCCATGTTCAGACCGGGAAGAAATTTTATACATTCACGATGAAAGGAAACAATTCGAAGAGGAAAGATAGGAGGGGTGGAGTAAAATTTGGTAAAAAGAAAATAACTGTCGGCAATCTCAATGTTCAGAGGTCATTCTTTGCACCGTTAAGTCATATTGCACTGAGCCGTATCTTCCAAGAGGGAGAAAAACAAAAGCCGAGTCAGGATTGTCGATACTGTTGGTAATTGTTCCATGATAACAGCCAATCTTCCGCGTTAATCTTAAGTTAGATCTTGAGGCTCCTAATCAGTTTAATAAATTAGAAAGCACAGTTCTGTGGCCCGGTTTCAACCATTCCTATTCATAGATATTGGAAGCGCCTTTAGTTGCCGTAATCGTCCAAACGCAGATATTGACCGTTTCTCTCCACTGATGAATAGTCGACCAATAAGATTAAGTCTGTGCCCTTCAATGCGTGATAATGATAAGAGATCGAATAAAAAAGTAGAAAAAAATTAACTGTACAAACTCTGTACAAGCACTCAACAATATAAACAGACAAACAGACAGATATACAGACGAATGAAAGGATTTTGGAGAGCGCATTGTAAGCAACCTTCTCTCAAACTTGAGAGAAATTGGAGTGAGATAGTCACTTGGTCGGAGATACTATTGAACTGCCGTAGGCCTGAGTGGAGCTTTGCAAGGCAAAGGGGTTGACAGGAGTGAAGGGCATACCCATTCCTGAAACGTGAAAAACAAACTATTCAATATTTGGAAATAACAAATGAAAAATACATTTCCAACACAACATTTGAAATGATTAAGTTAAAACGTCATTTTTACACAATTTTCATCCCTAGCGCATACATCTGCGAGTGATGAATGAAGTTTAGGGCATGAAGTTAGCACGTGTTTACTCTAGCTGATATGATAGCATGTGAGTGTGTATCTCTGCGTGCGCTTCTGGAGACGATAGAGGTAGAGTTTGCGATAATTTTCTGCTGAAAAGTTGCTTCTACCGAAATGGCATCTGTAGAAGAGACTAAGTGAAGCGACGTCCCGTCTGACGGAGTGCGACTGCAACTCGTGAAGGCAATTAGAAGAAATAGCCTCATGAAATTTCGAAACATCAAATGTGGACAGTCTTCGAACAGTTACCCAACTTTGAAACTTGCACAACTTAAATCTCTGTGATCAAAAGTATTGTCACAGCACGGCGTGATGTTGTTATCAGTGAGAATGTTCGTTCTGAAATTTCTTTAATATCATAGGCCGGATGACAGACTGATTTCTGATTCTGAACATGGAGCGACGAATTTCTACGACGAATGTTATCGGCAGTGTACATTTCTCCATATGTACTCTAATGATTCCGAGATATTTTACGACGCATAGGTATGTGGTCTCTGTGGCACAGTGGTTTAGTGCTTGACCTAGCGATCTTTCGGTCCAGAGGTCGAGCCCCGAAAGTGTCATTGGAAGCTGTCAGAAAGGGCATCCGGACTAAAAGGTCACAACGTTCCAGAAAAGTCTGACTATATCAGCACCGTCCAAGCCCCAAGTATGGGGAGTAGTGACGTTAAATCTTCATTTTTTTATATTCATTTTCATGTTATTGAGCCAAGAACGTCATCACGGAAGCCATGTGCATGTAGAATCTAATGTACGGCGCAAGAAAAACGTTAATCGACACAAACTGCCACATTTACAGAATATTTTCAAATCGGAACTCTCTCCGATCAATCGTAAAATCTTCCGCTAGTCATCATGTAGTCATTGGAAATTACCACGAGCCTCTTCTCTTCAAAACTCAAATTGACGTGAAAATCCTTCGCCAACAAGTGAGCAACAACATCAGCTAGGCTGGGCAGCCATCACACGGTAGAAGAGAACGACTTTTTTGTTAGACATCTCTCCCTCCTTTCCGTAGGCCCCATGGGACCTCGTAGCGAGCAGTGCAGTTGTCCTGTCCCTAACACATCCCCGATGTCTTCTCGTTAACTTTAATTGTCCCATTACGCTCGGAGCACGAGCAACCATCGATCGATCTCTATGCTCGGCATCTCAACGTCCACAAGGGACAAGAGAGGCGGGGGAGAGTTTGTCTCCCAATGGCGCGTCCCAGCGCTCAGTCGCAGAGTCCTATCGCGTGTCGATACTTCCCGCTGGGGGATCTTCCATTCCCCAATTCCCTGTTCGATGCTAACCTTCCACTGTATTTCGCGTCTTGAAGAAGATTCGGCCTCAGATGTTATTCCAGAAAATACATTCTGAATTATTCTTCTAATCTGTTTATCGAATGATCAAATGCAGAAAAATAAAAAGCTGGAATTTCTGATTTTCTGCTTCTAATTATCTTCTTGCAGTGACATTCGGTAGTTTAATATTAGTTAATTACAAAATTAAATCGTGAAGTAAATGTTCAGGAATAATTCTGGAATTCAAATAGCTTTCAAAGCAACTCAGTCAACAGAATAAAAAATTTGCATAGAAGGACTCATATTCAAACGCTGACTATGAAATTCATCGAAGTGAAAGTCAACATGCATATACATGTACTTCATACTCATCAAGATTTGACGTTTCAGTCATCTCAACGAAGATCATGAAATATTGAAATTCGTTAGGGACTGTCATCATTAAATAAAGGAATATGCATTATGAACCCTTCATGAATACGCAACAGTATTTCACTTCTGTTCATTTGGAATTCCATCTCTTGCCTTCTGAAAGTAACTGCGAAATTCTCAATGTCATTAATTAAGACATACTAGAACTGCTTTTAATCGTTCAAAAGATATATTCAAGATTGACATATTACTATGCCTTAAGAGACAAACCTTCAATCAGTGCATTCTCCGTGTTGACGCACGAAGTGTGGAGGACAACGAAGGAACATAGAAATAAACTTCAAGTTATCCAAAGTGCAATGTTGAAGAACACATGGATTAGACAACAGACAAGAGTAAGTGAGGTCCTGGAGACTGCAGCAAAATTGAAATGGAGCTGGCTGGACTTGTGGCAAGAAGACAAGATGGGCGTTGGACAAAATCTGTAACGGAATAGTATCCGAGGGACGCAAAAGAAGAAGAGGAAGACAGATAACGCGTTGGGAAGACAGTCTAACTAAAGTGGCAGGAAAAACATGGATGCACGAAGCACAAGATCGATGAGGTTGGCGACATCGTGTAGAGGCCTTCATCCAGCAGTGGAGTGAAAACGGCTGAAGAAGAACTGCTTCTATCATTTTGGTCAAAAGGACAATGGAAGTGGTATTTCAAGCTACTCAGCTTGCATGATGAATACATAATCTTCAACAAGTTGGTTTCATATCCTCAAGCCCCCAGCGTAGGAAAACTTGTTTATGTTGTCCTGATCCTCATATCTCCATATCCTTGAACAGCTACAACAAATACACAAGTTATACTCGTATCGTACACAATTATAATCAGCCGTTCATGAGTCTTCTTCAGTTCAATGACAATGGCTTCAAAGAAACCAAGGCGTAGCCTAGTAGTCCAGTAAATCTAGGAAAAAATATGAGTAACCCGGACAAAATTCGTGGTACCCTGAAAATTGGCACACTAGTAGTTTAGATTGTGCTTATTAACATATCAAAAGTCACCACAGATCCGTCGTGTGCTCTCTGAGCAACAGCCTTCGAAAGTTGACATGTTGCATGAGATTTTCCGAAGTCTATGTTGATCTTGTCTGATTCCGATTGGTAAAAAAGCTGCGCGTAATTAAATCAGCTGACGCTCTCAACCAATGAGAGTGCAGCCGGCACTCAATAGGAATTTGACATTCTGTTGCCAATGGTATATGCTAGTTTATTTCAACTGTGATAAATGTGATTTCAACTGTGTAATGGAAATCAAAATAGCGGCGAATTGACAGGGTCGAGAAATGCTTCTCAATTCGTAATGAATTATAGAGTAATGAATGACTGCCTAACGGTACTATTGATCGAGCTGATTGACAATTTCAAGTCGATGAAAACCCGCCGTTAATTCGGTGACATCACGCACCTTACCATCCATACTTTATGTCTAGAATTTTATGTGATCGGTGGCAAAACTTGGCAGCTCTAAGGACAGAAAATGACACCACCCCAGCCCATTTTACTCACGTTTCCACTCACTGGGGCCGTGAAGGAAGTCGTTACTGTGAGGTGGACCCATGGGCGGCATGTTGCCGTAGCCGTTGGTGAAGCCGGCAGCTGCCGCGGCCGCAGCAGCCGCACTGGCGGAATTGCCGGGCCCTGCAGGAACAGCTGCACCAGGATGCACGGCCGAACCCATGGCTGTGGAATAGGGATGATGTCGAGGACTGATACTGGCACTCTGTGACCTTTGACCTGCAGCTACAGCTGCAGCAGCGTACGAGTCTTCCCACTGACCGGTCATACTGTCCGGCACACTAACAGCCAGCTGTCCAGCAGGACCGTAAGACGCAAAGCCGTTGGCTGCAGCGGCTGTGGCGGGAGAACGCGGAGGGGGTAGTGCGAACTGACTGGCTTGTTGGCGCGGTAGATTGCCGTAGATAGCTTCCGCCAGCTCACATGCGCGCTTCAGGATCACTTCTTTAGATAAACGTTCGGGATCGCCGGGATATCGAGGAATGAGTTTGCAGAGACGTTGGAAGCCGTAGTCAATGGTCGGTTCGGATAAGGCTACAAGAAGGACAAATTTGCGTTTGCTCAGAATGTTCAATATAAAAGCAATGCAAACATGAGTAACCGATAAATGACACATGCATGCAACATGATTTTACACGTATAATTAGGTATCTGACACATATTTAAGGAAACGAAATATATTAGAGTCATGCGATCTGCATCCATTAAGATGCATGCACCTTAAATGTCGAGAACATTTTTGTCTATATGCAAAATCAAAAAAATGCTCGAAATGAAGGAATTATTAGCTTTGGACAGGAAACGTTGTCGCATGTCTTCTTATATTCTGCGTGATACTTTTCTTTGTCTTTGTAATTTTGATTCATAAGAAAAAGGCAATTGCTTCTTTTAGATCACCGTGCGTGAATTGAATTACATCTATGACTAATTAGAGGAGAAAATATATATGTAAGCAACATGAATTTGCAATTTGCAAAAATGCCAGAATTTTGCAAAAATATTATAGAACTTTATTTTTGTAGATATTTTTGTTTTTTAGTTTGTCATTTAATGCTCGGCAGTTGCCTCTTTCTTGAAAAGATAGACGCTGCCAAAACCAGCAATAGATGACGAGACTTCTCTCATCATCAGGACGTGTAAAACCAAACAGCAATGAGGAAGGACCTCGACCCAACTAATAAGTTTCTTAATATTTCCTATTTAGCCGTCAATTTTGTCAAATTTGTTGGCTTCAGCTGCTAATTAATAAAGGCAATCAACAGCTCTTTTTGAAGGGAGAGACAACTACCGAGTGAGATTTGCGAAAATGCAGAACTACCTCCGGATCGATGCAGTCAATAGTGCTGAGCTTCGTGATCAGGTCATTAAAGATTACAAAGGGAAGTTGTATGCCATTAACGAAAGACAGAATGCAGGTATTCTGTCAAACTCATGAAATACCTAATTACAAGCTTGTCTAATCAGTGACATAAGTCGAGTTATAAGTTCTTTCACACCTTTCAATAAATCGCTGATATATATACTTTCATAAATCTATATTCATTTAGATTGTCGTCTTCTGAAAGTGTTAAAAACCTCACAGCCGCTTAGTAGCATACTGATAAGGCCGCATATTGAATTCTATAATTATTCTATAGCATCGAGTGCTTAATATGATCCTTAACATCCTTTCTTTAATTATGATGTTTTACTCGACTAATACTTGAATGCACTTTGTCCACAGTTATCACAATGTCGGTGTGGTGGAGAGTTTGTTGGATCAATTTTATATTAAGACAAATAGAAATGTTCAAACATTTGATTTCGAAATGTTTCAACATCAAACCAATCTTGATATCGAAAAGATCGTCTTCAGTCAGAATGAAATCATCCGAATGACTTTGCTGATGTCCTGCCAAGTTGACTTCATTCGCCTTCAATTGCATAATTAGAGTTATAAGAACGTGAATTTTCACCTTTGAAACGTTGCCAATGTAGCACAACAAAGTATTGAATATCATCTTCAGCTATTGCAAATATAATTGACCTTGTAAACTGATTAAATGAAATAAATTACAGTTTTGAAATCCCCGAGGAAAGATACCAACTCATATTTCTTTTTCGATATCAACTTTCAAACTGGAGTTCAACTAGCTCAGTTTTATCAACGTGATAACAGAAACTTTCTTTACATACGAGATGATCGGCAACAATTGATAATTCAAATTAAATGCCTTGCAGAAGAAGTTTTATTGCAAAATTATTTTGCAAATCAGAAGACAAGCAAGTACAAGAAAAACATGCTACAACTGATAGGAGAATAGAGAATTACTACTAATCACAGGATATTACATTTAAAATGAAATCATCATGATATGTATTTCTCCAGTCTATGTAATCGAAATTTAAAAATTAGTGAACGTAACTCAGCACTAACTGAATTCAACGAATTAAAATTAGTGTCAAAAAACTGCCACTTTGTTCTCATTTACTTTTTCAGTATTCATTTAGAGTAGAGTCTATAATTCGTACGAGTTTCCACGTGTTTCAGCAGAATGACCACAAAAACAACATGATAGTTGCCACATGATGGTTCGTGCAAAATTACGTTATCTATTTTTTTGCAATTACGAGCGCTGATTACTTTAATATGTTCGAATGAATACACCAATTGATCATAAACACCAAGATACTAGGACTACTTATGTCAATATTGCCACCGTCCTAGCACCGGCTGTGATCAAGAATGTTGAAGCTTGAATAATGATCTTTAAAATTATTTCTTTCTTCTGAATGACCGGTGAGACGAACTTGAATTACTTTTCCTGTTTACATTAATGCAATGATATATATGCACAAAAAACATCTCAGTTGCTTCCGGACATCTCGTTTAGTGAATAGCAATAATACAAAAAGTGTAAGGTGATTAAGAAAAATATCCTAATTAAAAGAAAATAAATATAAGATTATCCCAAATATTACATAGCTGATTTCTACTTGCCGTTTGTGCTATCCAATTAATATGTCGTTACTTTCATATGTTATGATGAATAATAAAGTGCATTTGTAGGTCCTCTCCTTCCAGCGTCAATCTATCTTTTTCATCAAACTGTTTTTCTTCATCTCATTTTGGTGAATTGTGAAAATTTAACCTTGAAATCTTGTTTATCGAATGTTATCGACGTGTTTGCTGTATCAGAAGATATACGTTATTGACTTTTGACAATTATTTGTAATTACTTAAAGTCATTATGCAAAAATTCTCAGACAGAAACATTTTATGGGAAAGCGTGATGTCTACGTTGCTATTGTCTGATAGGAATAAATGCCACTGTTCAGGTAATGGCAAGAAAACAGCAAAATATACATTTTCATTTCATTAAAAGAAACACTTAAGTAGAGAGCATGAAAAATGGTTAATTTATAAGATTGTCCACCGCCCTATCTTTCTAAAACTTTTATTTCCAGATGCCACTCGGAGTAATAAATTGATCTGGAATTTAATCAAACTGGAGACTGTTTACCTTTTCAATTTTCATCTCCCTTAGTGATTCATTCTCTTGTTCTGGGACGAGGATATCTGCCCCTCTCGATTTACGCCAGATGGAGTACTACAAGTCACTTGGGGATGTCATCCGCTAACAAATTGAGAAAGGCAAGTGTCTTTTTCTGCAAATTCAGTGTGGGGAGTTCGACGTGCAGATTCTGTAGTGTTAGGTTTGAAAATTCACAATGTGATGTGAGAAGTTCAGTTGTTTTCACTGTCCTTATTCGAAGATTTCTCCTGTCCAAATGCCATGGACTTCTGATAGACAATAATCGCACCTCCGAAATATTAATTATGTTGGTGGATGTTATGTTCAGCCAACTTAACAAGTATGTAATGCCGGATATTCGAACAGAACATACCCTTGTAGAAATCGCGTTTGAATTGTGTGACTGCGAACGAAACTATGAAGCCACCATTCTCTAACGCTTGGTTAACCCAGTTGATCTAAATAAACTGGTTGTTCTCGAGTACTCGCAGCCATACACATCCTTCACACAGCAGATTGATCGAATGTCTGTTCATTTCATTCAATCAAATTTTTCGCATTGAGTTGATCGCCAAAAACAGAAGCGTGTTTATAATTGTCATCGTTGTTGAAAACAGGTTGTATCGCTTCTTGAAAACTTTAATGGCTCGATAAAAACAAAAGTTAGCTATGTACAATAGCTATTGTACATAGCTAACTTTTGTTTTTATCGAGCCATTAAAGTTTTCAAGAAGCGATCCAACCTGTTTTCAACAACGATGACAATTTTCGCATTAATTTGAAAATATTACCATTGTTATCCGTACTTACTTCATGCACACTCCGGGCCCGTTTTATCGGAAACATTCAGGCATAGGCTCGGCTTATTTATTTAGGTCCCCCCTTGCCCCGAAATCTATTGGATATACTGCATTACGTCCACAATGTCCTGCAGCAATGGTTCAGTTTAACTCATTTTTAAATCTGTAAACCGAATGAATTTCGGCTATATTTTCGTCATAACCCTAAAATGGTCTGCATGTTGTAGTTTTTCATCGCAAAAAATCAAAAAAATAGATATATTCAATGAAGCATGCCTATTCGTTACGACTAATTCAACATTACAGGAGTATGCATGACATTTAGGCTCGCTCAGTCAGCACTGTCAACATGCTTTTCTCGATTTAGTCAAAAGTAACTACAATTTTGACCTATTTTTGCACTTTTACGAGAATAATATTCGAATACCGCAATTTACACTTATGTGGATTTGTTTATTTATAATATAACGTCGTGTCAAGATGAGGATTGATTTTGTTTCTCGTCATTCGTGCGTTGATGTGTAAAAGATCCCTACAAATACGCTCAATGTGCTTTGATACTTTTGATAAATAACTTCTATAAAAAATAAACCCATCAAAATTATAAGAATGCAATAGACCATGTAGCTAGCGAGTTCTATACCAGAAAATACATCTTTCAAAATTTAATCACTACATTCTCGAATCAAGTTCATTTACTTGCCGTCGAGGCGATATGCTTTAAGAGGCTTTACATTTTTGACATTCTATTTCTGTAAATTTTGAAACTCAACGGCGGAGATAATATTCACAACCTCTGATCTACCAAATTATTTCGCATTGGAAAAACTATCAACCAGCATTCTAGACTAGCACTTTTTGAATGAAAATGTTTCCCAATATACACGATTTTCTAGTTGAAAATGGGAGAGATCGTCAATTTCTAAGTTCACTTTATGTGGAGAATCTTTCATGTGTCTCGTCATTTAAAAATATGACATTTTGCACACAAAGCTTGTGTATAGTAAAATCAAATGTAGAAAACTACTTGTGACGGCAACTTCTGAATGTGCATTATTATAACAACGAGATGCCCAATGGAGATATCTACACAACAATGATTTAGGTCAGGATGATGCCGGTACAACAAGTTAAAATTTGATACTATTGTTCAATCTTGGAACAGTAGTATGTAAAATTTGGTGATTCATAAATTGGAGTCAAATCACTTACAAACATAGGAGAAGCGCCCGGGAGCTCCCTTGCAAAATTGCTTTGACTTGTAGGAAAGCGTCACTTCCACCACTCCTGGAATATGTCTTGGCGGAGTTTGCACCCTGATCGCGTGGGAAGTGATGAGCTGAAGAAAGGAATGGAGGTTAAAGGTTACAAATCGGCGGCGCGACAGGTGGTCTGCTATAACAGTTAAATGATTATCAATCTCTACTCACTGTGCATCATCAATTATTGACTCAATTAGCTCGACATTTCCCTCACATTCAATTACACCTTTTGTTATTACTCTCTGGTCTGACCGAGTCAAGCAGAGATTCGCTCAAATTTGCGACACCAAAATACTTGTCATCAAGTCAGGAATCTGACAGCAAAACTGTAACAAAGGCAGTTCCGACTTTGTGATTCTGAGATCGCTGCAGAAAATAATATCCTCAGTCATCACTATCATCGTCCATCGTAATTCTTTGACAAACCTTTCACTGGCTATTTCTTAACGAATTATTGCAGTTATTTCGGATATTTTTCATTCCGAAGATAATAGAACGAACAATGTGAATGAGATATATCATTCATACTATTGGCTGGACTCTGTCCTTCTTTCAAATGCCTGAGGTAAATTTCAGTCAATAGTGACTCTATTTTTTTGATGGATGCTAATTTTTCTCTATTATAAATTTAATTTTTGAGGCTGTGCATCTTAAATGTACAGGACCGCGCTTGGTCGGATTTGAGCGTCCAGGATTTAGCGGTCGAAACGCGATCGTCCTGACCAAGTTCCTGTTGATGACCTCATCAAAAATAGTCATATAAATTGTATGCATATTTTGTAGAATTTTATTTCACGTTTTAGCTTAAGGAACTAATATTAATTCTCTTACACACCTGGTAGATTTTAGATAGCGTAGTCTCGCTGTGTTAGCTAGATCTGGTATTTTGATTGGAAACAGACCTGTCCTCTTATCATCTGAATGGGCAGACTGTTAAACAGGATCTTTTCAATATATAAGTGATAAACATAATTTTGAACAGAACGACTTACTCGCCAATTCATTACACATAAGGAGAGGAGAAGCGTTGTTTGTCCTTCTCGTAAGTATTTTTTAATTTTTAGACATTTTAGGATATAAAAATTTTCTTGTAAATCATATTGTGCACCTATTAAAAATTAACTAGTCATTAGCTTGATTTTTTTAAAATTTTGTTACCTTGACGCACTTTGCTACGTTGAATACTGTGGTTTAAGAAATCTTATACTGACGTAAGTGACCTTCGTTATTGCTACTGCTGCAATTTGTGGTTTATTGTGTTGGAACTTCCATATTTAGTTTGATTAATGAATTCTCGCTTATCAAAAGTTTACATGGAAAAGTAATAGAAAATGGAAACAAATACAGTGACAAAAAAGCAATTTGGTAAATGTTCATAACAAACATAAGCAACGCATATTATAAAGTACCGTACTGTATTTTCAGCAACGAATGTATTGATATTAATGCCAATGACTTTCTATCATAAATCTTCGTACCATATGTACTGTAGCTCGTAGAATCGGTTGAATGATACACAAAAAGCGTTACCCTATGACGACATCTTATTCGAAACATCTTTAGATGTGAAATGAAACAAAAGTCATTCATTATTCCAAATGAAGAAGTCTCTTCTTGATGGATACCTCGTTTTTATTGAAGCTTTCGCTCAACTGCAAAACCAGGCATTCATTATTATGTAAGCAGGTACTTCAATGTACAAAAATTCCAGTACCAGGTATAAAAAGTGTGATAGTGTGACTCCTTTATTAATCATTAATTCATAGCCAATTCACAGCTAATTTACATGACTTTTGAAATTACCTCACCATAATACATGTTTTTTACAATCATTGCAGATAAGGTCAAGGAAACATTTTGACATCAATATTGTTCGCATGGACATATGCGTCAGTGTCAATACTTATTAACAATATATTAAGGTGATATAATTATTGCAATTAGTGTAATGAATACAGATTGGTTTCATGCCTCAGTTTTTCCGAATGGATCATAGGAACTCATTTGATATGGTTAGATATCTATGCTGTCTCACTTCAATCGCATACACATCCAATATAATCTCCATGGTGTGGATGATGCAATTACTAGTTTTGATTGAATCTCGGTATTTTAAATAAAAAGTCTTAAAACAAAGTTAAAATTCAATGCAAACGGTTTCGTATCAGATAATGCGAAAAATATCTCATTGTTCTCAACCGGGCGTTTGGCTGCCACGTTTCGTCCCCATTCCCCAGAGCTGAGCGTTACATGATCCAACGTTTTAGGGTTTTTGTGGAGATCAAGTTAGAGCACACTCTTATCACTTTTTTACCTTCCTCCCACACGCGCCAAAGGTTGCTACAACACACTTCTATCGCAATGCGTTTGCCGACATTCGCTACACTGTTCCCAATCTTTTGACTGATTCCTGACGGGGCATGCCCAAGGGAAAGGACGGAGGGCGACACGCTTGAGTAGCGGCCAACATCGGTTCACTGCCTCCACAGCTACTGTATAAACTCTCGCCATAGCATGCATGATTGCCCATCAGCCAGGTCGATTTAAGTCGATTTTCTTGAAAAAAGGAGTAGGCCTCGGCGACATTTCTTCTGTCTATGAATGACGTTGTTCAATGTTTGAGTTTATTTATTGGTGGGATTCAATGACAACAGGAGTAGCTCAAGCATTGTGTTTTAAAAAGTTGAATAGTTTAATTGTCAAATTTTCCGTTCCAGTTTTAAAACAGATATTATTCCTTTGCATCTTCATTCATCTGATTTCTTGAATTTACACAGGATTTATCAATGTGATTTAAAAGGATTTCTTACAGCTAGGCCGCATACTTACGTAGAAATATAATTAAACAGAAAACATGTATTGCAAAGATTCCATTTTGAAAATATGGAAATTAGGCAACGAAAACATGTGCACATATACGCGACGTCAGTTGCTCGAAATATAACTTCAGATGATGCTTCCTTAGTGACTATCAGTTGTGCACATAATTTCATATGGAGTGTTTACATACATTTGTGTATGTTTATTTCATCTCGATTGTGACTTTTAACACATCAATGATTTTTCCTCCATCAATATACTACTGATATATCAAGAACGGCAATTCCCAGGGGTGCGGACAATATAAGTTGAAAATCAGAATGCCTGCAAATAAATAATTACACAAAGTATATTTAGTTCCATTTATTATAAGAAAACGAGATCTAACGATTACAAAACTAAACATAAATACTGGTATTGTTGGATGTGCACGATGGTGCAATCTTTATAACCAGTATTAAAGAGTTTTTTCGTATCGTAACGCTCAATGGCATAATTTATATTGTTTGCAGTCGCAAAATTTCAATACACTTATACTTCAAATTATACGCTACCTATATATATAGTTAGCTGTATATAGCATATATTATATTATATTAGTACTATATATATTATATATAGTATATAGTGTATATTTCTATATATTATAGAAATTTGCAGTAAGCTATATGCATCCAGTAATATAAACATTAAATTGATTTCATCTGTTCGAAAAAAGCAAAACATTTGAATTTCTACCACGTTCAAACGTTTTCAGATAATTGATGAACGGGATCTACATAACGTGTGAAAATTACATTAAATTACCGATCATCAAGAAATCAATTTTGTTGCCAAAATGCTTGAAGTCAATGAAGACAGCCAATTTGTAGTTCTAATGATTTTAGAAATTTACTTTATTGAATAGATAAAGCTCTCAAATGACGATGTTCTTAAAAGTCGGATCAAGAAATCCTAATACCTTTACCTGAAAAAGTGGACCGTTGGCTTATTGCCCGTACGCCTATGAATAAAATAGAATGAATTGGCTATTGCTTTTACTCACCTCACTCCACACAAGCATGGTGCCAAAAACGACTTGTAAACCATCGAAGAAGTTATCGCCAATGATGATGACGATATTACCACCCGTGGTCCATCCCTCACTTGGACAAATAGCCTTGATAGTTGGGGTGGCTGGAAAGAAAATTGAACGGAAATCAATATTGATATCAATCAGCGAAAATGCAAATGAGAATCAGTGGCCAGTTGAATCATCCAAAAAGTTTCGCAGCAACTTTCATCACACAATTATTCCATCACCAAAAATGTTGAATAAAACAACGATGTCTGCAAGCAAAACAACTTTTGAAAGAATAAAACCCTTTAAATGAACGGTGAATATAACTACAAATAACTTTTCAAATAAAAGGTCGGGTATAGGGGATCTTCCGTAGCACAGTGGTTAAGTGCCTGGCCTTGTGATCTCCTGGTCTAGAGGACGAGCCCTGAAAGTGTCATTGAAAGTCCACAAGTGGGGATCTGGACTAAAAGGACGACAGCGCTCCAGAAAAGTCTGAATACGCCAGCACCGTCCAACTACCCAGTATGGGGAGTAGGAACGTTAAAGCTTCATCAAGCAAGTAAAAGAAAACAAGCAATTCGTCTCTTGATCAGGGACTTGAAGCAAGCGGAAAAAGGAGCGTAGTGGAAGGGTTTGGAGCTGAGCAACTTTGAACTAGTAAGACAAGTAAGAACGTAGGCCATTGAGTTCGAAATAAAACATGAAAGTATTCTATGCTTTATTTATTCATGAGTGGGCATTGTTACTTATCGACTTTTTTGTCATGATCTTGCGAAATCCTGTCATCAGTGACGCTTATGCCCAAGGCAAGATATCAAACCCATTACGCTTTCTAATCATTTTATTCATGATTTAAACTGATGATGATTCACTGAACTTCATGATCTGATAGAACTGAAGTTATGCAAACAATTATTCTATAATCAAAACTTCGAAATTCTAGTGAATATAATACCACAGTGATATCAGCTACGCAAGTCTTTCGAATATATCTACAAAATCCAATTTACAATCTGTAGTCTCCCTGCACAGTGGTTAAGTGCTTGGCCTAGCGATCTTTCGGTTCAGAGGTCGAGTGTCATTGGAAGCCGTCAGGAAGGGCATCCGGACAAAAAGTACTACAACGCTCCAGAAAAGTCTGACTATGTCAGCACCGCGCAAGCCCCCTGTATAGGAGAGAAGTGACGTTAAAGTTTCATTGTGACTTCAAAATCACCTGAAAAATGACTTAAAAATATAATTAGCAGTTTGAAAAAGATGTCATGAGAATTTATATGGCTCGTCATTAAATGACGACAAGCCACTTAAATTCTCATACTCGCTTTCTCAAATTACTAATTCCATTTTTCAGCTTCCGTTAGATATTATCATAAAGATCACAGCAGGCTCTTCATCCGCCAACACAGAACAAAGATGGTATCAGGTGTGACAATTTCACGTAGAAGACAATCCACGACTGATGTTTACGTGTCTTCATCAAAAGAGTCACATCTCGTTCTTTCGCTCGATCAGCATGTGGTAATTTTTTAACAGACAATTGAGTTATCGGTCCCCAAATCACAAGAGGAAATGACTTAATACAGACATCAACATAATAGTCTTTTTGCCCGTAATCTACCGTCAAATGGTGTCAACTGTTAGAAGGCATGAATAGCGAGCACTACTAACGTTTCATTTAACAGCAACAAAGTACAGTGAATTATCAACTTTGAACACAGGAGATTAAATCTAACTAAAATGGAATTCAGAGGCCTTTGAAATGTGCCTCAATTCAGATATCAAACAATGTGCATACCTTCCAGATATTTACAATAACTCTGAAATATGAGGATATTCAAGGAACTGATGTCTTGGCTTTATAAATTCTTTGTTTGAATCAATGTGATACAGAAACTTGCTTAAAACTTTGTGAACAAGACCAGACCAAATATAATCCGTCAAAAATGAGTTAAGAAAGCAATCATTGTGTAAAACAATTGGAATGTGTCTTAATATAGCTTTCAAAAGAAGATCACTCAGTCTTCAAAGTCATTTAGCCATAAATGTAAACCTCCATGTGCTGCATAAAGAAACACTGACTCTTGATAACATGATTCAACTGTGGAAAAGTTACAGGCCCGATTAAACTACATACGGTATAGTTGCCGAAGCAGCAATTATTACTGGCTTTTTTTTACCTATTACAGTAAAGCTGCAAAAACAAATGACTGATAGTTCATATGTTTCAATATTTCAGTCTTGCATGCATTTCACACGGTATTACACTAAAACCAAAAAGCAGTTAGCAAAAATAAATCGCGCCATTTACCACTGTCGCATTAGAACCACTCAATCGTACATCGCTAAAGCAGGATTATGTTAGCTCACCACTACAGACCAAATTTCACACAGAGGACCATCACCACGGAGGGTTATAGAAAAATAAGAGCACAACTCACGTCCACTGAAGACATCCCGGTCGCCCCACAATCCTGTAACAAACAAACGACCAGCTAGTGATCATTCAAGACAAGAGGGGATCGTGGGAGAAGATGCGGAAGTTGACAACCAAGATACTGCTTGAAAAAATAACTTGAATTACTTGAAAAGGCTATAGAGCTTAAAATTGTCTTAAACCGGTGATGCCTTGAATTGGGGTGCTGCTATACTATATTTCTGATCACTAATGCATTACGAGAAACAACTTTATATAACTTATCTTTCTGTAACAAAACAATGAGGCCTAGCAAGCAGGTTATGCTCAAAAGATTATAGTTAGGGTTTCTCATTGCAACAATATCTTAAGAAAAATTCGTTAAACTTATGGAATTTAAGGAATAAAATATATTATAACTATTCTTAATTAGAAATATTTCTTGAACATTTCTCTATCGGAAAAAATCATTCATCGACGAAATTATCAACAACCAATTAATCAAACATTATGACCAGTCTCTAAGCCGTTACTCGGAAAATTGACTGTAAAAGATTATAAAAATCGATTCAAAGCTATTTGTTTATAAACCAGCAATCTATGTAGATATCATTTCCTCTTATAACATCAGTTTTACTTTACGATAATTACATATGAGAAAATTCTACATGTATCTGACAGTCACTGGTCCCTATCATCGATACTTTTTTGTTTCTAAACAAATCAACAAATCAAAAGAAGGAAAAACAAGATGGCATGAAGAAGCGGTCTCAACTTTCCTATTCTAATAGGCGCTGGGGGGAAGAAATGGCAAGAAGAGTAAAAGAGGGGCCACAGCAATTTCTCCTGCAGGTTTTCTGACTGAATGAGCTGAGAGAAAGATCTCAAGGCGACAAAGGCGGAGGCTGGGACATTGTTTCTTAACATGCAAATGAGTGAAAGTTTACGACAAACAAACAACTCAGGGACAGATGCTTCCTAATTGGAAGTCATCGCCGCAATGACTTTGGGTTAAATGATAGGCCTCGTCCATCACACAACAAAGGTTCTGACCGGGCCTTCCAACCTTCTTCAAAGTCGTAATTATCAAGCAGAACTGTGACTTCTGACTGCTAGACGTGTGCGACACCAATCTGGCGCTAGGGCGGAGTGTCATTGTTCGTGGGAAAGCTGGAGGGCCTTCGACTTGAAGCGATCAAAGCGAAAATTGTCGATTAGACCTCTGACTACCTGCAATACCATTACCAGTCGCTTATTCGCCAATCAAAACAAGCAATTTGATCAATGTAGATGTTCATAGATTAGTAGACCTGTGGTCATCGTAGGTTGTGCTCCAAACACGCAACTAAACATTAAATTCAATGAACACAACTCCTCTCTAGAGATGCAATATTAGAAAAACTAAAATCTTCTACTCGCATTTGATAACTTTTCCCAATGCATTAGATAAGCCATGCACATGAAACATTGTAGTACATCTTGAATATTTTGGTTCCATCTGCGACCACATTTATCTTGATTTGGAAGTCTTAGACACCGCATGCCCATCAAAGAACTAGATGTCACCTTGTCTCGATCGTTGTAAGATAATCATTAGTGGAAGCTTGGTATCTGCTTTTGAACAAATTGAATAGAAGGATATTTTAGAGATACGTATGTCTGTCATTGAAAATGTTGTAAGGTGGTCATAATCAACATATCCAAGAGAGCAGAAAGCCATGGATGCACACTGAGTAAACTGAGCTTCGGATTGTCCTTTGCCTTGATCACACCTAGATACATCGGCGGTTTTCTCCACATAATGATAGGCTAGTCACAACTTCACTTGCCAAGCTAGTGGAATTATACACTGTTCAATCAATCTGTGAGCATTTGTGGTCTCCGTGGCACAGTGGCTAAGTGCTTGGCCTAGCGATCTTTCGGTCCAGAGGTCGAACCCCCCCGAAAGTGTCAGCGGAAGTCGTCAGGGGGGGCATCCGGACTAAAAGATCACAACGCTCCAAGTCTGACCATGTCAGCACCGTACAAGCCCCCAGTTAGGCGAGTAGTGAAGTTAAACCATTCATTTCATTCAATCAATCATTCATTCAAATTCCGAGTGACAAGTTATATTCGTCCATATATCTTCGAGGGCCGATAGTGTTCTTCACCATCTACACCTGCCATCACGTCGTATTCTTTCCATGCATTTCAACCTCCAAATCCGATTGCAACCTATTATTCTGCCGTTGAATAACTATCAGTAACTTCATTTTCCATCAAGTCACACTCATGACTTATGGAAAATCTCCCTGACCGAGTACTGGCATCGAATCTCGACAAGTATGAAGAGAAAAAGACGAACACCGACCTTCAGCCCCGTTCCCCCATCATTGCCTCTCTCCCATACTCTTCACATCGCTTCTAAGGCTCCTCCCAAACTTAATTCCATTTTGTCCTCCCTCTACCGCTGAATAATGAATGATTTTCTACAACTCGCCTGCCGCCCCATTGTCTCTTATGGATAATGAAATTATGGAGGAGACTAAAAGAGTTCATTAGTGGAACTGGTGCCTCAACCACGGCCTCCGACATGTCAAAAAGTTTTTATTATCTCTCATCTGCTCTTTCGTTCACTCATTCATCCAACAATCACTTTGATGGAAAACGGAGAAAAGTCTACATGCACTGCTCGGTCCAAGTTATAAATGCGCTTCACAATCATACACTACACGAAAGTAAGAGTGACATCAACAGCACGAAGAGACATTGAGATAGAAAGGAAAGTTCGCAGCCACAACGATCGACAGCTCAGTCTCGCAGGTCAGTGCCATCTCATCCCAGCAGTCATGGCCGATAAAAGGACCTGTCGTGACTGAAAATAAATCACCCTCTAGAGAGCCAGAAGGCAGAGATAAGGGGTGCACTACTCACCGCCTTCTGTGGGATCGTTCCGGCGCGCTCTTCGACCGTGCTTTGAGTTGTTGTGGACGAACATATTGTCTGACGCTGCCAACAGGGAGACAGAATCGACTGCTGGTGTTCGACACACAGCCACCTGATGAAAAAAGAAAGAAATTGAATTGTGATAATGTCTACCATTGAACGAATTTGTTAGTGTTGTACTGTGAGAAATGGATAGCAATCCCTGGACCCCAAAAATGTCACATATCAGTCACAGAAAATGTTCATGCTTACAAAACTAATGTTTCAGATCATGTAGTGGTCCTGACATATTTCATATAATAGAAATACATTGAAGCAATGGAGATTAAAAAAAGGAGCATTCAATTCCCAAGCAATATTCGTAGCATCATCGCACAACGCATAACATGTACCTATGTACATAGTTAATATGTTTTCTTCTTTTAATTAACATTTCTGTTCATGGAGAGGTAGATGTGGAAGCTTAAGTCGGAGGATGCACGCAGGTTTGATTTATTTTTGTTCTTAATTCAGAATTCTTCACACCAATATTACTGATAAATGAATGAGCTACAAGAATCAATGGGTTAACCTGACGACATCACTTCATTTCCCAACGGTTGTCAACGAATACATTTCTGACAGTGGCCGTTAGTGCGGTCGTTGGTCATTATTCTTCGTTCTACACGGTACGGTGCTTGGCACAGTGCTGTTACAGCTTGCCTGTGGTAACTCATAGCAAATGATTGGAGTTTCCTGATGTTATCGAGTGAATTGTCCGTGTGTTCGGTAGATAAATAACAAACCTACATCCCACTATCACTAGGCATTATGAAGCTGCTTCGGTGAAGCTGTTTTAGCGGCATTTAAGTGAAAAGCAAGTAATCCTTGTGATCCAGTCCTCTGTAACTGGCTATTACGACCATCATGTATATTCATGAACTATTACAATCATCTAGATTGAAGCTAGCATCAAATGTCATCAAGGGAATGTCAATAGTGCTCAGTCGAACAGGATTCCTTTCGCCCTCGGAAACTGCACGCTGAATTTATCACAGAAGTTAACAAGTACTGATAGTAACTAAATAAAAAGACAATAAACGAAAGCACCATCAATAATCAAAATTGTTAAGTATCGTTTGAGTTCGTCCACAAAACTTGTCAATGAAAGGTTGCGACTCAACTAAATTGTGCTCCAGCTCCTAGTAAAATTACTTTGACAGTGAAATTGGATAAAAATTCTTATACTCGTACACTATACCATATCAATCTTCATAAATTTTAACTACCTAAATTTCTCGAAGTGAATATAATCTTACTTTTATTTCGAGTCAGAGACTGCATTTAGGATCACAACATTCGAGCGACAGCCACTTTTGCTGCTCATTTAAGAATGAGTGAGCGAATTTTGTATGAGATGAGCGAGCGAGTGGAGTAAAGTATTTCGCTTGAATAATCTTCTCAGGATAACAGTATTAAGTAGATTGCAACTATTGTGTAACACCTCACATATTTATTAAGCTGTGAGAGTCAACATTATTATAATAATCAAAATTCAGCTGCGTAAACTAGGCAAAAGAAAGTTACTAAGTAGTGGTCAAGAGATCTGCTAGATAAAAATTGAAACACCAAAGTGCGGTAACAAAAGGTTGACATAATCACAATACATAGGACACATATTATCTTCAAAAGACTTCAGAAAAGGAGACTGGGTAATTCTATGATTTCTCACACATTTTCCAAATTCTCCGAATTCGTCGAATTTCGTCAAGCTTAAACCACTTATGTTTATGGTAGACTAAATCTATCGCAGAGTAATGGTACATGCTGAAGCAAGCCCTACGTCAACCATAGCATGACGAATTGGTCTTAGGATGCGAACAAAACTTCCACATACAGTTCTGATCTTGAACTTCGTGTGATTTTTGTCGAAGTACTGTCAGCCTTACGTTGACATTGCCCGCTGCACAGTAACTCCATGAAATTAAATTTCGTACTTTAAGGAACTTAACGCGACTTTTGAAAATTGCTGAAAATGTGGGCTGACATACCTACTCGCAGAAGTACCGGGGACTGCACAATTTTATTTGCACTATATATCCATTACAGTGGCTCTTTGGTTTGAGTGCTTGCTTTGTCCACATAGAGCATTACGTTTGAAAGTTGTCGCCTTTTGGGCTAGATGTACAACAGTAATTAATTTGTAAGCTATCCTTTTGTGAAAATCTATCCTAGTTCAGAGGTAATAGAAGAGCATGACGTATTTATTGGACAACTCAGGGCAACCCAATGTCAAGCAGATATTTCAAAAATCTAGCTCGAATTCCATTGATATCAGTGCATTTCTTCTGCTACCCACAGACGAGATTACAAAGTTAAGCTTTGAATCTTCGGCCTTGCATCGGGTTGCCATGAAAAATGATGGCATGACGTCACTACTCCCCTCTGACTGGGGGCTTGGACGGTGCTGACATAGTCAAACTTTAATCTGGAGTGTTGTGATCTTTTGGTCCGGATACCCTTCCCGACGACTTCCAATGACACTTTCGGGGCTCGACCTCTGGACCAAAAGATCGCTAGGCCAAGCACTTAGCCACTGTGCCACGGAGGACACCAATCAATTACATTGAGTTACCATGAGTTCTCCAATAAATGCAATCTAATGGCAAATTGGAGATTATTCAAGCACAAGAAAATATGAATTTTCAATAGAAGAACTTGCGCCTAGAAGTTAATGTGATATTGCACGAGCTTAATGGAATGTCAACGCTTTACAGATTTACATTTACATCAGCAGGGCAAAACCAAGTGGTTGTCAATCGAAAAACGTTCAACATGTGACTGAGAATCTCCCTTTAAATCGTGATATAATGACTTAAGTGATAATGTTTCGCCTTGATCGCCTCCTTCTCATGAGGAACAGTTCATATTTACTCTACCATGCATCTCTTCAACCGTCGGACTCTCTAAGGAACAGCAATTTGTTTCATTTTTGTCATACTAGACGACACATCCATCTTGTACACTCAATCTCCCTTCGATCTTTCTCACTCCAACATTCACAGTAAGCCGACGTTCTCCTCTTTGCTCAAACCAGCAATGTAAAGGCATCAGACTGTCTCCTGGGAAATTACCGTACTCAACTTCCAATCCTACGAACCGCCAATACATGGTCAGCGTCTTGTCATTCTCCATAGAAAAGTATTCAAGCATGCAATACAAAAGTGAGCTCCTACATGCTCACTACATTTCTGTTTGAATATTGAATGTTATCGACAAGATCTATAGAAATGCCAAAGTCTCTCAACCTTCAATCAGAGTTAATGACCACCAGTAGAAATGTATCAAGACAAACACGTTAAGAATCTTTATCACTCTTCATTTCCATGATATTCTGACAGACGATTAGTTTATTACTTTGACATTTCTCGTAGTATGAGTGCATTATTTGACTACGTAAGCTGTCGAATAGTTCAAGGCTATTGAGGATCTTCTATTCAGTTTTGTCGGTTTGCCAACACCGTGTAATACAAACATTTCCACGATAGAGTGCAGAAACCCATTCGGTAAATCCCATAACTGAACGATTACAAAATCAAACTCAGAAGGCTGCTCTCCCCCGTTTCATTCACAAGGGACTTGACCAAAACACAGCAGAAAGACGTCATCAAGATGGGCGTGTAAGTCATCCGAGGACGATCCAAACACTTCTCGTAATGACGTGAAATTGATAAATGACCTTCAGGGATATTGATGAGTTCACATATTTTGAAAATGCATCTCATCCAACTTCCATCTACGCATTAATCCTTCTGCTACCATCAGTCCGGCGACAACTACCGGACCTCTTCTCCGACCGACTCAAAGACAGAACCGACATGTCCCCGGAGACTCGAGCTTGCCATCCCACACTCGGGCGACGCAATCTGTTGCCGTCTCTGCCTTCCCAATTGGCCCAGTGCGCTACGAGCTCAAATCCTCCCTTGTGTCGGCTTTGTGTTGGCGGCTGCTTCAATATTCATCGACATGGCGGTGTAGAGCGAAACATGAAATATTGATTTTTATGTTGACATTCATCGCCGAAAGTGTGAACTCTTCATCCCAGGAAAGAAGGAGGATGTGCCCCCTTTTACCTCCGCTTTCTCTTCAACAGAAATTGCCTTCGTCATTCAAAAGCATTTATTCATGTATGAGAAATTCGCATTAGCACAAAAGGAAAAAATAGATTTACTTTCAGGTGAAGTTTTCAAACTTTGAAATATAAAAATATAAATATTCCTATATTCCCCGTTTTTGGCAACCTTAAACCAAATGAGAGATCGTTGCCGTTGCCAGAAAGTTAATACCAGTGCGACACATCTTCAATCTCTTCCATAGAAGTGTTCAAAGTAGAGTAGATGCGATATCTATGTCAAAATCCAACGATTTTAATAATAAAGTATAGACGGGATTCACCAACGCATTCTCATGTAGACCATTACTGAAACCGGAATTACGAACTAATCGAGAGGCACTTTGTGAATTTTTCAACTTTTTGGTCGAATATCTCTTTGTAACAAATGAATGCCAAAATATGTGTTTTTAAATGATACCAATAAAGATAATTAAATGATACCAAAATATAGCGATGACTTCACAAATTCAGAAGATTATATGACTGGGCTTCAAAGTCGCAGTCCAGGCCGGAATCGCATCAAATGATAGGACTCCGACTAAGTAGTAATGTATAGTCCTCAAGTCGAGTGGAGTGATCGTTACCTTTTATCCTCGTCGAACTCCTTTTGAATGGCCTTTATTCACCACTAGAATTGGATATTGTCCAAATCAAACAGTTTACTCCAGAACAACCTGTTTACCTGTTTCATTGTATTATATAATTCAGGAGCTCCGTTGTTTCCGTGGCGCATTGGTTAAGTGCTTGGCCTAGCGATCTTTCGGCTCAGAGGTCGAGCTCCAAAAGTCTCAATAGAATTTGTCAGGAAGGGCATCCTGACTAAAAGATCACAACGCTCCAGATCAGCGCCGTCCAAGCCCCAGTATGGGGATATTTACGTAAAAACTATTTATTCAAGCTCGGCTTATTTGCCATTCTTACATGTAGGAGTTGTCCAAAAATGATTTCAGCAGAATCAAGATATTAGAGCGATTAAGGCAAAATGAAATCATGTAGAAGAATGCAGACTAGACAGATGTACTCCCTTGTAGTCCGATGAAATAGTTGCCATTTAGAAGGTGATTTATGAAAATCATGAGCTAGATCTCAGAGACGCAGAATAATTTCACAATAATAAACATGATTTCATTGGTTCACAGAAGAAGCTGAGAACTGACATTGACCTAAAAATTACCTATGCGTGAGCACGAAATAGCTTAATTCACTTTATGATATATTCATTTGTCTTTATTGATCTGTCAGATATGCTTTTGCTGTGACCCATTAAGCCTTAAATTATCCAAGAAATACAACACATTCCGAGACTTCGTCACTGGGATTAAGTACATATAGGCCTACACTCTGCGAAGGCTACCTACTGATATATGCGCGCACTGCAAACGCAAATAACTCAAAAGCAACCTTAGGGGGGAAAGAATAATATTTCAATTGCATGTTGTTCCTTAAGTGCATGTTGATGCAAAAATGACTGAGATGATGATAAAAATGAAAGATGCCTTGGTTGACCTTATGCAATATGACATCCCTGGTATCTGAACCTCGTAGGAGCATGATAAAAATCAGAAGAAATGTAATCTTGATCATCAAAACCCAGAGTCGAACCTTTCAAAATGCTAGGATGAAACTGTCCTATCGCTATTATCAAAACATCAAACAAAATCAATTTTGTACTCCATCATCTCTATAGACTCTTGTACATCTCTTTTAACTCATTTCATCAACCAAGCTGCCGACATGGTAATTTCTCAGACAAAGTCAATTGCAGCGACTCTATCTTCCCGTGGAATCTCTGTCTACTCTTGTAAATGAGATCCTAGAATTTACGCAATCAAATGCAGCCAGCTTGCCCATTGGGATAGACCTTGAATACATTAATTATACATCTCAATACGAACCATCCATCAATCAGAGGGAGCGACAATCTTCAATCACCTGCTCAGTATCAACTATTCACTCCTCACTTAATTAATACATCACAGACGTCAGATTCAATGAAGGATTTTCAATGACTTGTACATGATCTTCTCCATAACGCAAACTCATCTTGAAACAGAAAAATTTCCTGTTTAAACTTCATCAATGCAAAAATACATTTCAGCTAACAAACGGCCCCACGTGGACAACACAATTGGGAATTACAGGAGACGATGAGCCGGCTGTAGTTTCATTTGACAAAACTTTGTTATGTGAGAAATTGGAATTTACAATATACGGAGGAATGCACGTCAAATTGTGAGCGAGTATATGCTCTTCTGATGTTTCTAGTTCAAAAATAACTATGAACCTAAGTTAAAGGAAGGTGCGGCTGTTGGGAAATATAATAGTATATGAAAAGATGCGACCGCCCCTCTTCAATAATCCATGGGGAGCATGGAAACAGTGCACAAGTTCAGGTTTGTTGAGGAGTGCGATTGTTGTCACTTGATTCCTTGTACAGATTTATGTTCTTGACATCGTTTCTTTGAATGTGAATGATTGAACCGAAATATTCCGCATGGAAAATTCATGACGTGATGAGCAGAGAAAGATTTTGAACGAGACGAGAAATACTGTGAAATGTGCTTGATTCTATTGCATCCATTTTCTGAAATGACCTAATAAAATGAATGTTTCCTGAGATTTGAAAAATAGAATTAAAGCTTTCTAAACTTCATTCCTGCAAGTTTATACTAATTTTAGATAATGACTTTTAATAAGCGAGTGAGCGGCATTATAATGTGTGAAGCAGTCCTTCTGCTGCTTGACAATCAGCGTTCAAGGATGTGGACTTCTTTTGCCATTTATCAGTGCGCGTATAATGAAGTGGTCTTTCTATCATTTATCAGTAAGTGCTTGAGGAATCGGCTACTTACATGTAATTACATGTATCAAAGTGCAGTTTAGGGATCAATCTTTTTTTATCGGTATCAATAAATCTTTAGAGAAGCGGCCGCTTTGCCGATAATTAATAAATGTTCAATTAAGCGGTTTTCTTTGCCGATAATCAATAAACGTTCAATAAAGCGGTTTTTTGCCGTTTGTCAATCACCACTCAATGAGGCGGTTTTTTGCCGTTCATCAATCACCGCTCAATGAGGCGGTTTTTTGCCGTTTGTCAATCACCACTCAATGAGGCGGTTTTTTGCCGTTTGTCAATCACCGCTCAATGAGGCGGTTTTTTGCCGTTCATCAATCACCGCTCAATGAGGCGGTTTTTTGCCGTTTGTCAATCACCGCTCAATGAGGCGGTTTTTTGCCGTTTGTCAATCACCGCTCAATGAGGCGGTTTTTTGCCATTTATCAATCAGATTTATTAGCTGGATCTGGTATTTTGATTGGAAACAGACCTGTCCTCTTATCATCTGAATGGGCAGACTGTTAAATAGGATCTTTTCAATATATAAGTGATAAACATAATTTTGAACAGAACGACTTACTCGCCAATTCATTACACATGAGGAGAGGAGAAGCGTTGTTTGTCCTTCTAGTAAGTATTTTTAAAATTTTTAGACATTTTAGGATAAAAAAATTTTCTTTTAAATCATACTTTGTACCTATTGAAAAGTAACTAGTCATTAGCTTGCTTTTTTTAACTTTGTTACCTTGACGCACTTTGCTACGCTGAATGAGCGTTCAAGGAGTCGGTTACTTAATTGCTGATCAAAGTGTAGTGGACGGATCGGCCTTCTTATGTGCGTATCAATATATAATTGAAACCTTGTCATACCAGTAAAGCATTCAAGGAAGTGATCTTTCTGAACCTCATTCGTCGTAATGTGTGGAATTGCAATATATAGTTTCAAGAAAACATCTTAGCATCATTTACGGATTTTCTTTCAGTAAGCAGTCCCTTTCGCAGATTTGAGCAATTATCTGCTCAAATCCAGCGGATTTTTCGCCGTTAAGAGCATTTTTCTTTCAGGCTCTCATGGTAATTAGACTGACTGCATGAAGTCATCTTGGAGTGTATCAAGGGGCACCGATGGCCAAGTATCATACAGAGACCAGGATTCCTCATTCATTGTGAAAAATGTGCCTATAATGACACAGTTTTAGAAAATTCCACTTTTTCGTACAAATGAATACGAAATTTCGGGTTTTCTACTGATCTCACATAATACATGTTTCACCTGCAAATGCTTATAAACATCAAGAGATCATGACTAAACACGCATCCATAATGCGTCTGTTGTGACATCAAAGATGTCCTCAATTTGTAGAAGTTTTGCAGTTTAATTTCCAAAAAAAATATCTAAATTGATAATATTGTATAAGCCATTGGAGCCACATCAAAGAATTTGAAATCAGGAGAAGTCATTGACAAAACAACAAGTGCGTTCAGGGCTTGCTGCACCTGAGGGTTCGATCTTTGTCATCTTAAACTTTTGTACTGGATTCCCAACTGTTTTCATTCAATTCTTTGGCATTGCATTTGAATGACAAATTATATCAATGCGAATGACAACAGTTCAATTTCAATTCGCTTCTGTTCGCCTCATGAGGCACCAGAGGCGCCATTGAGACCGATAACGCGAGTTTCGGCTTCAAACAGCTCTCTATCACCCCCTAGTGACTGATAGTGAAGGAGGAGCGAATCGTCAGAGGGAATTGAGTCCGGGATAGCCCCAAGAGGTTCGCTGTCTATCCATTCTCTTATGTCTCACCTGAAACCGACGCATGTCCCGCGGATTTCCAGCATTCTTCAAACAGTTCTGATTGCATTTCATGTAGAACTTCAGGAAATACCTGAAAGGGAACAAAAGGAAACGAAAATCAACAACAGGAATTCAAAAGCGTTCCGTCATTTGCATCATTGCTATAAGAAAGATATTGTTAGTGTCATCATCAGGTTCCAGCGCCTATCTATTGTGCCCATGTGATTTGTGTGAAAGGTGAATCTCGTGTACCTACACACTGTTTGAGTCTTGTGTTTCGTCTGCTCTATTGATGCAGAGTCATAGAAGTAGGAGGGGGAAGCGCGAGTGTAAGCAGCTTATGAAAAACTCGCGTCTCTCTTTTCTGGGGAACATAGTCGAAGAGAATAATTAGACAACGCCGTGATAAATAATTTACAAGCTCAGTCACTAACTTGAGTGTCAAATCGCAAAGCCGATTAGCAGAGCGAGATAAAAGCTCCGCTGTCTTTTGCAAAAGGCTCCTCTCTGTAAATTTAAAAGAGGATTTACCTTTTCAGTCATTTACAACGTGCTGTCCCATGGGATTCTGCGAGAAACACGACGAAGTCTGTTTTCACGTCTTCTTTCCTATTCTTAATGGATTTGAAATTTGAAAATTCTATTCCCTAGTCAGATATCAGCATTAGTAGTTCGTATTGCAAACACGCGCGCTCACGCATACATACTCATACTCAAACTCAAAACATATGTTCCGATACACCTGCATACAAGATACACTTCTCCACCGATGAAGATGAAAAACAAAAGATACAATAATGTTTGGTTAACACGACACCCTTGCAAAAATCTCTGCCGTTATTGAAGGACGCTCAGGCTTTGTGAGTTTGTGTCTAAATAACCCCAAGAGGAGTATAGTTGCTTCACTGTGCTACTGGGAATTCAACGTGAAAAGGGAAAAGCTCTTGTCTACTTGTATTTTCTGCTCTGATTAGCGCTGTCAAGTGACGAGAATTAACCAGCGACAAATTTTCATGCCTCCTCTTCCTTCCCATGACACCGAAGCCGACGAGAAACATGGAAAGATTGGAGGTGGGAGGAAGGAAACAGACGGAAATGGTGAGCTGGAAGGAGTAATTTTCGATCGCATTTTTGACCAAAACCGTTAATTTAGTGGCAAAAATGAGCGAAACAGGAAGCAGTGGAGAATACGCAAGACTCTAGCTGTCCTCCCTCTTTTTCTTTAGTCGTCAATGAAGCGACAAATACTCCAGGGGATGAGAATAGTTGAGCTGGGGGAATCTGGAGAGAAATACACACGCACTCATGTAGAACCTCAGGAGTCAAATTGATTTCTATGTGCTTCAAACTTTCCTTGTCAGCTATTCTGAGATGCTGCGTAACAACTGTTTGCAAATGACTTGACGGAATCCACGGAATCTATGAATTGCAATCATTCTATCCTTGTTGATGATCTATGAAGTGCAAAGTCTACATTATCTTTGCTCTTGAAGCGATGATGCAGACAACAAGCCGCAGCTACATTTTAAAATGCTGTGGGGTGCGTCTATATTCAAGGGTGGCTACCATTAAAAAAATCGACCGGTTCATGGCAACTTTCTCTGGTAGAAGGTCCTTTTGTGCAACCGGCAAATATCGGCATCGAAATACATTATTGCATTCATCAATGCCAGAACAAAGGTGCATTCACACCGGATGCGGCGCGGTCCCGCACGTCTCTGTGTGAACATAATATATACGTATAACATATAATATACGTTTATTCAGGTTCTGAACGAAAATTCTGGACGAGCCGCGCCCCGTGTGAATTGACCTTTCAATTCCCTGCATTATACGTTATTTGAAACATCATGAATGGAATCAACTGCGTGCACAATCAACGGGTAGGTCTTGATAAAAAGAACATATTGATTTAAGTTTAATCATGTGACGTTCGGAGCATTAGGGCCCTACGTTAATGTTTGACTGACCCAGGAATCGAACCGAAGTCGGCGGGGGAGACGAGCTCGCACCTTCTTCAGTGGGCCACGCTGACGGAACAAAAGGAATGCGAGTGAAGGCAGTAGTCATCTCTAAGTGATGCCGACACCTTATTGTCCTAAGTGAAGAAGGTGAGACCTTGTCTCCATCGCGGAATTCGGCTCGATTCCTGGGTCAGGCGAGCGCGCTCAGGGAATCAAGGATATTGGTGTCTTGGGTAAGGGCAGTTGCCAATCGTCAGATGTAATTATAAAATGATTTAACAAGTATCTTGAACCATTCATTATACTTCATTTTTCATCTTCTTAACATTGTCCGATTTTGAAATTCAAAAATTCATTTCCAAGCGAACATTTATGAGTCGATGATAATGAACGTAAAAGTTGCATTCACTTCAATTTCAAGACGGACGAAACATTTCCGAAGAAAATACTTAACATTATTCATTTTCAGTTTCTGTTTTTAATTTTCATATATTCCTCATTGAGCGCGTGCGAAGCAAAAGTGCAATAATGTGAGTGTTTGAGTGGTGTGGAAGTAGCGATGGGCAAAGCGGGCCCTGAGAAAAGTAATCCCATTAAACAACCCGCATCCATGGCATTTTGAGGAGTGCTACCCTAGCATTGTCTGGTGGTTGGGGATGTACAAAGGTTGTTATTCAAAGATGTGCACAATGCTGAAGGGACATTAACAAAATTAAATCTTGCTTGTAGACATGAATGCTACAAGAGGCTTCATGTTCAATGACGGGGCCACTTGGGGACTGATAGATGAAGTGAAGAATTCCTGTGGGTGTTCAACCATTAGACAGACAGAGATGTACAAGCGTAAATATCTAAGTGATTCCATTTACTCTTCCAGAAATACGAATAAAAAGTTGGAAATTCCTTATCATCTATTACCACTCTGCCAGAACAAATCAACATGCAAAGTATGAATTCCGACAGATTATCAGATATCTAAATATATAGAATGTTTGACCTCAGAGACACCAAATAAATGATTCAACTGATAATCATCACAGTTTATGCAACAAATAAAGCAGAGAACTTTTTCAAGTGTTAATTAAAGGAAATTTTTCGAATATTTGGATAATCGTCATCATTTGACGATACGGGAGGTTCTTTAGTTTCACCATTTTCTTCAAAATCCATTGAGGCAAAAAAGCAAAAAGACAGCTCCCTCTAGTAGGCCGACCGTTTTAATGAAATAGTGACGAAAAAAAGCATGTACAGGCCAACGTTTCGGCAGTCCTTGTCAGCGTCAAGGCGAAGTAAAAAGTATAATTATATATTGAGTTGTATCCTCAGTTGAAAAATGGAAACAAAGTTGAATAACTGCCATTTCATCCAATATCAGGAGTCATCAGCAGGCCTAGCTTACATCTCTCAACATCGACACATCTCCCTAGTTGCAGCCATGTAGAAGTAGTAAAAAGTAGCGAAAACAGCGAGGAGTGGTTTATATACTGTGGTCTCAGGAGCGAGCATCCCTCAATCGATTAGCTTGTGTTTCCTATTTACGTAATATTGGTTTGCACTTTTAATAATGTCAGCTGCACTTTAGACGTGTCGCCATTGGTGAATTTAGTTTAGCAAAGATTTTTATGTCGAAGTTCGTAATAGTCATTTTACGCTGATGATCTTTATTCGCATATTCTGCCAACGCACTGATATTGTTCTATAGGTTTAAGCTGTTTTCATGCTCTTTAAAGCGAATGTGAAAAGGACGCGAAGTTTGCCCTATGTAAGAACCGTTGCAGCATCTGCAAGTGAGGCAGCAAACTACAAAACGGTCATCGCAAACGCGGCGTTGATCAAGCTCATCCCAAAGATATTTTTTCAAAATCAAAAATTTGCTCACTCCCCTTTTGCTCACGAGGTTTTGTTCGATTAAAACTGCATAATCCCAACGATTATTCGATTAAACTGCAATAAGGGTCATTGTAGTTTTAATCGAATAAAACCTCGTGAGTAAAAGAGGGAGGTTTTTATTTTGATTTCGAAAATGGTGATATTTTGGATGTTCGGATTATTCTACAATAAATTATGAGAAAATGCATCTAATCGATCAATTAGATACTCCAGTCAATCAGATTGTATTGAATCAGCATCCATCTTGCTGCATCGCGAACAGTCAAAGGAACTTTACTTGACTATTAAACGTCAATACTCTCCACCATTGGTTTCGATGGTTCTGACATGTCAATAGACAACGACAACGGATGCGCTACTTTTGAATTCCGATGACATTCTCAGGGAAAGTTGACCGGGCGACCAAAAGATGAACAGTTCACTGCCTCCGAAAACAGAAGAAAGTTAGACAATGATTGACCGATTTTAAACGCAACTATACAATTAGATAATAGCAATACATATCTACGATGCTGCTGATTTTTATGTCTATTACCAACCCTTCAAAGAAAAATCCTCTTTCCTTCATGAAACATCAAACAGCAAATGAGAATTTCGCGAGTCATCAGGACAGGGCTAATCCAATTTAGAAATTTCAACACAGAGCTTAAGACTGCAGGCGAGATGTATAACAAGAATTATTTAAATACAAATAGGCAATGCAGTAACATAAAATGTCAACGAACTTGCATCGAACGAGTACCTGATTCTAAAACAACGCGATACTACAGGTAAGATTATGGAGCAATTAAAAGACGTCATTGTTAATGGCTGATGCCATCTTTCCCCTTCTCTTACTCAATGGTAGAGCTGTTTTTCCACAACTCACCGAGATTATCGCTTGTGTACCTCATTCTCTGATGTTCAAATGGTTAATTTGATCCGTCGCATCGCCACATCATACGTTGGCAGGTGTGTATCCAATGACGAATTTTAAATACGGTTTCGTAGTTTTCTAATAGGAACTCTTTCTTTATCAATTTTGATGCTTCTTTTCTCTAACAATTGTAATTGGTTTTGCTCCCAAGGGAGCTTTACAAATATTAAGAAGTAGATACATCAGTTTCTGTAATTAATACGTACCGAAAGAGAATGAAGTTTTTTCTCAGACTTTCTTACTTGCTTGGCAAAAAAACAAGTTGTCTATAGACGAATAGCATACAGTGGTTGCGTAATCGTCACATCGGTCTATGCACTGATATCAGACATTCCCAGAGATTCCAACTACCCGAAAAGTGAGTAGCACCTTTACAAATGAATATTTTCGAGGCCTGGAAATTCATCAAATTCCATCAAAAATGCCTGGTAATAATGACAATTTCAGGATTTAATAGTGTATACTCCAGATTCAGTAACGTTTTCTTGCGGCAAATTCACGCTCAATAGGTCAGAATCAGATGAGGAAATCGTTTGAAGAGCTGTGATTTCCAATAGTTGCGTGATTGCTCACAAAATTACCAATAACTATTGGTTGTAGCTCCTCAAGCTAACAGATAATTACGTGCATATCAACAGCACCAACGTTCACATGCCCTAGATGCACATTACGAGCTAGAAAGTATCTCGAAATGATAACTGAAGTCAATAATTCTTATCGTAAGCCAAATATACAGTTATTATACACATTTTATGAGGAAGAACTCACAAAATAATCTACATAGCGTGGAAATTCTGTTGATATGCCAATATCTCTTGATCACGGGTAGGATGACTGTAACTGTGCAATTTCCTGGTGCTTTCTGGTTACAGGGAATTTCTATAGTGACGCTCACGCGATGCTTGTTCGAATGTTCTACACAAATCAGAATGAGATCACGGACTAAAATTCCGAAATTCAATAAAATAGATGATTTTAAGTCCAAAACAATTGCGACCATTGCCATTTCCTAAGTTTTGAGTTTAAGAAATAATCAGAAGCTCATCTAGTTCATTTGTTCTGCTATACCAGATCGAATCTGCGTAATAACTGGGTTCAACAGGAACTGTGATAGACAGTCTGATAATTATTTTCATTTTAAACATCCGTATATCTTCTTCAGTATTAGGAAATGGTTTCAAAATGTTATTCGTTTCCTGTCAATGGTTACTTCTTAAGTTATACAGACATTTCGAACGGTTATCACAGGTCTTCTTGTCCATCTGTCCACCAATTCCACCTTGAAACGTGAGGGGATCATTGGCATCGATGACATTTTGTCACGTCTCACGAAGAGATGGAGGCTATAAGATAAGTCTTTCTGATACACCACCTATCCTTCTGTTCCAGGATTACCTGTCCCTTCCTGCTAACTAGTAAATAAACAACAGATCCACAGGTCCACGCCGCCCATGAATGTATGCAAGAGTGAACAGGAGGTTTTTCTTCACTGTTGACACACCACAAGACCAATAACACTCTCCCTTGTATCTTACACTATTATTTTTTCGATGTGTGACTTTTCTCCCCGAAAGCAAACTCGCGACTGTTGTTTATCACACTTTGCCCATCTCATTTCGAGTCCCCCTTCCATTTATCTCTGAAGCGTAGCTCATTTTGAAGACAAACACGACGTGCCGCGTCTCGCGGCTCAGATAACATCTTTAAATTTCCGACCGCATCAATCCCACTTGGTCGTAGCATGCGGCCGTCAAAACTCGATGGAATCTCTCTGCATCACCCTGCTTGCTACATGCGATTTATCCCGTCGTATCGCCCCGAATTAATAGATTAAGGAGTCAGAAATCAAATCCCTTCTCCGCATCCTCCCTGAAACAAAAGCTATGGCAATGGCCATGTGATTGCGTTCGAGTCCTAACTAATATTTACCCATCTTCAATTTACAGTTTCCTAACCCAAGCTTCACTAGCCAGCTGTGTAGAGACGAGAGAGAAGAAAGAGCTCGCGGGGATAGAAGCCTCTTCTCTCGCTAATTTGGGAAAAAGAATGTAGCGGGGAAATTGGCTGTCCAGCGCAGTTGAGATGAGAAGAGAGAGAACTCTCAAGGAAGAATGAAGCACCACTCGACTTCTCGTAAATGTTAGCGTCTCTTCTCTCTGCTGATGCACTGACCGACAGTCCAGGGGGATTGACACCCATCACGGAGTGGATTATCACTTATGCAAATAAACTCTTCATCAGAAGTCAAATCTCAATACAAGGCCTCAACAAGCTAAAGCTGTTGGTCACTGTCTGAGCAACAAACTAATGCGATTTTAAAACGGTGAGACTTTGCATCTGAAGGATTGATTCGTTGAGCGCATCACATCTCCCTCGGGGCCTGACTGTTTGTTTGACTGCGAGGGAGCTCCCTCTTGTCGGAACCTGTATCCCAAGGCAGACAATCTACCATTTCTGCGAGAATATGTTTAATTCAGGAGAATAAATGCTTCTATCATCACTGACATCCGTCGACAGACTCTCTAGCATTACCGAGGTCATACATCTAAGGCTCTTTCCACTGTACTGGTCATCTCATCACCCAGATCATAAAAATATGATGATCAGATGATGTTCTTGTTGACCCTGATAACCCCAAGGGATTCATGTGTAAATATGATATTCCAGCTGATCTTATCACCAGTAGAAAATTTACAAGTTCCATTTTTACAAAGCCGATATGATAAACTACATAAAAAACAGTTAAGTCTTTAAAAGCTTCACTTGTGCAAACTTGTTAAAAATTAATAAATTCACTAAATCGGTTGGATCTGTTACCTAGATGCGTTTAAGATGTTCGAGATGATTTTATTATTGAAATTACTAAGTTGTCTTCACTTCGGCAGTTTCTTATTTGTTGTTTTGTACAATCCGATCATCTTCAGAATAATTACCGCAAAAACCATTCGCTATACCCAATGGCACATGAAGACATACCGTATTTTCTCTAATTGAAGCCCCCGGCTTCTATTTTTTAAAGTTATATTTACCCCGGCTTCAGTTAGAGGTCGGCTTCTATTAGAGGCCCGGCTTCTATTTTTTTAATCGACATAACTATGATAAGAACTCTATGACTATGATGTAAAATTCTTTATTTTAGTGATTAACAAAGCTTACCCTGTCAATTGGATTCATCACTGTCGCACCATGAAATATTGTCATCGTCACTACAATCGATCGCCAGGAGATCTTCTTCACAGTCACTTTCAACTTCATTTTCAGCTACATTGAGTTCACTCATCGAGGAAGCCAGTTGAGTCAAACCATCCTCACAACCTCGGCCAGGTTTAAAGCAAGATATTTGTGAATCTTCCGAACCATCCAAAGAGTTCGTGATACCACATTGTTTCATTGAGTCAGATATTTGAGAATTCGGTATCGCATTCCACGATTCTCGTACCCAATCAACCAATTGATAGAATGAAGGTGGTCGCATATTCCCATTCTTGGTAAATGAATGTTCTCCGATATTTTGCCATTGATCATACTTATTTTGAATTCGTGATTTCAGTGATCGATTCCAGCTTACATCAGCTGGCTGAATAAGTCCCGTGCACCCTCCTGGAATCACAGCTGTTTGTATTCTTAATCTCCGAAGAACAGACTGAGTTGTTTGTGAAATATGACATCTGAAAGCATCCCACACCATTAATCGCTTGGTAAAGGAAAATTCTCCAACCACTCGTTTCAAATATTCTTCTGTAAGACAATCGTCCATCCAACTTTTTGTGTTGTATTGAATGACAACATCGCCCATATTATTCAACTCCGCTATTTTCTAGGGATAACGATGAATGGTTTCAGTTTGACTCCATCACCACGTCGTCAGAATTACCGTAACCCTGACTTTTTCATGACCTGCACTTTTCAATGGTACATCTGAAGATCCCTTCTTTGCGATCGTTCTTGATCCGCAACTTTCCAGCCATACCGGGGTCTCATCCATTGCGTATATGCTTTCCAGAGGATAGTCATTTTTCATTCTCATTTGTCGAATATATAGAACAAATTGAACCAGTTTAGTTTGATGATCAGCAGGAACTTTCTGACATATAGTAGTCCTTGACCTCATGACAAATTGATTTCGCGATAGAAATTTGCTAAGCCAACCATTACTTGCCTTGAAGTTCGTGGGTAACGACAATTCAACTGATAAGGTTTGCGCCATCTTCTGAACATTTTTTCTGGAGACTCTAAGTCGTCTGTCTCTTTGCTCCACTATCCAAGCGCGCAATTTTTATTCCAAAAGATCAGATTGTATTCGTCGTCCAGCCCATGTCAAACGCTTTTGTTTTTGATTGCCTTTTTGATCAGACGCCACCTTCCGAATATCGTTTTCTTGTTTTCTCCATTCTCTTATTTGTTTTCCATCAACTTTAAAAGTTCTGGCAGTCTCTTCAACACTATGATGCTTAACAAAATCTATAGCTGCAATTTTCACACAGATTGTGCACTGTCTTCGCTTTGCTGACATCACTGTCACCCCTTACTGTCCAGAATGAAATGATGCCCATCCCATTCGTAAGGCAAGACATGAGAACAAATGAGTCATCAGTTAATCAAGTTGACGACAGTATCCATGTTACGACCTGCGACTGCATACTGCATACTGCATTACAATGAATAAAACTTTTATATTTATACCCGGCTTCTATTGGAGGCCCGGCTTCTATTTTTTTCTAGTACCGTTTACCCCGGCTTCTATTGGAAGCCGGCTACTATTAGAGGCTCGGCTTCAAAAAGAGTAAATACGGTAATCAAAAGCTTACATGTACATTGCATTAAAGATACAGTTGGGCTTTTTGCTCAATTATCACAAGATTTATCTTGAATTATCAACAACATCACGGAGTAATGGAAACAAATATTTTTGCCTACCACACCGAAGGCGCGAAGCCTTATTATCAGGTTAATGATAAGACAAACTTCGCAAAGCGACAATTTTCTGAAAGTAAAGGTTAGTCAGTCAGAGTAATGAAAGCGAACCATAAAAGCAATACCTTTCAACGACGACAGACTTGAACCCTAGACTTTCTGCATCTCCGCACTGTAACGTGGCCGTGACTATAGCTTTCCTATCACCTGTATACTTCCATGAATACGTAAAATTGTGTCGACAAGGATGTTTATTACCGCATAGCTTGCAGTCATTTCACCATAATTGAACGAACTGTCTATGTTATTTGAATCACGAGACGCGAAGCGTCGAGTGCTTTAAGTAACATAGACAGTGAGTTCAATTACAGGTGGAAGCAGGCCAAGCTATGCGGTATTATATTTCCTGCATGATATCGAGTTCTTGGCACTAGTGCGAGGAACTGCACTGCCATCTCAATACATTCAATGCACCGATTGTCCGTGCAAGAGCCACTTTCTAAATGCACTGTTAAAAATGCAAAGAACTGAAATATCATGCTGGAAATGCCCTTTTACTCATTTCATCATGGCTATTTCATCCAAATTGGCTCATCTCCATTATTTCCTGCATACAATCAACAGTGAAAATAGAATTCTATTAACCATAATTTTCTTTGTTTTGCAATGCGACAAATTACAAAATCAAGTCTTGAAAATCTTGTTAGCTGACTTTGATTGAAACTATTTGAAGTGTTTGAAATCTTGAGATCGCCGTATGCTTGTCATTATCCTGAAGATTCTAAGAATCTGGTTAACAGCAGAAATAATCCCTTCCCTACACCCAAATCTTTTGTTGATCATTCCTTAGCTGGATACCTGTAGCTCTCAATTAGTTATTCTTTTGTCTCCGCATCTTCCATCCTTCCATCCCGACTGCTTGACACGTGGACCTGAGCCACTGTGCACCTGAATATTTTCTTCATGCTGCGACCTTTATCAAATTACTTTGATCTGCCTCCACAGAACGTCTTGGGAAGACAAGATGGTCCTGTCCGGATTAAATCTACACAACGGACCGCCACTGATCACTTTCTGCAACAAAGCCTTTGCTCAATGACAGAGACAGATCGTAATGAACAATGGTGAAGACGAGGGGTGGGGAGCCGAGAAATGAGAAGTGGAAGGAGCGAGTGGAAAGTGCAGATAAGACATCTCACGAAAAAAGGTTAACATCATCCGCTTCCTGACTGCTGCTGTGTAACGATATGTTTTATTTCAATGAGCAAGAGAAATCGAATGATGGAAGGCAAACAGTCCCCTCATCAACGCATTCTGAGTCCCACACAAATTCATGTGTGCAGAATTGTAATTTATGGTCGGCTGAATTTTCCGATGCCACTTTTGATATCAACCGATAAAGGGTAGACAGACGGAGCAGGGTGATGTTGAGACAAATGTGAGCAAAAGAAGAGAACGTCTTAAATAGAATCGGAAATGTTTTCAGAATCCTATCACTTCTATCAGTGGAAATACATCAATTTAGTGGAAGATTTAGTTAATTAGATAAAGAGATTACCTTCACTGCTCCAACTGTTCACATTCTGATACTGAAAAAGGAACTGCAGGTGCGGTTCCTGACAACTCAATGTCACAGACAACGGTAATAACATTTTGACATCGTGTTTGACGACTCAGTGAATGACTCATGAACAATACTCACTTCCTTCCGCTTCTAAAAGGCCATAAATCTACAACATCTTCTGAGTAGCCTAAATGTGACGCAGCCAGAAGCACAGTGCGTTAATCAGTGGTTAGGCATGGGACACGGCCTTAAGCAAATAGTCGACGACATATCAGTAGTTAAAAAATGCTTGCGGTCACATATCTTTAAATATACACTGTATACACGTTGACTGACAATTGAAAAACATTTATCCTACAATCATGGTTTTGCCACACAATAATACATATTGCCCAAAAGTCAACCAATCACTAATCGAGAAAATCAATCAATATTCAGCAGTTTTTGTTTATTTAATTTGCATACAAAGCATCTGTTTCGATGGATCGGTGGAGAACCTACAAATTCGTCAGATATCGCAGGATATTGCAGGTGACAATTGTCGGTAGATTTTGTCAGTAATTTTGTAGGATAATCGTCGGTCTACGGTTTACAGTGTATCGCGATATGTCGAATCAAGCAGCCAATACATTCGTTTGATTAACTAGAAATTCAGTTGACTGTTTGATAATACAGTCCACTTTGAAAGACATCACAGGACGCCAGACAATAACATAATGGAGTTAATTTTCGTTTAGGAATAAATCCACTTCAACTATGCTCATAGAGACCGTAAAGATTGGCTTATATCAATCGTTTGTTCATATCTATAGTTAAGTCTCAAAAGTCTTGCAGATTGGTATTTACATGTAGTTGTAGAATTTTCAGAGTCATGTATCGGCATAAGAGGTTCTCTTAATTCAACTTTTAGACATACCATAGCTTTTTAAGAAGATAGATGTCCTGTGTTGTTTGCCTTTTATTTTCCAATTCAGATGACAGTCCATCAAACCGATCAAACGTGATAGGCAGTAATTGGCGCTTTATTGACAATACATTGTTCTGTATTTATGTTAACACAAAATCTAAGTTTAGGATGGGCGAATGATAAAAGAAAAATTCACTACACTTTTATTACTTAGCAATTTGATAAATTAAGGACGCAGGGCCCTCACAGTTGCTGATTCTCTGTTGATAACTTTGTCCTCATGCTCTAAAAAAATTTTGAAATCACGACAAATCAAGGAGGATAGCACTATAGAAGCTCATGTTATACGTTTGTTGACTTCAGTATCTATAATCATTCACTAAGACTATAAAGATCGTTAAAATTCGTACTGATAGGGGTGATGAGCAGTTACCTATCCTACAGCAGCCGGAGCACAATACACTGTGTATTTTCATTGCCACAATCAACGGTCAAACGGCAGTTCTCTAAAACTTCCGATCTTCTTCAAAGTTTCCGTCTCAAACCAAACTCCGCCCTATGACCTGACAGTTCTCTGGTCGGCCATGCTGACAAAACGTTTTTGTCGAAGTCTGACACCCGCTGGGAGACGCAACAACGAAAGATAGCTGGGAAAACGCTGGTATGCACCCTGTGGACACACCGTGGGCCCACCAGACTCAGCGAGATAGGAACCCGAGATAAACTTCGACGAGTACCTCTACCCTCATCCCTAACCTGCGCTCATCTACCTCCTTCCCTTTCCACTCCATCCCTACATGCCACACTCCGATGCAGGTCACAAGTGGGAGCTCAGCAAGATGATTTATGAAATAATGACAATTCTCGGCCATTTTGTCATCCCAAAGAGAAAGCGTATTAATACCTCAACGCGCTTGCGACGTCTATACAATGATAGATAATATTCCTCTACATTCTCTTTCACTTCGATAAGCATATAAGAATGGGAGAGAAATAATCCTCTTTGTCAATACGTATGTATGCGTGCTGATTTGGACCACTGTTCAACAGCCACCGATTTTGATAATCTGACTGAGTACAAGGTCGGTAAAAATAATGGAAATTGGCGGATGGCAACCTCTACCGTGGTCTCAAATTCCCAACAGACATACATTGTCAGAAGTAATGACTTCAGAGCCAACCGACCAGATGGTCGATTAACAAAGTGGGAGAACAAAATGAGGCGGCAATTCCCCAGCGAACATCGTTCTGGGAATTCAACGAAGAACAGTAGGTTTCCAGTTGAAAAGGAGAGGGCAATTAGTTAACAACGGAGACGAAACAAAAGACGCATCGAATTATTCGTATCCAGGATTTCGAAATGAAGCAGAGAAGGCCTATTTTCGAAGATTGAATTACTGACAGACAATAATTAATACCAACTGTGTAACAGCTTCATTCTTCTGTTCGTTAATCATATTAATAATTGACATAAATTATCGAATTAAATTCACTTTCTCGCAACATTCAGAGGAGCTTTGACCTGTAATCAATTATCAAATAGACTTCAAGCAACTTCGTCTGAACATTTTCTGACTTGGAAATATTTGAAGAAGTGAATATGAAAAGATCCTACACAGTTTGTTGTCACTGGTGCAAAAATATTTCCAATTGAAAAAAATTCCATTCTATGATCACTTGATAACACGGTGACGTTTTTAATCGAAAAACTCTGTGAATCGTGGCTCAGATTTTGTTTGTCAATCCAATGTTCAAATTATTTACCTTAAACTGGAGCTGCGCGCTAATCGCCCTTGTTCGCACCGGTGACCACGAGTAATACATACAATTAAAAAATCTTTAATTGCTGTTCGTCTGAATTCATTTTCTCTCAACATCTGCTGACAATAAAATATAATACAGGACAAATAAATTATAATTATAACAAAACAGAATATCACATCGGTCGAAATTCCCTCTTTCGGTGCCCCGATCCGAAAACTGGCGCACCGACGAACTGCGCACAGCTTTGTTATAGCTAAACCTCTTACAACAAGAAATTGCATAAACTGCAATAGCATCTAAACAATCATGCTATTCCCAATTTCTAGATATTTGCGGTTATTAGGTGGATTTTAGAGAAATCTTTGTCAAGGTATGCTTTATCTACAAGTGCAATCACATTATTTCAAGTTATCGTTTTACGGCCATTATTACTGCCCTTATGAAGCATCGCGCAGCATTTTCTTCTATAAGCATGATTCTATGTATTTCATATAGACTGTGGTCTCAGTGGCACAGTGGTTAAGTGCTTGGCCTAGCGATCTTTTGGTCCAGAGGTCGAGCCCCGAAGGTGTCATTGGAAGTCGGCAGAAAGGGCATCCGGACTAAAAGTGCTACAACGCTCCATAAGTCTGACTATGTCAGCACCGTCCAAGCCCCAAGCATGTGGAGTAGTGACGTAAAAGCTTCATCATCATCTCTATGTATTTCATATCTACATACACTTATATAAGAGGAGCTTCAATACTTCAAAATGATTACTTAAAAAAAACATCTATGTCTGCAAAACTCAGAATATAAGTACAAAAGAAGTATCTCAACGATCTTGACTACTTGATATCTCGGCGGTAGTTACATCTTTATTGAGAGACATTTGACATAAGAACTATAAGCGATTGGGGTGGGTACTAGGTATACAATTAGCGTTTCTTGTATTTCATGCTATTCCTCCTTGTTGGCAAGACAAAATGTGCACTTTTCACCTTTCCATCCACTCAAACTAAAAGTGAATTGAATGCTTCCAAAATTATATTATCTTAAGTTAAGATATTAGTCTAGATATTTCTAGAGTTTGGATAAAAACCAATTAATTCGCTGTATAAATAGCATACAAAATATAAGCGATAATTCAGCAACTAATTGATAAATAAATAATAAAAAATAATCATTAAATTAATAATAAATTTATTCAGCAACCACATAATTCTAAAAGTTCATTCTAACATATTTGTACTTAAATCTCCTGAAGCATGTCTACAGTCACAATATAATCCGTAGATGAACTACGAGTCAGAATTCGTAGGTCACAAACATCTTTGATCAGCATTCTCAATGTTTAGTTAATTTACATTTAGGGGAATTTGTTGGCTATCGTTATTTCGTTTGAGACTTTAGCGATTGATGTATCAGAACTTCATAGTTTTGTAATATTCTAGCGATTCAGATGATGTGTCATGAGTTTCAGCGGATATTTTTATTAATTAACGGTTCAATAAAATGAAGCGATCAGTGAAAGACGACAATGTAGAATACAATATTGGCACCGGATTACAAGCCCTTTGTCAACATATTTTCGCCATCATTTCAATTATTGTTTACTTTAACGAATGTCTGCCAAAAATTCCAGACAAAATGACGAAAGAAGTCAGGAATTATGCAATGGCCTCTAAATGATGCCAAATAATTATTCCAAATAATAATAATTGTTCCCTTTCATCATAGTGAGGTGTCTAAATCTGTAAGAATGGATGAATGGCCCGCCTATGGCTAACAAAAACGGTCAAAAAAACTCCCAATTATGAAATCAGATTTAAACGTTCTTTTCTCCGGTGACTTACTGAATAGAAAAAGCAAGATGAAAACTAACAAGCTTTTCTGAACAATTGATCTTTGGTAATTGCCCTCAAATTTCTACTTTCGAATGGTATATTCTGTTTTCATAGGTGCTAATTCTTGACTTTTCAATCACTGGCTTTCTATAAACGGTAGCAGATTTCTAAACATCTCGCCTTCTTCATACCAAAGATCAGCTCAAATCATCCGACTTGACTCTCCCTCGGGAAAACACTTACAACTGCGGTGGCGTCATTTCGACTTCTGACAACAGATGCACCACAAGGTTAGGCCGGACCACAGCTTCTACATTAATCAGCGGTGGTCCACCTCTTGGGAGTTTCTTAATTACCATTGAATGGAGCAACAGTGATAGCCTCACTTGTAATAAGAATGGTTGTTAGATCTCTTTCCCCGTCTTCATCTCTTCTATTTTTCATTCTTCGGTTTAGCTATTGTTGCGCTTACTACATCGATTCACGTGTTGTACCTGTTTTATGTCCTATGTCGCGATCATAAACGCGACGTCTATTAGAAGTCAATTCTGAATTGATTACCAAAATGTGACAATTAAAAAGGAAACAATTGCAACAATATACTAAAATCATTATCTTTGATTGCATTGCATATGTAGATCAATAATTGATTTCTTAACTACTTGCTTTATTGCTCTTTGTCTTGTGACGATATAGTATGCCGAAAGCAGATGATGATTCTCGTGAAATTTGAAAGATTTTGTACGATTATATTCAGTTTCATTGATTATCAAAGGAGCTAGTTGTTTAAATGTAATGGAAAAATATACATGAAAGATAGTGAATTGTTGTCGATTTTATAACAGTTAACCACTACCGAAGTATAGATTCAATTCTTTCTTCTGCTATCCCAAAATCCATACAAGAAAGAATTTACCATTATTCAGAGATTTGCTCGGAAAGTCCCAATCAGATAATGAACGAAGGTGCAATTTTTCATAGAATTTCCATAATTAATTTTTTTTTCTCAAAAGTTGAGGAAGAATTTATGAAAGAAAAGCTTTAATCAGAGGATACAAGGTAAAAAAGAGAAAAGTGAAGATAAAGAAGTTGTTAGCTTAAGTACAGAAAAATATAATAGATAGCAAATAATAGTACCAGAGCAATAATATATCCAAATACTAGACGGCTGTTGAGCCTTTTTTAATTTTGGACACCATCACGATGACAGCTAAGTTACTTTCAAACCACACTGTGTGCGCATATAAAGCGTGTAATAAAGCATCGCGCGATAAACTTTCTGAGATTGTAAATATACTAAACGCCCATTTAAATAAAATATCGTGGCATATAATGATCGCAAGTTGGAATCTGTATCCCCATGGTTTGATGGTTAATGGCAAGGACTGGCCATCCACAGTTAAGGTGTTCAACGAGCCGCAAACAAAGGAGTAATTAGGGAGAAATAGTCCGGCAGCCAGAACGAGTTTCTGCAGGGAACGAGGCCGAAAATGAGACTTTCACAGATTGATGTACATCCTATGCCTACTACGAATTCGCGCGTCTGCCGTGTTTTAGTGAGTTCCTCTTCTTGTCAGACAGGATCAAAGAAAAGCACATGTAAATCCAATGGGACGCAGATTGCAGTTTTTGGCTTAAAATGAAATTTTGTATGTTTTCTCTGATTAAACGAAAAGTACTACGGCCAGAGTCATAATTTTTGACACGAAATGTCTTCAGGTCATTTCTTTTCATCTTTATGCACCCCTGTCTATATAGCTAAACACATTTAGATTTGGCGAGCCTCTTAATGTCGGCAAACACAAACATTTTGAGCAACTTTATCCACATTCAACCACATTCTCACATACATCGCCGATCAAAAGCATGATAATAGCACATGCACATCATAGAAAATGACCTGAAGACATTCCATGCCAAAAAATTATGACTCTAGACTTAATACTTTTCAGTTGATAAGAGAAAACAAACAAAATTTCATTTTAGCCAAAAACTGCAATCTGCGTCCCATTGGATTTACGTGTATTTTTCTTTGATCCTGTATGACAAGAAGAGGAACTCACTAGAACACGGCAGACGCGCGAATTCGTAGTAGGTATAGGATGCACATCAATCTGTGAAAGTCTCATTTTCGGCCTCGTTTCCTGCAGAAACTCGTTCTGGCTGCCGGACTAAAATCAGCCAAAGCACATACGCAAACATTGGAGCAAGTGCGGTACAGAAAAATGGATGAAACGTCATGGTGTTGCTGATTTATGGATCATACAATCCTTTTATCATTGTCAATATGTTTCCACAAGTCTACGAACACTCATCTCTAACTGATCTTTCCAATTGATAATTCCTTTCGTTCTACTTATCATTTCAAAATTCAACTCAAACTCAAAATGTCTTCCATAAACCGGATGACTCAGTAAAGCAGTAGGGGCAACAGAGGTCGAGTCTTTTCTCCGTAAAATGTCTTTTGACGAGAAGGAAGAAAAACGCCGACCTGACCATTTAATATGACAGGGTTGGAGAAAATGATGCAGAATTCCGAGCATGTGGTGGCGACTGTTGCCTTGTCCTTTGCTAGCGCCATATAGAAGAGGCGGGATGAAATGAGAAAAAATGAGCGCGGGGAAAGGGATAACAGAGGGGTGGCAAGGGATCAGTGCGCACGAAAACGAAAAAGAGGTGAGTGACTAGCATACCGATCAAAATTTTCAATTTTCATCCCAGTAATGCAATTAATTAGAAAACCAATATGCAACTTATTCATAATTCAGCTCGGGTTCGGGCGCTCAGACTACAAGATATAAAATTAACTCATTCGCTCTCTTAATTTTATGGGAACGATGGGAGATTAGGAATTTTGTATGCGGCCATATGGGACACATTAAAGTGAAGATGAGCGTGGATAAAGCGAAGTTTCTCTGAGTAAAGACCTGCCTCCCGAGAATTGAGCCTTTCCTCAGTCAGTCTTCATCATTCGTCTCTATTTTTCACGCGAGAGACGAAACTTGCGAAATAATTCCAATCCCTGATGGACTTTCACTTCATCGCCTTTGAATCGCCATTGGCAGCAGCACGTAAAGGGGTGGGCAGAGGGCACGAATGGAAAGCCCACGAGACACCGGTAAACACACCAGAGTGAGATTTTTCGGAGACTTTCAAAAGATGTGTTCAAGTGTCCTATAGAGCAGTGGTGTCGGCTAGTGGCGTCAAGGGACTTCATTCTAATAAATTGGGAAAACAGTGAATGATACCGATGGGAGCACTTGACGACTTTCGCCTCATCCCCAGTAGAAAACATGCACACAGGCAAAGAGATCAAACAGTATCATCAGAAGGTGAAAAACTTACCTTTCTACGATCACCGGGTCGGAAGGAGTTTCATTTCGATTCCCACAACTTTTCTTGTCGCAGCATCGACTGTGGAAAAACAAAGTGCACACAGGGGATAAATATTTTCACACTTATTCATAAAACACCATTTCATATTGCAATATAACGGAAATATCACATTTTACTCGTGCAATCAAGGCGTCAGGGTGGGTACCGCATTTCTCGAATAAAACCCGCAATTAAATTTAATCAATTTAGAAAATTTTGCTAATTTTACTATAGAACTACTGCCACTGGAGTGAGACTAAGTATAAGCTGACGCTTTTGTTTGTTTAACAATGACTTAATGACTATTATTGTTTAACAGTTGACCTAAGTATAAGCTCCTGATAATCAATACAACACATCATACTTGATCACTTTATTGTTCCTGGTGTTGCTCACTATTGCAAGATATAACTGCTAGTTTAAGAAATACATTTTTAATGCAATCGTAAACATGAAATACAGTTATTATTCATGCGATAAGAAGTGACAGAATCGGTAACAGGTCAAAAATATATATTAAATCGCTAATACTCCCAAAAATATATAAAAACGTTAAATGAAAGTAAAAAGTCAATTATACATCGTTCTTCCGTTCTACTTTATGCATATCTTGTGTCCCGAAATCTTCATCACTGTCGTAGTCATCTTTCTTTTCGATTTCTATTCCTCAACAATCCACTTTTTATTGTTTACTTTTATTGCTCGTGTGAAGACCGAAAATGTGAGTGTTACGCATTCGCATATGAACGCACGTGACTGGTTGTCCTATATGAACAGCTCGACATAAGTCAATGCCGAATATGAGAGCTATGATTATATTCATAGTTCGACAACAGAAATAGGCATTTGCCCAAATTTTCACAGGGGTAACACAGCCTCCACAAGCCTTTTTGAGAGTCTAAAACAACAATAGCTACGGCTCCGGCTAGCCTGTTAGATTCCAAGGAGTTTATTCATAGATCACCCACTATCAGATAGAACACACTTTAAAAACCCGCGGCTAATATTCGAGAAAATACGGAATCTGGTCAAATGGGCCCACACACACATGACGGCCTGAAATGTAACAAAAGGATATACCAAAATATCCCCCAGTCAATTATTACATGTAAGAGAATTGAAGTGCGCTTGGCAATTACATGTAATTAGGGAAAAAGGAATAATTTGTCATGGTAACTACATCAGCTTAACTACCACCATATCCTACTAACCAAATTTTTTTATTGTATGAGTACTTTCAATATTTTTTGTTTGTTCTGTAGCTGTAATACAATCACAGGACGTATTCTGCACTTAGTTAAGCTTTATTACACATACAGAGATCATCAAGAAGTGTTGCATTTAATGCATATTTGTATAATTAAACTATTGAAAATCTTTGCAAACTAAAATCATTTTTCATAGGATAAGTCGCCAACATTCACGCCTAGACTGAGCATGTAGTGATACAGCAAGCTTACATACCTGCACATAACTTCGTGAGTGAGGAGCACCCGACACATTTCAGGATTCTTGTCTTGACCTTCGTACACGATGGACTGTTTGGTTTGGGAATCGATGAGTCGGACATAGAGATCTTTTTCTTGTCGAATTCCTGAAATTGGAAGAATAAAGAAGCAATTTACAAGTCATTCATGAGCCTCCTGGGACTCTATAAATGACCATATGGACGGCATTAACAAATGTGCAATCACAAGAGTTAATTGACTGCCTCAATAATTTAATAAACTCTCTTAATTTCGACCATAGACCAAAGCTCCACCTTTCGACTTCTAACGCATTATCTATCTCCTCATCCGTCCCCGGGGACAATGAAACTATCAAAGGTCCGCATACCTCCACAACTAGGCGTAACGTTAACGCATTCTTGATAGAAACTGGTTATTTTCTTGGACTTCTATAAGTCGCTTACAAGTCGAAACAATCGATGAAACCTTTACTGCCCACTGAGATGCAAGGTGAACAGTTTCTGCATTTCTCTCTCGTCGTTCTCTTTAACAGAGCAAGCTGAAGATTGACATAATCATCTATCCCGGGGGATGCGGCTTAATTTTGTCATCATCTTTTGCCACTACACATTAGAATGAATGTATGCCAAGTTAATCGAGAATTCTGTCTTGTATTCTCCTGAAAGACTGTGTACTATGATACACTTTCTTTTATAGCAATGATGGATGAATGCTGACGAGAACGATGATAATGAAGTCTATAAATCGCTCTCAATGACGACCAATTCATGTTTGAGCAAAATCCTTGGAAATGAAAACAATCTCTCAAGTAGAAAATTCATTAATACATCTTTTGTCTATGAGGATACCAAAGTTATCAGTGAAGTAAACACGTACGCAAGGAAACAACATGACCAAGAAGAGCGCCGTCGGAAGCAGGTACTCAGAATATGACAATTGATTTTGTATTCCCTCATGCTTTCAGTTACATGCGCTTTTCCCTGAGGCAAACTCTATCAGCATTTTGTATCCCGTAGGAAAAATAAATTAAAGTGACACTCATTGAAACACAGTTTGGAAATGAGGTAAAACTCTGATATGGAAATTTACTTGACTGAGAACATGCGATCATAGCATTTTTCTCTGCTGTAAACAGAAATTTATGAAGAAATATAGAAATAATTATGGATGCCCTTATAGCGATTTAAATATCGCAATTCAATTGAACGGAAATGCTAACTTCACTTTTACCTCATTAATGCAACATTTATGTTGAATTATATTTCAGCAGGAATTTAAGTATACTGAAATACAAACAGAATTCAATATCATTGAATACGTCAATGAGTTATGAAGATGGATAGTGAAAATTAGCAGAATCTAATTCTTATGTGAAAAACAAGGGATTAAAATCATTATCAACACGGGAGAAAAACAAATTAAACATCCGGTTACTTTTACATTGTGATAAGCTCTCATCAAAATAAGAGCCGGTGACCAAAACTTATTGTTTATTAGCTTACAAATTATTTAACATATCAACGGTTGCTTGTAAGCGTTCTTGAGGTCATCGCTTTGCGTTTTCTGCTATATTTCAGAATAAACATTTATTACTTATGACTTATTATATAAATTATAATTTCAAAAGGATTCAATGTATGACCATAGAACCATATACAAGACATGACCATGCACAAAATTGTACAAAAACAAAATATACACACAGGTAATCAAATGACTGTGAATCGAAGTTGACAAACATTGTATGTACAATGTATGCTATAATATTGTATAATAATTGTGTTAATTTTTTCTTAAAATGACATTTATAGGAGTTTTCAATCACTGTAAAGCGTTGACTGACAATTGACAGACATTTATCCTACAAAATCTATTTTGTCGGTCATTGCTACTTCTTGTAGGATGATTGCCACTGAACACCTACAATATCCGACAAAAAGCGACAAAATGAATGGCAATGAACTATGGCTTAAATTTTATCAAAAATATAGGTAATCAATGAAATTATGTCAAAATAAATCATGGTTTTGCCACACAATAATACATATTGCCCAAAAGTCAACCAAACACTAATCGAAAAATCAATTAGTATTCAACAGTTGTTGTTCAGTTAATTTGCATACAAAGCATCTGTTCCGATGTCGATGGAGAACCTACAAATTCGTCGGATATCGCAGGATATTGGAGGTGACAATCGTCGGTTGATTTTGTTAGTAATTTTGTAGGATAATTGTCGGTCTGCGGTTTACAGTGAAGAGGAACTGCTTATATTCGGCAATTCAGTATAACTCTTCAAAGATGGAAGCAAATACACGAATGACTTGATGTTATACATGATATACATAATGTCTTATATGATATACATGTGATCTTGCATGATATACATATTTGTCTTAAATAAACAAAAAAAATGAACTTTGTCTATACTCGGAAGCACATTAGGCACGGAGCATTTCTTCCATGTGGCTGAGTTGTTATTCATCCATCTCATTCCTTTTATGCTGACTGTTTAGCAAGTATCCAGAGTGTACCTATTTTGAAAGTCTTAGGTTTGAACCAAGATCTCCCGGACGCAGAGCAAACACTCTACCACAAGGCCACAGCGCCGGTTGGGCCTTACACGCTAATTGCTGTGATAGAAATATCAGCATTTCTAAACTCAATAAGATCCTACTTCCATCAAAGCATCGAAAGTTAGACATGGCAGAGATCAGCCAGGAGCCAAATAACATCCTGAATGCACTTCCAGACACGAATGCAAAAAGTCGACTATCTTCGAATCTTTTCATTTTCATTACATTATTACGCATCAAAACATCAGAAAATTAATTTGTTGTGTGGAAGCTGTGTTGTAAGAGAAGCGTGAAATTTTGATCGAATTGCACGGAACGATGTGAACGGTTTTTGTCAGCATTTCAAATTATTTAATAACTTTCACAATTTGAATGTTAACTAACTCCGGCAAGGTTACCGCGGACAATCAGTTAGTACATTTATGAATAAAATCAATGAAAATCGAAACCATGAGGGGCGTGGGAAGATGGACAAGTAAGCATTCAATACGGCATCATACAACTGATCATCAAAATCGCATTAAACAAGTACAATAGTGTGGTCAACGGAGCTGTACATCAAACGCAATGAAGAGGACCATGCAGTGTCATTCTGCGCACGCTTTATTGAACAGACTGAAAATAGTTAGACCGGTCCGCGGCTAGTTGGCTTGACTTGTTATTAGCAGTTTATGACAGCACCTTGCGGGCGCCACTTTCAATTTCTAATTCTATTCTATGTCTAGTACACAAAGCTTGAGCAAACAGAAATGGAATTTCAGATAACAAAGCATCAAAGAACGGGAGTCAGTAATCATATTAAAAACAATCTCACACGTCGAACAATTCTTCTGTAATTCATCTTTATATAATCTGATATGTCGACTGCATCTACGACCGGTAACATCTTTATATTTGAATAAGAAAACTTAAGGAGGAAAAATCTATTCATTCATCAGATGGAAACCAAAGAAAATGACCGAGGAAAAGAATGCTCAAATTAATACATAATATATCTCATCATTTATGAATAAACAGAAACATTAATAAGCATCATTTGAAAAGCGATGTCGCGTCTTCTCCAGAATAAAAGATATTAGCCGCCAAAAACATATGCAAGATTCATTTTTTAAAATAGGCATGCATATTCGATCTTCCGCAAACATTGTCAATAATGCGCGCTCCTGCTTGGTTAGCGGAAGCCGAGAAGAATATACCTGCATTTGTTTTACCAATACATGTTGCAAATGGAAAGAATTCACTACATAACTTTGGCAATGAGAAACAATGACCTCCCACTAAATGTCATCAACCAAACAGTTCTTGGGCAAGTCTGACATATTTTTTAAATTGCTATATTTTCTCTGTAGAAGTTCATGTAATGACACACTCGTTGACGCTGATTTGTGGCTTCCAATCGATAGAATGTTCATCTAATATATAGAAACTTATTAGTCTCATGCACTCATGGTGTCGCACACGCTGGAGATTTAAAGTGCATATGAAGCTAGATACAATCGTTATTGTTTGTTTTCATGCATAATACGCACCCCAAATTACGGGCTCAAATACACGAAAAATGTGTTTTATACAGGGAAAAGTGTGGTAATGTAGTTCTTCTACTGAATAATTTACAAATTAGGATGAATGAGACAGACAATTCTAATCAAGAAGCGAAATAAGAAAATGACATGAATCTGATTCATTACTCTTCAATGGAATGTGTTTACCCATGTGTTTGCGATTTCACATTCGGGGCATTTATACATGAGTAGTTAGTGTTTGATAATTAGCTTTTGTCCCAATCACTGATATGCTTTTCGCATGATTCCCTTTTCGTTACAGAAATATTGTTTTAGATGCTCGCATAGTAGACCTGCATGTTTGTGGAGAACTTAAAGTGCACCTGATTACTGATAATATGTCGCTTATTTAGCAGTCGTTGTCAATTTAATAATGGAATATGTAAATGGCATCTTTCAAAAATTGGCACATTTTACTAATTCACTCGAATTTTTATATCTCGTTGGGCTGTTATGCTACAATGTGACAGTGCATCCCTAAAATAATGATAAATACAATAATATTAGGCATGTAATCAATGACAGCATATGAATAAATTTCTCATATATTCCTCCAACAGTGGCTTTAAATTTCCTGCTCTACATGTACTTGCCTCTTACAGCTTATATGTTTTCAAAAGATGCATCGAATATAAATTGCTCAGATCATTCACTAATTTTCATCAACAACTGCCTCTTGTTTAGTATTAATAGATCTAGATCTTTATACACTGGTCCTCTCATACATTTTCATCTTAAATGTATCAAAGACCATCTCATCTCATTCCTTTAAAGATGTGACATGCTAAGATTAATTTAATCAGACTTTGGAGTATAACAAAACAGAAATAGTTGCACGAATACATAAATGTTCCCGGCACTGAAAATGAGAACGATATCAGGATTGAAGAGCCGACTGTTGAGGAAAAAGATATCTCTGCATGGCCCAGCATCCAGTTACTTGCCGGATATCGAGTTTACCAGATGGATTTCTCATTTAAGAACCTGCCGTACTTCTTTGCCTTCTCGATTCTCCCTTGAGACCCCTCGTGAGTCACCTAAGCGCCTTCTCTTCGCGCAAGAATCTTGCGCCTCATTTCTTCTCCTTTAGTAAATTTTACCCGGTCTTGTCGAACAAGACGCTGAAGATTCCAATGGACTTCTACTGGGGAAGGAAGTTCAAAACTTGAATTTTCAACATCACAGGGGAATTGTTATTTTGAGGATTGGCTGATTTAATAAGGATCACTTTAATGAATAGAGAAAGCCGACGATGCTGTTGTTTCGATGGTACAGTGGTTGAACGTCATACTTTTCAATCTTATGATGGGTAATCGAGACTACTCGTGAACATCTGTGCGCAGTCAGACTGGAGAGTGGAGTTGATGTAAAAGGCAAGTTCCTCATAGGATCCTCATCAGGTTTCTAACAAGCAGGAGTAGGTCGTGGCTGCAGGCAAAAAAGCGAATATTCTTATTCTACTGAAAAGTAATGAGGCCTATCGGCAGCGGCAGAACCACCGGCACATCAAGGTATCTTTCTATACATTTATTTTAACACTAAATTTCGCCGATTTGAGACCGTCGCTTGACTTTACCAAGGAAACTCATATAAGAATGCCTTTCGCAATTAGACTTCCTTCAACAACATTTTCAGATAATTCAGTAAAAATTTAACTACAATTTTCAACCGAGTTTCCGTTGATAGAAATAGAGATTTCTTGCAATTAAACTAAAAACAAGATATCTATTGCATTAAAGACATGTAGTTCACTAACGAATGTCAGAATTTCTTAAATCACTAGCAATATTTTTTACCGAACAATCTTATCATTAGAACAACATGCAGGCTTACTAATGAACGGATGTCAAGGTCTAAATATAGACACTGTCATGTAACGAGTTCTTCCGAGTTTATGTTTCTCCTTTAGCTGTACTCAAAGTTTGTTTAAATAGGCCCACCTTTTACCACTCTCTGCCTTACTTATTGTAACCTTCACAAAGCCGCAAGGTGAAATATTGGTTATCATAATAAATCAATTTAGTAGCAGCAGAAGGTTATTTTTTTCATCACGCTTCCATTCCAGATACGAGGATCACTTGAGGTATTTGGAAAATCTTATCATTGTTTTTTTTAGATGAATCAAAGTAGCATAGTATACAACATTATATGAAGCAGTGATCTCTTAAGATACTTAGCTTCTCAAGTACTTTTTGCGCTGAAAGTACTTGAAGTATCACAAGCGATAACCGGAAATGGGAACGAGTTAGATTTGAATAGGAAGGGTTCGTGTAATTTCTTCATTATAGATTCCTGTAGATGGGCTCCAACCAATCTCCTTCCCAATAAAATGACATTCAGTCGCCATTGTGGTCACCTAGTGGAGTAGTTCATCTTTCAATGCAATCATTTACCAGTGCACGTTTATAAACATGGCTTGTTTTACTATGTTCCTGAAACAATACCGTCGAGCACTGGCTGCGGTACAAAACTTCCCCGTTTTCAAATCCCACATCCCTCCTTCTCCCTCACGCGCTCGAGCTCACTAACCTCTCTTGCTCGAAATTGAGATTTCTCCGTTGCGAAGTTCGGTATTGTGTTCGTGGTTGAGAGCACAAGTTAATGAAGAAAACAGGCGGATTACGCCACCGACAAAGATTGATGACGCTCGTACACGCGAAGACAACACGCAACTCTTTTCTTCTCCTACCTTTCATGAGCTATTTCATGCAGGGTCCAGATCACCATTCGCCAGATGTGCTATTAGAAATGAAATCGAACTGTTGACCATTCAACTCATGTTTCCCCCGATTCCCTGGATTTTAATATACTTGAGAAAAGGAAAAGTAGAAATCATCATGTGACTGAATTATAACTGAAATAATTCGCAGATAGTGTGCCAGATTGGGGAGCAACCAACGCCTAAATATGAACACTGCTCCCTGCTTCAATCAAGAAAACATTGAGCTCTCAATTAGCCCCTTTAATCAACATCATTAGCCATAATATTGTTCATCTATCACTTGTCACAATGTCTGCGAGAAATACCGCCCATTCGTCATGTGTTGAACGAAGAGACTAATTGATTTTTATAAATGGAGGGAGAATAATGGGCGGTTACCTTGTCTTCCAACTACCCTTGTCCATCATTCAGTCGGAAGAAGACTCAACATTAAATCATTTAATTAACGACCATCGTGTTCGCCAAAGGTCATTGAGAGGTGTTGGTAAATCACAATACAATATCTAAGTAGCTGTCAGAATGCTATAAACACTCAACAAATTTTCCGTCAACTTTCTGACGAATTCAAATCTTTCTCACACGCTCACACACGGCTTAGAAAATTATTTAGCACATGTTTCTTCGAGAGAACGGTCATTTAAAGATTTAGGCGATTAGAGTCCAAATCCACTCGCTCGACTGCTCTCGAAGATGAGCTTTTCGACAATAGAGGCGCGGGAAATAATTCGTGCGCGGAACCGTCTTTTAATCTATCCAACGTGACAAGTTTTGAGTCAGACAAAATGGATTGAGGGAAGGTCAGTCAGTCTACCTCGACGATGCATCCTGATCGTTTTGTAGACATCTGTCAAGTTGTCCAAGAAAATTTGAAATCCTGAAATGAGCAGTGTAAGTTAATGTCAACTCAATAGTTTTATAATTGGAGAAAGAAGCTTTAACGCAAATCCGAAGTTACTCATTCCAAACATTGCTGTGGCTGTAGTTCAATGCGTAGCCATCAATGATAATCACGAGTCATGTTGTAGGGGTCTCTATAGGACGAAATGCACCGTCTATGGTTTAACGTCACTACTCCCCCATGCCGGGGGGGCTTCGATGGTGCTGAGGCAGTCAGACTTTTAACTGGAGCGTTGTTATCTTTTAGTCCGGATGCCCTTCCTGATGACTTCCAGTGGCAATCTCGGGGCTCGACCTCTGGACCTAAAGGTCGCTAGGCCAAGCACTTAACCACTGTGCCACAGAGACCACCTCCGTTCTATGACTGCTAAGGAATTTAGTTCTGAAGTTGTTCAAGTCTGAGGACATCTTTGTAAGAGACCGGTTTTTATGAAAGGATGATCCCACCCAGAACAAACGACAGACTTGAAGAAACGGCATGTACGTCATTTGCTGCATTATGATTTATCTTCATTTCAAACTTTCAACCAAACTATGTACACAGATCTCTCCGAAACGAATAAGCACTTGACTATCAGGGGTACCTGTGTGCTACAAACGGTGTCTGCTGATCAGACACTTCTGAGTGAGCTGCATAATGACTTCTTTCCAACTTGCACTCATGACGTGAAATTGTGGGACCACGTGAAATAAAAGTTGATCTTTGAGCTTAATGAGAAATCGCCTACACTCCATGCTACCTCTAACTATAGCAAATGTAATTTATTTCCATGAACATAAAGAATGCTATCTCCTCCGTTGATATTTACTTTTTTAGTTCTGTGCTGAAAGTGAAGTTTTAGTGACTTCTGCACAAATTTGATATTTATTATCAAAGTCAATGTTTTAGTCAGTTATAATAATAATCTCTTTATTTGTTCCGCTTCCACGTGAACGCTACAAAGCACAATGACAATACTCAACGCAAGACAAGGAGAATCATGAAGTAAAATATTTAAAGACGAATTAAAAATTATGTGGTCTTCGTGGCACAGTGGTAAAGTGCTTGGCCTAGCAATCTTTCGCTCCAGAGGTCGAAAGTGTCATTGGAAGCTGTCAGGAAGGGCATCCGAACTAAAAGGTCACAACGCTCCAGATTAAAGTCTGACTATGGTAGCACCGTCCAAGCCCCAGTAAGGAGGAGTAGTGACGTTAAACCATCATTAGTTCAAAAGTATCACACAAATTGAACATTTCTCGTAGGGGGGGGCGCAAGTTATTTTCAACGATGGAACCAAAACGTTTTGCTCACCATCTTCTAGCTCAGACAATAAGGGGATACAAAACACATTACAAAAAACAAGCTATCCCACAGATCCACCTCATCTAAAGTCAAAACTGACCATCATTTTCAGCCAAGTTAGCTTTTTATTATCTAGTAATAGTAGTGAAAGCGTTGGACAAAGTCCAGTGGAGGAAGAAAATCCGCAACGGCGACTGCACTTGAAGTGGAAAGAAAGACAGGAAAAGGAGAAGAAACTATCGAATTAGTAACACAGGCATAAGCACTAGTGAATGAAAATTCTGGTAAAAAGGTACATGTTCTAACTTTTAGGGCAATGTCCCATGCAATCACAGTTCGATAATGGCAACTTTATATAAGCATAGAAACAAATATTTATTCACACTGTCCTCACATGCCCTCAGTGTCATCAATCCATGCGGACATAGCATAGTCAAGATTACCTGTAGAGGAGAAGCTTAAACAAAATTAGTTTTACGGAGTTTTGTTAATGTTTGATAAATTGCGAATAGTAGTTCATTCATTTATGCAATGGAATCTGCGTTCTAGAAGGTACCGATGATATCCTGCGAGTCTCATCGATCATTTCAACTCCAAGCAGATTAAAAAAAGGCGATGATTGCAGAGTTTGGGAACCATTGAGGGTGGACTCGACATCTATGCACTTTCATGTCTTGGAAACAAAACTGCTTATGGGATGACTGTTGAACTATTGTCTCAATCCATCAATAAAATACTCCATAGAGAATTCGATTTCGTGGGAATGCTATCTTTACATCAAATTTATTTGCAATCGCAAAATTTTGAGTTTATTTATCTTTCAAATCACGCCTCGTTTCAATACATCTATTTTGATTCGTTTGCATGAGCACACCAGCGTCGACTGTTGGTCAGATCTACTGGAACGCCGAGGCGGAGACGACTGCGTAGGATGAGAGATAGTACAGTACAATCAAGCATATCCGCGAAATTGCATAATTGACATATTTTATATGAACAATTCATTTACAGCACAATTTGTGACACGTGAACCACCTACACAAATATCAGATATTTAAAAATACAGATAGTGGTATTCCCCTGACGAAAGCGCTTGATAAAATTACCTTACAGTCACTGATAAGATTAGAAAAGGAATTTTTCAAATTTGATATTTAAGTATCAGCCAAATTAAAATATGAGAATACAAGTAAATTGTGAATAACTTATGAATCTTAAGATTAAACGCTGTCTGCGTTGCTGATTCGGTGCTATCTGAAACGAATTATCACATAATAAAAATTGTTTTTTTAATTGTCCAATTGTTGCATTTTCTTTTGCTTTGATTGACACTTAACTTGAAACTTATTTGACTGCTGAATGGTTTAACGTAATACTTCCCCTGACTGGGGGCTTGGACGGTGCTGACATAGTCAAACTTTAATCTGGAGCGTTGTGATCTTTTAATCCGGATGCTCTTCCTGACGACTTCTAATGACACTTTCGGGGTTCGACCGCTGTGCCCACAGATCGCTAGGCCAAGTACCTAGCCAACGTGCCACGGAGACCACATACCTATGCGTCGTAAAATATCTCGGAATCATTAGAGTATATATGGAGAAATGTACACTGCCGATAACATTCGTCGTAGAAATTCGTCGCTCCATGTTCAGAATCAGAAATCAGTCTGTCATCCGGCCTATGATATTAAAGAAATTTCAGAACTAACATTCTCACTGATAACAACATCAAGCCGTGCTGTGACAATACTTTTGATCATAGAGATTTATGTTGTGCAAGTTTCAAAGTTAGGTAATTGTCCGAAGACTGTCCACATTTGATGTTTCAAAATTTCATGAGGCTATTTCTTCTAATTGCCTTCACGAGTTGCAGTCGCACTCCGTCAGACGGGACGTCGCTTCACTTAGTCTCTTCTACAGATGCCATTTCGGTAGAAGCAACTTTTCAGCAGAAAATTAGCGCAAACTCTACCTCTATCGTCTCCAGAAGCGTGCCACGGAGACCACTCGGCATTATCGCTTTGATTGACATTATTCGCCAAACAGCTACTTGTGGCAGTATTGACATAGTCATCGCCTTGGTGTTGTGATAGTTTCACTGATGACCTTCCTGCCGAATTCAAATGAAAATGATGCTTTTGCGTCACTACTTCACTCCCAAACAGGGGTTTCTCTGCGGCACTGATAAATCATGCGGCCAACTTTGATGGATCGTTGAGATACTTTTCGACCGCATTTCTTTTCTCCTGAATTCTAGTGACCATTCACTTAGGGAACTGAGCCACTAAATCTAATATTTTCAGTCGCGGTCCTTAAAATAAAAGATATATACAGCTGGCACATTTTACCCCGCAGTTCGATAACTAAAGTTTTCGATTCACTTGTTTACATCTTAGGCCAATGTCAATTACGATGCTCTTTCTCTCAGCTAGCGCCTTGTCATGTGCAGCACGAGATCCCGCAAGTTCCAATATTTCAAGTTCATGTTCCACGAGTTCCAACAAAATTTATGTAAAATTTCCAAAATGTTCCTGGAGAATGTTGAGTTAACGAGTAAAGAACGAACTCCGATCGACATATGTATCGAGGATAAGTGATTTTTCATCAAATGTCCTTTCTTAAAGACTTCTGCATCCTTTGACCATCTATCTTGATGATAGTGGACGAACGTGCATGCGTGATGCATGAAAAATTAGCTTTAACGTCCCTACTCCCGCATGCTGATGGCTTGGACGGTGCTGACATAGACGGGAGTCCTTCCTGCCGACTTCCTATGACACTTTCGGGGATCGACCTCTGAACCAAAAGATCGCTAGGCCTTTTAACCACTGTGCCACGGAGACCACTAACATGCATGTGTGATGTGCATGAAGGAGAAATAGTTGTAGGATGTTAGTGAATATCAATTTGAAAGACAGAACTAACGACAACTATTATCTTTGTAAAATAGTTCGTCCTTTTTTCGATATCAGAAATGAAAATCCAAAGGGAAATCTCAAATACTTCTAACAGAGGAGTTTGCGCGCGCAAGAGACAAAAGTCGATGTTGTCCATGAACGACCAGGTAGACCTAGTATCTCAACTTCAAAGGGTGACGAGAAGCCCCAGAGGACTTCAGACCATCCTTTGACATGGATCAGGCAAAGCTAATTACCAACATGATGGAAAAACAGCGCGTATCGTGGCGAGTATTGCCCAATAAATTTTCAATCATGCAAAACGGAGAGGCGGAGTAGACAAGACTGGAGGGAAGAGAATGTGGTAGCCACAGCGTAGAGAGATTTGCTTCAAGCGTCGTCAAGTTATAACGCCAAATCCCGGAGGATCATTGAGGTTCGCCTCATGTTCAACATTCGCATTTATGAACATATTGCAGACTCGGGCTTCTCCCGTCTGTGGGGTGAGCAAGCCGCTCTCTCTTCCCCATATAACTTAATTTCTACGTTGAAGGGGCAACTATGGAGCGCTGACACGTTCATCTTCAAACTCTCCACAGCGTTGATAAATAATGCATCCCCTGCCATGAGATGAAGCTGTAGTCCCGATACACTTCTACACGCTGGACAGCCGGCAACGTCGTCAAGTCTCAGAGACCTGAGTGTTGCTCATCTGTCCCCATCGCATAGGAGGAACTCCCACAGGAGAGGAAATTCGAATATGTACAATTTGTCCTCCGGTTCTACCGGTCGTGATGAAAGATGGAATTATCTCATTTCACGTCATACAGGTCCTACCTTCTCAATCGACACGTGTTGAGTTTTAATCGGATAAGTATCAAGGAAAGCCAGTCTTAAATAAAGTGGAGGGATTGATGAAATATTAAACGCCACCTTAGCGGAGCTATGAAATCCCTATCCTGTCTTTGTCTACACTCCCTAGGTGATGTGAGGAAGATGTATCTGACTTAAGAATGCCACGCGACGTGACTGTGACGGGTCAGTGACTTGATTACTGAAATTGGCAAGACAATACTCTGAGGCTTCGAAGAGCTCTCGAGAGATCAAGGAGATGTGTCAAGGAGAGATATCAAAAGGCTGAAATTGTCAATATTTGACTGTCCGAAACATAATTTTTGATTTTTACAGGTCTCAAAAAATCCACTTCGATCTGAGATGATAAGAATGATTTTAAAATCAGTATTACAGCAACTATATTCATCTACTTCAGATAACCTTGGTCGCTGTTCGCGTGATAAAGAAAGGAGGAAACTCCTTTCTAGACAATATATTTCGCAAAGTCATCCAACTGACATTGTCGAGTAAATATCAATCCTAGCTTTCCTCTGTCGGTCGAATGACTACAGAAAAATAAATGGTTTAGAATGAATAATCGACATTTGTTGATACCGAGTCCATTCAGTGTAGAGGTTATTTATTTGTATGTGACTACGTCCAACTCCACAGCTACTCTGCAAGATTTATGCTTGATGAACAGACAGAAATCTTTATCATCGAAAAATTAATAACTATCCACTATGATGTCTATGCGCTTTATTAACATATGTAGTTCTAACTTCTGCAACAATTCGCAGATATGATGTTTACAGAATTATATGATGTGGTTGAGTGGCAGTGCTCTCCATGGTGAAGTGCTTGGCTTAGTCTTAATTTATAGTGACGCTAAAACTTAATTCATTAATCATAAAATTCTATCTAAAAGTTTACTCACTGATCCTGTAATTAGGGCAACTTTTTGGAACGCTATTTCGCGAATTGCTTGTAATTTTTACAGCTGTCACAAGCAAGTGGTGTAGGGAAGTTTAGATAACTGCCAAATCAAAAAATTACCACATTGTGACCTTGATTCACCAGGAGAATTGTGTTAGAAAAAGTCCTTCAGTAAAAGTTTCCACTTCAATGTTCTACCATAAGTAGAAAAATGTCATCCAATTAACTTTACATGACGGAATACTTTCTTATAGATGAAAATAGCTATGATGACTAATAGGTGTAACTGAAAACTATTCCCGCCTTCGATTTTACATTCAATTGGTAGCTCAACGGAAGAACAACTAATTTAGATACAGAGTCATACGATTCGGACATCCAATGCATGAATATTTGATCTAGAGTTCATCAATTTCAGTCACAACAAAAATTCCAATATTTTGAAGTTAAACTAAGCCTATTATCCGTGCACTATTTATCTGAAATTTGCAGCTATATGAGTTGATGACAATAGAATAACAAGCTTCGATCAGTTCCCGAAGGCGAAGAGGACAAGAGAAAAAGACGGATTTAGTATCAAAGTGAGGAAGACAGGGACATCCTATACAGCTCCACAGATACAAGAACGATCTGAATTCGCAGTGGTCGGGAAATCCGTTTGAGAAATAGTGAGTATAAGATGAGACTATTCAACGTCTAAGTGCACATTTACGATGAGTTTCAAATCACGAATTTTATGTATGCCTATTGCCTACGAGTTCTATTCCACCCATTCTCGTTCTAAGCAAGGAGATAGTACAAGAAACGAATAAGCAAAACATGAGTAGGATTATCGAAGAGATGACTTTGACTTCCCGCTTGGCACATCAGATAACCAATTGTCTCTTCGAAGCGCCAAACTGAACAGATGCTGAAAATTGGAGAGGTAATTGTAGTCGCTCGAAGACTCGAGCAATTTGAAAATTGAGGAAAAAGGCAGCAGACGGTTTGCAGTTTTCCTATCTTCTCTGGTTCTCTATGTAATATTCGAGTTCGTTATTCGAGCACACAACATTTGGCCGGCTAGAGAAAATTAGATGAAGATCATTCAACTTCTCAAACAAAAATTACTCACCACACATGAAGTGAAGATGCACCTTGTAATGAATACCATTGTTTGTTTTATCATTGTCAGGCTCCTGAAAAAGAAGAAATCAGAAATTGATAAGACTTGCCAATAGTGGAAATTAGAAATGCAAAGCCTATGTGTATAGGGTGCAATTAGAGAGCGTGAAAATGTAAATTATTCATTGAAAATAATTAAAAATATATTTTGCTTGCTTACGTCTTCTTGTGATTGCTAGTTTGGCACAATTGTAACTGGTATGCACAGTCATAGACACATTGTTCATATTATTGACTTGTTATCTACCTGTGCATTTGTTATAAATAAAAATATATTAATACTATACGGTGCATTTAGTCTATATTTACTTGTAGTGCCACTTGATGATCAGTTATGATTACGGAATCGCGAAGTGTTGATGGTGCGATTGATATCTAAGCATTATAATGGACATACGAAATTAATACGAATATTCTTTATCAAGTGGGCTGATAGCTTTGCATTGCGTATCTACCCAGAGCTGCAAATTTTAAGTATGAAAGTGTTAATTTTTTTAAAAACCATGTTTTTATGTGATGCTTTTGATTTCCCTGATCAATCAACAGGATCTTCATCACAACCAAATAGGACATATTATAACCTGAATTGAAGATACATTATCGAGCCAAACTATCGTGTATTTGAAATAAGAAAGGTTGGTTGCAAAGAATATCATTCAGCTCACATACATATAAGCAACAAAATCGTATTTTTGGCATTTTATCGCACTTTCACTTAGTTTACTCATATCCATAAATAATGTGGATCCTCACATACAAGTATTTGAAGTTTCATTTGATCATCTTCGCAGTATAGGCAAGAAGTCATAATGAACCGAAAACTTCCAGGTGTGGCTAGAATTTCATCACAATGTAATGAACAGCATATCAACTATTTATATTGGTATCTTTGATTGGAAGAAGACTACAGAAGCCGAATGACAATGCATGAATTTTATCACATGAATAGAGAACTTAGCTCCCATTCAATTTCAGGAATTTATTTGCATGTAAATTTCGCTTCCATTTCAATGTTTGGTAACTTGAATAATTCACATGCAATTCGTAAAAAATAACAAAATATTAGTCCTTCAAGCAGGAATGTGGATTAAACACTGCCTGAAAAGTTGAATATCTCAGACTTTAAAACCGAAACCAAGTTCATTTATACAAAAAATATTGAAAATATATTAAAATTCTATAGTACGGGACCGATTTTGAGAAATTTTAAGACTTTGATCGATGTTTCTTCAAAGAAGAAAACAATTGTCAAGTATAATTCCCAGTAGCATATCAGATCTCCTTAATAGAAAGTGTTGAAATATTGTCGAAAGCTTTTAAGTAAATGACACAATGTTTGAAATTAGAAGCTTCAAATTGGAAAGAGCTCTTAATTTTTCAATTTCAGAAACTTCCTCTCATTCTGGATTACAAGCCTTTCTCATATTTAAAACGTCAGCGCCTAAGATCACAATCTCCTAGCAACATCTATCTCTAGTTGAAATGCAGCAGAAATAGTAGAGAAAGATAGTGAGAACATTCCTGGAGCTCAATCTCCGTTTTTCTACTAATAGCAAGAATACTGTAAGCGGAAAACATGCAGCAATACAAGAGATGAAAATGCATGACAAAGAAATTCTTTTCACGTTCGCAATTATAAAATAGTCTAATACTTGGTGCATTATCAGAGGCAACGAATGCATACGACTACTGGGGGATGGTACGGCATTAATAGAACTGTCACACCGAATAATTCCCTTGAGAACCTCTAGGTAATCAACATTCTCACTTGCAGATAGATAGAGATATGACTCCTGTAAGCTTTTCCGTGGTGCATTGAAAACAAAATTTGCGAACTTGCGTCAGATGAGTCGACGTGCATTGTTGCAGCAATGATATAACGCCAATATTGAGATTTAATTATCCACATCTGTTCTATGAAGGAGGGGGAACAATTTTCAGATTACTTATTGCTGTATGAGAAAAAGACTAATTACAGTTCTCATCAATAAAACATTACAGCCTTTCTCATTACATGATCTATAATGATGAAGGAGTAAGAGATGTGCTTAGTTGAGATTCTTTGATTTAAATGTTAAATCGTGAAAATAGTACTGGTATATAGTTGAAGTGATCCAAGTGACAGCGAAAGAAAACCATAATTGTCCAGAAAAGCAAAATTGTATCTACATCAGTTATTCACTTTTGAAATTAGAATAAGTGAAAAGCACTAATGCTTTGCAGAAAGACAAATCACTTCAACACGCACCTTCAAAAACCTGTATATTGTCAATTCCCTAGACAGGAGCTTTCTCCTTCAATTATCATGTAATAATAAATTATCTTTTATACACAACAGCTAATGCGCGTAACAATGACTCCATCTATGCACTCCTCCTCGTACCTGAGAAACAAAGAAAAAACAAAGAGAAGATTAAAAGGAAATTATATTCCAAAAACATCATTGATTCTCGGATTGAATAATCTCTATATTGAATCATCATGGAGTTCGCTTTCTATTCTATTCTGAAATCAGATATATTCGAGACTAATCGACTTCGCGAACTAGTGTTCATCTTAGGTCGTAACTTCAGTTGTAAAACATGAAATAGATGATTATAACTATAGAATTCGTCTGAAAAAGTGCATAGAACATTGATTTAGTGAGGAAAAATCATCCAGATTCTTGACGATTTTCACGAACTTACAGCAGTTGTAATATTATGATAGTAATTTTGGGGTAGGAATAAGAAAATCTGTAGTCTAAATAGAAAAGAAAATCAACCTTGTTTATACACTCGGAATCACATTAGGCGAGGGCTTTCCTTTCATTAGACAGAATATTTATCTCGTTCTCATAATTTTGCGCTGACTGCTTAGAAAGAATGTGGAGAGTGCCTACATGTGTATTAACAGTGCTAAGCTTGACTCTACTATTGCAAGGTTAGAACTCAGGTCTCCGAAGTCTGAACTCAGAGCGAACACTGTAATCACAAGGACACATCGCCGACCACTCTTGGAAAAAGGAAGATATGTTGATTATTACAAAGACTACGGATTATCGGATTTGCACTTTAAGTATAATTTGTTGCAGTTTCAATGAAACCGGGAACAGTTGAGGAATGTATATTTTTAGTGGACCAGAGTAACCGACTTTTTAGTGAGGTTAGATTCTAATCCATTATCGATTTGATAGATTTCCTGACTGAAATATACTGTTTTTAAAGCGGTTGCTATATTTTGCAAATTGCTGTTAGCAATATAACGAATGTTTTTAGAAACTATCATTTGTATTGCATGCTGATGGCAATATACGTTACCGGGTGACATCCAATATGTCATTCCAAGTTCTCTGTGATTAAAGTATGAGTCCTTAAAGCTGATGATGGAAGTGATGATCAAGATCAAGATAGATTGAATGAATGAATGAATGGTTGAACGTCATTACTCCTCCTTACTGGGGGTTTGACAAAGTCAGACTTCAATATGGACCGCTGTGATCTTTTAGTCCGGATGCCCTACCTGAGACTTTCAATGACGATCGCGGGGCTCGAACTCTGGACCAGAAGATCGCTGAGCCAACTACTTAACCACTGTGCCACGGTGACCACCGGAGGGTCAAGATAGATTAGAATGGATATGCTTAATAGTCTCGAGGTTTTTCCCATGGTCTGCTTGAAGCATTTTCTCAGTGAAGAATTTTTGAATGCTCTCAAACAACCAACGAATTTATGATCGAATATCATTTTAGGTGCAAACGAAAGTTGTCGAACATCTTCATTCACGAATACAATGCTGACCTGACTATCGACTAAAGCAGCAGTTGTCGGCAAGTAATTAGCCACACTCTCTGACCGACTTTACACATCTCGAGTCATAACATTTAAATTATATTCACCCCTCGAGGATGTTTCCGATGAAATGAATTGTATCTCTAAGGCATTACAGATAAAGGTCGAATCCCATCTGAGTATTTAAATTTTCAAGCAAAGAATGTATCAGTAATTCCACACTCCACCCCATGAGTCCAACTAGAACGATTGGGCGTAGACAATTTACACATTCCGCCCCTCAAAAAATGTCCCAGTCCGGAGCAGAGCAGGGTGGAGTTATAATTCTTCTTTGGTTGTCGATTAAATTCAAAGCTAACTTGTGCACAGGGACTCATAAATATTTAGCATTATCGCGAAAATCCGATTAATGTGGGTTATAGTAGCTATGTTCTTACATGTGGCTTTTAAATCAGCTATTTTGATTGAAGACTAAGATTTTAAGCGGTTATTACTTTAAGATTTATAGAAATTTAAAAAACGGATGTTAAAATGTCCTAAGATTATTAAGTCATTCTGGCATACTGAAATATTTAACATTTCTGTCCATTTGATAGACATTTTTTCGCATCACGAGCATTTTTAAACACTTAATTGGGCTGCTACGTTCGTCAGTGATATTATATCCATTAATACTACTTAGTGCATGGGAAAATGCCCACGGATGTGTTCGGCCATTCGTCTTGCATAATGAATTACTGCACGATTTTGACTTGATTATTTAACATATCTGATGCAAAAGTCAAAAAGGGTCATTTGTCCTCTTATCCGTACTAGAATTTAATAGAAGGTAGTTTCTGCGGACGCTAAAACACTTTTTTTAAAGCAAAGGATATTTCGCCTTGCGGCTTTATCAATGTTCAAAGTAAAGCAGACTTGTAACCTTGATAAAAACCGAAGGCAAAATTTCGGTTTGGCTTTATAAAATATTTTAGTGCCCGCAGAAGGTACTTGCATGTAGATGTGCAATTATCTTTCGATCAAAAAATACCCTACAACAATTTGTGATGGGACTCCTTAAATAAAGTTATTAAACTGTGGAACTCAAAAATCTTTTAATCCATTTTAATAAGCGTGCTACCTCCTCATTCTATTTTATAGTAAAATCTTTGATTTATTAATAGCTGGCGGAAAGTAGATATAAAAAAGCACAGCAAATTTATGCACTCATACTACAGTCCTCACACTACAGACGTCAGCAACTGCTAATGCAGAATTATTGCTTTCTTGAATGCATTAAACAATAATTTAGTGTATTGATGGTCTCCGTGGCACAGTGGTTAAGTGCTTGGCCTAGCGATCTTTTGGTCCAGAGGTCGAGCCCCGAAGGTGTCATTGGAAGTCGGCAGGAAGGGCATCCGGACTAAAAGTACTGCAACGCTCCGTAAGTCTGACTATGTCAGTACCGTCCAAACCCCAAGTATGGACGGGGGTCAAAAAATGCTGAGAGCAATGGTGGTCACTCGAGCCGTGGACTTTCTATATTTTCGAATCGATCAGCGGACCTGAACCAGCGAAGTTATATTGCACCTCTTAAGTTATACGAAAGGAATTGTGGCCCGCTTATTCATTTTCAAACATCAGGCGAGATTGTAATGACGATTTTAGTGCACTGATATGAATTTTCTTCGTTTGATGAAAAACTGGATGCAGTACTTATTGTACTGAGCTGTGAGCAGTTAGAATTCTCCGATGACGCCAGTCAGATGTTCGTCCTATTCACAGTAAAATCTTTACAATCTATTCTAGCATATTGATCCTGCTTTCAAGATGGGAACTGACATTAAATATTCAAATCTCGACTCATATTTCACGTCATGTCATCTGTGTATTCCATCTCTAGTGCATCAACGGTACACAAAATTCATTATTCTATAATAACCGACAAAATACAGAAAATATAATATTTACGCAAATTCACTACTCAGATACGCAGATAAATATGAAGAGATTTTATGGCTATCCATCATGCAAAGACAATGGAAACAGCGGACGCAATCAATGCACCTCTTCGTGATTCGATCTTGCTGACGCATCAATACTGTTTGACATAAAATATGATGAGGTAGAATGTCAGATGCTTGGGAGACCGAGTTTTAATATTTGGTCAGGTAAAAGTTCAAATCTTAGACTTAAATGTGCAGAGTCTGTCATTTCATTCACAGTCTACATGCGAAATTTTCCATAGACATTTTAAATGATTCAATTCGTTTTCAATGAGCATTAATTTCTTCAACAATTTTTTTTTAAATTAAGCGAAGATTCTTTAGTCTACTTGCATGACTACATGTTTCTAAAACAAAATGGATTAGCGAAACGACAGTCCAACTAACAGCTTTGAAATTAAATTTCACTGCGCTTGTAGTTTCGAGTCGTGACTTAGAACACGAAAATATGTTCTATTAGTTCTCCAAAAATTCATTCGATCCTTCTCAAAGAGGAACTCAATCAGTCTATTTCCAGGTATTTAGGTCGCATTGTTATACATGGGCAAACAGCGTAATGTCGTTGTATTATCTCGTCAGACAGAAAATTGTACACAAACTTTCAACAAAGGTGACCGCGTGTACACTCTCGGATGAATAAGGAAGAGGAAGAGAAACCTATCACATGAAGATGATGCCACAAATATAGAAAACAGAAACTTGTTCTCACATCAATTTTCTTGACTTCAATGGTCATCCATCCATCATATCTTCCCTTGAGTCAGAAACAAATTGTTTTATAGCGATTTAATACCTAAGAAATTATAAACAGAAAGTAATCAATGGATATAAAAGCAATTTTTAGGTGTCTTTTCTATAAATTGAGTGTGTTATCTACACGAATAAATCAACTAAGTTGAGAATAGGAGACTTTAATATCAACAGAATATGCTATATTTGTTTTTATCACAACAACAATACCGAAAACCCACTATAAGAATATATCATTGTCACTAGTGATTTGATTGTCTAAGAACTGAATAATCCGTATAAATATGTCAACTATTTATTATTTTCATGAAAAGATAAAATATTTGTTAATCAACTTGAATCTGCAGACAGTACACTGTGTAGAGCATATATGTGTCAAATTACCGCGCTGGACGTACAAAATTTGCCTTTTTGCTGTTGCAATCCCAGTCGCATGATGTGAGAATCGCAACATATATTGAGAATTAAATATATGAGATATCTAATAAGTTAAAAAATCAATCGAAATGTGAATTAAAAAATAATAAACATTAGAAAAATTGAGTTATGCCTTCATTAGATTAAAAATAAATGAAGTTCCTAGTCTTTTCTAAAAGATCATGCGAATTCCATCGTTACATGCATGAAAGGGAGGGTTTTGTTGCGCAAGCTGATTTTCAATAATAAGTTAAATATAATTGTTGAAATTAGTGCAAAATAATGAAGAAAATAAGTCAGACCTGCAACATTCACATTGCAATACATACCGGTATGTAGGATATTATTGCTTAAACGTAGCTTGTTTAGTAATGAAAATCGGAGCCAACAATCATGAATCCCCACGTGTAAGCAGACGCGAAGCAGTGCTGCCATGCGAATTGAGCTCTCATATTTTAAATATATCATTACATTCATGTCTATTAGAAACAAGCATGGAACATTTGGAACAAGTATTGAATCATTATAACTATGCGGTCTCTTCATGACTAAGAAGTTTTACATTTTACACGTTTGATGCATATTTGATTTTTCGGCGATTAACCGTTCCCTTAATATTTGATGAGGATTACAAATCCCAGTTTGAGCCAAACAAGCTATCAGCTATCTTTCTCACGAGAAGGATTGATCCTTGATCATGGGGACGTAGAGCGAACATTCTACCACAAAGCCACTACACCGATATAAGAACTACATGAATAATTTTTCAGTAAGATAATCCTGCAAGCAAGTAGTAATAACAGAACATCATTCTTGTATGCCAACTCGTCAGCAACTTTACTCACATGCCAGCCTACGAGAAAGCTCAAATTGAGAGGCACCTTAGGGGATTGATTATCTTACTCTTCTTTCCAAGTTCAGATATCCCACTTAATCGTGAGAACTTAAGTCTTTGAAAGTAAATGACATCAAATAATGCTCCTTTTGGGAGAGATTAAGATTCTATCATCAAGACGGTCGCAGAGTCTCAAGAGAACAACATCTTATGCGAAAATTATAATAATTAATTATTTTTGAAACGAACAATTCGGCAGTATAACTTGAAGAATTGAATTTACAGCCTATTTGTCAATAGTTTGAAATCAAGATACCTTTTTCTGAGATAGGAAAATATGTCAAATTTACGGTGATTGATGATTTATTAAGAGATATTTTTGCTAAAAAAGACTATGTGGGTGCCATGGTCTTGTGGTAAAGTGCTGACACAAACGATGTAAAAGGACCTAAAATTCACTTGGGTCTCACCTTGTAGACATTCTTAACTTTCATCTCAAGATGAATGATTATGGGATAAATGAAGCTGGAGTGTCATTTATGTCGTTTGTTTTCGCGCACATGTACTTTCAATTTTACTTAAAGGTTAAGGACAAAAAGATGAAATATTTCACTTGGCAATGAGTCGCGTTGGGTTCGATGTTGGGCCACACATATAATATTTTAAATAAATTGCAGCTAGAGTAGCTATTTAGAAACTTAATTTCCTCTTTCGCAAACATAGAAATGTTACTGATATCAAAGGCAATCACTGATAATAAAGGCAATCATTGAAATGCATCGAATTATGGATCTCACATTAAATACTCGTAAAATTTTTGAGAATAACGAATGATGACACCTGAGAACTAATTACATTAGCAGTATCAGACATGTCTAACTTATTTTAAGAAAATAAAATGAAATACGAGAGAATATGAACGAACAATATTTAACTGATTAAAATCCCATTTTAATTAAATCACACTGAAGAAATATTGGAAAATATTTTTCTCAATAAATATAAAGAAATATTTTTTTACACGAAAATGAAGAAAATTATCAGAGCATCAATACAACGAAATTTAATGTCAGTGTCGATATTCATTTTGGAAGGATAAAAGATGGTCGCTTTTGAAGACGCTGCATACCTTGAGGAGTGAATAAACAATAACACTTTCGAGACAAGAAATGCAGTGCACTGAATTCCAAGAAAAACTTCGATTGCGTTAATGTTTAAAATCACATTACTTGAATTGACTTGGATAATTTTTAGCAAAATATATGAAACATGTTTTATGACGGGTTCAACTATATATATATAGTTCAAACCAAATTATTGGCTAATAAAATAGCTAAATTTTTATTTTCAAACATCTGAGCTTTTATCATAGCAAACATTCCTTATTTCAAGAAAGTTCCAAAAACAAATAAACTCTTGCAGTCAATAGTGTGCGCTCCTGTGTAGTGTACAGTCTTCAGATATTACAGCAAGCTCTTCGAATTAACGATGTGGGAACTAGTATAAAGAAGAAATTTGCCGAAATAATTCTATATTTTGATGATAAATTCATAGACATACGCGTTCACTTAATAAGCCTGATTTAGGTGTTTGTAAAACTTCCTTCGTGTCAAAGATACTTCAAATAAATCCTTAGACAGCAATTTAGCTACAAATGCAGGCCTATATATGCAAATAGTAATTTATACAACCACTTTTAAAAATTTCGCTATTTCCACCCGATCTAGCAACACTCAATTTTGGAAATGACGAATCTATAAAGCTAACACAATTTCACATATTTGCACATTATATATTTATGTCATCTTCGGTGCCAAGATTTTCAAAATTTGTGAACAATCAACGATGTTTTTCTCTATATTAGTGAATTTTTACTTGAACTGTTCTCTCATTATATTAACATAGTTACATTGGATTTTCAAAATTTACTACAAAGATACATTTTCACTATTATTACATACAAATTAATATTCATTGCACATTGATGATTTGAACATCTTTTCTATTTTCTGAATGCGGTCAATATTTCAGAATATATCCTAGCATTCTTCTGAGAAACATAGGCTGCGATAAAATAATTTTAAATGTTCATATTCTTATGCTTCAAGCTGCATTTTTACATATTTCCTTTTAACTTTTGGAAAATCGACACGAAATAGATGTTAGCTGATCACATAATTGTAGCACTAATTTAGCACGCCAATGTAAGGCGAAATAAATATCAAGACAAACGAAAAGATTGTCTAAAATAGAGGATAATAGAAAAACAAATAGTGAACTGTCACTGGTAATTGTTAAAAACAAAAAATATACGATAACAACAAATTTTGTCGAAATTGAACGATTATCATTCTATAGATTCGCTATTAAATAATAGTGATTTGACAATCTTATCTGTTGCTATGAATTCTGTGAATTTATATCTGCAAAACTTTTGCATTTAAGATCTTTGTTTCAATTTCTCTGAAATTCTACTATGCTCCCACCTGATGTCTTCGATTCATAGGAACGCTAATCGACACATAGATCATCAAGGGATTTCGTACTCAAGTATCGCAGAATTCTGAAGAACAGTTGCAAGGCTTTCCTGTTGCATCGTAAGAACGACTCAATGCTCAAAACGCACGAGTTGTCCGGGAGTGTCAATATGCCCCAAACACGGGCTGATGATCCTTACACCTGGGAATTCTAGTGACAAGATAAATCGAGTTGCTGAAGCACTATTCGCAAGTTGATCTCACGCGAGGCAATACAATCATGCAGATCGAATGAGTTGTAATAGGATAAAGTGTAGAATTAAATTGTACTTCAAATTCAACAGCTGATTGAGATCCCGAGTACAAATCCTTAGAACATGATCTATGGCAATCGAAACGCCAAATATTAAATATTCAAATGTTGATTACTTAAAATGTCTGAAATAGAATTTTTTGTCCTCTGATTTTAACATGATTATAAATTATTTCTGGTGTGCACAACCTATAACTAACCCCTCATCGCCAATAACCCGAGAACTCACCTTATCTCCCTCGACGAAACCAACGAAGTAAGCTCGTTCGATCTCGATGGGATGACCATGCGGGTCATAAAGAGCCAAGACGAAGTGAAAGAAATTACTCTTCCGTAAATTATTAGGAGGCTGCTTTTCGAAATGTCCGCGGGCGATCAAAGCGCTGTAATGAAGAAGAAAAATCTCGTTAGAACAAATTCATGACTTTCCGCGTTCAGTTCAGAGACGAGACCACTTTATATTCGTAGTGCTGCTCTGCATTAAAAGGACGTGCGTCTCTTTGGCCCCGGGGACCGGATACAAGGTCACTGGAGCGAAACAGACGCTGACAGCAGTGTGCAACCATCCGTCCTCTACCCCTGGGAGCGGCCCGCACGGTCCCTCATATGATTGGAACATTTCCTTTGGGACCGACGCGACAAGCACACGCCTGGGATTGTCGCAGACACCAGGCGCACTCATTTAGAAAACAGGCGAAGTAAAAAAATCTGATTTTCTTACCTTGAGCTTGGATCGGCGCAGGTTGCCGCTGACATCCAGCCGTGCATAAGGCCGCCGAGTTTTGCTTGTTCTTCCGTTGAGGTTCCTGTCCGATGTCCTGACGGTCGCCCAGTGGCATGACTGTCTTGCTGTTGAACAGAGAGAAAGGTAGTTGCGTATTGCGTCCAGCAATTAACCACTCATGAGCCGATGCTTGTCGAAGATGCAACACACAGCAGAAGAACAGACGGACACAGAAGTGGGCAGCAGTCGGGCAGAAGGCAAAGCAAGGCGGGAATTGGGACGGGATGGACTGACAGACAGAAAGAGACATCACAACATACCCAGGCAGACAGTCATACACGAACAAACACACGAAAGACACACCACAATTTTACGGCAGCTTTACCATCATTTTGTTTCTCCGACGAATACACTTGTGGTCTAACTCTCTCGAGTACCAATCAACTTATTATAACGATACAGCGAACAAATAGTGCACTGTTCGCGCGTAAACCTCCATCCTTCTCAGGGGACTCATATTTGGGAAACCGGCTAAGCCAATAAAATTTCGTCGCTCATTTTTCGAAAGTTGCCATTACTCCGATTCCAGAGAGAGAGCAAATTGAATGAAATAGTGTCTTGTCTTTCGTCCAATCACCACATAGCATTCATTTGGAGCATTCAGAATTTATTTATGAATATGGATGTAGAGCGGAAGTAAAGTCAATGACTACTCAAATGCTGATTATCGCTTTTCATGAGAAATGCATCCCCGGTGGAGCGGTCTGTGAGAGGGAAACAGTAAGACGATAGGGGATGAAATCCTATAGGGAGCCACTGGAGTCGACTTGTCTCTGGCTTCTCAGATAGTTGCGCAACTGATTAGAGAAGAGGCAAAGCCGGAAATGCATTTAAGATTATAAAATTTTCATATGGTACATGATTTACAGCCGAAATTCAAGCAATAATAATCCATAGATTTCTTTCCATTCGTTATGCAGCAGTAATATTGTAATATCATGAATGACAATGATGCTGTTTAAATTATAGTGACGTTCATAAATTTGTTTAGTAAGAATTAGGAAACAAAGGGATGGACATAAACCATTAGTTCAAATTAGTCAATGTCTACTGCCAGATGGTTCGGTAGATTGACAATAATATATTTTATGACCAGAACTCCATTAGCAAGGATAAACTAATGAGATTCAAAATTTGCCACCCTCCAACTTACCGAAGCAGGTGTAAAGCGCGCAGAATTATGCTCTCATTTGTCAGACCAGCGAAATAGGCAGTTCGTTTTGTGACAGATATTATTATTACAAGAGAACAAAATCTTAGTTGTAAAGAGGATGTTAATTGACAGGATAATCCTGATATTGCTACAATGAAATCAGATGAACGGTCATTTTCAGTCTTCAACAGTCATCTATGAAATGATATTCGCGTGATTTTTGATAATAAAATCAATGTGAATAAGCAAATTGAACAAGAGAATGGTTAAATGACTAAATTGAACAAAGAACAATCACTGTGGTGCGAGCATATGGCGTGAAATTTGATGGATGCATAAAATGTAGCAGTTTGAGTCCTCGCATGAATAAATACCTCGAGAAGTTATTCTGCTATGAAATAGGACTGGAGAGATTTCACGAAAACTGCGATAGTTCTATTTTCAAGAATTCATGAAGGACAATGGAAAGATCAGTATTGGGAAAGTTGCATTTAGTAATTCGTTAATGAGATTGAGATCTTGCCCACGCTTCGGAATCAACGTTCGCCTTTTGATCTGATTTAATTACTAAAATCTATGTTGACTCAGGTCAACATGCTAATTGTAATATATTATCTAATAATCAATAAATTGTTAATGTGATAATAATTAATGCAAGAAAATGTCTAATGGCCTAAGGAGCTATTTTCATTTCTACTTCAAAATCACGAAAAATCCCCTACTTCATGTAATTGTAATTAAAATTCAACTGAAATTACTTGATAACAAAATAGTACAACTTTTTAGTAATTGATTAGTAATAATAATAATGAACTTTATTTATCCTCGTATCCTAGTAATGCTCTAGAATTGAAAATCAATCAACGCATCGCGGACACCAATCTCTTGTCTTGTTTTAAAATTTGACAGTCGCAGTGCCTACAAGATGTTTGAAGAGTTTTGAAAGGAGAAGGGTTGCAGGATGTATTTATGCGCATAACGGCCTCCTCGTCAAAAAGAATGCGATGTAGTTTTAATCACATTGTAATAGAAAAAGCACACACATAAATGGCGTCGCTCCTTTCATAAAAGACCCCATTTCTCAATTTTCGCACCTTCTCATAAAAACAATCGACAGAAAAAAAATTTCAGTCAACATCTCTGTTGGAATAATTGAGCTTTTTATTCTTATGGAAATATCAGCAGTCCCATTGGATATGACTATCAAGGCATGCCAATTCAAGTAATTGAGAATTATTGACAACAGAAAAAAACAATCAGTCCATTCCTACATTTGCTGACTATTCCGTAGGCCACTGTGTAAAATTGCTCATCTTCTGCTTCAAATATTGTTATGCGCATATTGAAGCACACCATTCAGTCATAATTTGTGCATCCTGTAAACAAAAGCTTCTGTTTCAGGCTTCTACCATCAAATTGTCGGACTGATCAAGTATATTTCTAACATGGTGTAAATGAAAATTCTGAAATCAAAAAAATGATGATATAGGCGCTCATTTTATGAAAACTGTATTGAAAAAACATTGGGCATGAATATAAAGTAGCAGTGACTATGTTGAGGGAGGTTCAATTTGAATAATGAAACACTCATCACGTCATTGCGATAATATCAACAACACACATTTAGCGATATATGTAAGTTTGTTCTCCATTTAGTCATTATTCTGATGATAACTTCATCCAAACGAACATCATCCCTGAATTTGAATAAAATTTTCCATAATATGTTTTTCTATTTCATTTAAGATGCAGTATGCTCCACTTATTATCCTCTATCCTGAAGGGACCGGACTTCATAAGCATATCAGTACATACATTTTCTACAAAATACTACGACTTCAATTAAGGAGAGTTATTCTGATTTCTAACTTGAACAGAAAACAGCGTATTCAGCATTCTATGAAATAACAAATAAAATTGAATAATGCTCAAATTGTGCGGTCAGACGATTATTTCTAAAAACCATTATCAAAATTAAGTCATCAGTAATTGCAACTGCATGTATTATTCAGTTTTAATCCATCTGAAAATCTTACTTTCTTCATCAACGATCATGTTTGAACTGAACTTTATTAATCAATATATTGCGAAGGCAGAGAACAGTACCAAGCTCAACCCGCTTAAACCTGAGGACTGATGGTCCAAATACGATCATTCATATGGTCTTTATAAAAGAGGCAATGTGTGCAGATCTCAATCACTCAGAATTTGAGCAGATCATTTTTGATTCGGAATTTGAAACCATAGTATGATTAACTTATTCAAAAAGACTATTTCATCCGCTATCCGTGTGACCCATGACTTTTACGAGGCGGTTGATCGACGATCAGCCCATCCGTTCGCTAAAACATCATGGCTCAATAATAAGATCCGGCAGAAGGCTGATTGAGGTTCATCATGGTTCTTGAGAAAACCTGAAACTTGGAAAAATGCTGTTTCACTGCAATTCCTAACAAAAGATGGCGAAAAAATTTGTACACTTTGAATTATTTTATCAGCAATTATAATCTGATTTTTTGTTTTGAAAATTATACAGTTGACATTTTACACATTATACAGTTGACATTATACAGTTGATTATTTTATCAGCAATTATCTGATTTTTTGTTTTTAAAATTATACAGTTGACACAGTCAGATAAATTGACATGATGCCAAATTCTGAGCACATTTATTTAACTAAATATCAGCCTTTCCACTTGCATCATGAGGAGAGAGTTAACTTCTTGAGATAAGATGTGCCCGCTTCGTGGAACATATACCATAACAAAATGATGATTGCCGCATATTCACTATCAGACAAATATCATGCGCAATATCATACACAGTTACTCACTGTTTATAATGCATGTGAATGAAAATTATATTTAGACCTATTTCATTATATTTTTCTGCTTCTAAGGATGCTTTCACAGCGACTGATGAATGGTACTATTTGCATTTGAACTTAATCAATGCTCAGTATCGATGTATACTCATTGTAATACATTGCCACATTAATCCTGGATAAGAATCTGTCTATCATTTGTGTAGTAGGTCTCACACGGTAGCGGGGTTCCGTTAACCAAGGCATACAGGAAATTAAAGGACCCGAAATGCAAAACTGGTTGGTTTTCCAGCTGACGAACCTGAAATGTGACTTACCGGTGTCGAGCTCTGTGCTTGACAAAACTGTAATTTCCTGTCGTCCTTTGTTTTATGACAACTTTCAATGTGTTTTAACAAAAAAATGACTTCACCCGGTTTCTCTGCGGGAACAATATTCAGTCCCCTTAAGGACTAGCTTTATTTCTATAAATCTAAAAATTCTAAAATATTTGCGCACATTTTGTAGTGTTGGACATCAGTTGAAATTAAGTCTCTGCTTTAAAAACATTTTTGAAAGTTGAAAAAAATTTCACTATGTCACAAATGAATTATTTGGTGATTTGCACGAGTTGTAGGCACGGGCATAATTTCTGCAAATATTTAAATAATATCTTTCTGTAAATTCTATAAACATTAAGATTATTGCAATAAAACATTATACAAAGCTTTCCATCACCTTAATGTGTTCCTATTAAATATAGAGAGAAACCTGCATGAAGTAAAAGCCAGACTCCTTATCACAAGAACTCCAGTAATTGAATAACTAAGTAGCCTATTCATGACAATAATAATGACGCCCAACTTCCAAGAATGTGTAATGCATGATGTTCTCCTGAATTGCATGCATGTCTGCTGTACGTGTGTCAATATTCAGAACCTTTAATTTACACATCGTGATAGATGATACATCATTTTTACTCAACCTCTACATGAAAGAAACAGCCTCCATGGAGTAATTCAGAGGTGTTGACAAATTGATGTTATTATTATTCATGATCATACATGTAATTGATAGCAATTTTAGCTTATCATTATGGAGACACTACTTTCACTGACTGTTGATAATGAAAGACGAAAGAGTAGCAACGGAATTTAACATATATTAAAGAAACCAGATTTACCTGAAAATGTCTAGATGATTTACTAGCATATGTTTTCAATAGTAGTATGACTGAGCTGCGACGAATAAGATACAGTAAAGAAGGAAGGAAGACAAGTAAATATTGTTTTGATCTTACAAGTGGAATTATCCGAATTATCATTGCGCATGAATTGATCAATTAATTAAGCGGAAAATGTAAATATTCTGTAAATAGAACGTCTTTGATCCTAAATGTAAGAAATCGAATGTTATATTTGCTTATTTGATAATATTTACTCGAAAAAAAGTGATCGGATTGAAAATGAATTTTAACAATCAGCTTCATAACGCATCAGCTGCTATCTCTAAGCGTCGAGCTTTAAGTACAAATATTTGCTGAAAAAGAAGAAGCCAAGAAACAAATTGAACAGGGCTACCTGCTGCTGGAAACGAAATCACTATTTGTAGATAAACAGAAATCTCAGACCTCTTGGCGTCCATTGTTGACATTCAGGCGGCTATTGAGAGTTTGAAGAAAAGTGTTATTAGGCGGCTTAGAAGAATTCTTTGCACGCGCATCTATTCAATGTGATTTCTTTGGTGTTTTACAACATATTCAATAGTAGATAATTAAATTCCAGTATCAAAAACACAGTTTGTTTGATCTTAATTCTTGAAAGAGACATCAGATTGAAAAATCTTGTATACTTTTAAGCATGAGCAACGTTAAGAGTAGATAATTCAAAAGAGCAAAGACTTTAGGAGCAGCATTTCTAAAGCACTGTCAATTACGCAAGAAATATAATACATCCGTCTTCGAGAAGAAACATTCAGACTCAAATAGGAACCAAGATTATTATGTAACCAAAACTAAATGATTGACTAACGAAGCGTGTTTAGCATTGAATGAATTAAAACAAATCCTTGCAAGCAAGGGGAGTTGTAATACGAATATTGGTTCATTTCTATATCATCATTATCATTATTGACTGGAGAATTAACGATGGAGCTATCATTAAAGTATTACACGGAGTGAGTTATTCCCATGCCATATTAGCTACGCAGATAGCTCATTTAGTGAATAAATCCGCCAACATAAGGAAGGAATAGAGCAGTTGTTAACAAACATTGTCAAATTGTTAGAAAATGAGCTTCTGTTCCAACGTTATATTCAATATTTAAGAGAATTATTAAACTAAGACACAAAAATCACTACTAAGAGAAAAATCAGATCAATTATGAAGAATATTCGTCGCAAGAGAATTGGGATAAGAAGCTAAAGAAAAATTATGCCAAATCAGAAATCTATTTTTTTGTTGATTTTATGTTGTTTATAAGTCTATCTATGTATGCTGTGCCCTGCTGAGAGTAGTTGAAATGGAGTATGAAAATAAAAAATCAAGCATGTATATTGATCAGTTAATATTTGATAGAAGAATAACTGAAAATGTCAACTCAGCATTATTCCAATACATATGAATACATCTATATATTCAAATTACATTTGCGCGATAAGAAGATGAAATTTTTTATAATGTCCAAAATTCCCAAAATATTTTACTGAGAGCGTCCAGACATTAGAAAGAGTCCCATGCGAGCACTCCCTCTCCGACTGAGCCGAAGTACGAGTAGTAGGTATACAGGGTTGGAACAGTCCGCCGGACGCAAATTTTCCGCGGGTCTACCCGTAGGTTTGGTATGTTGCTAATGTATGATCGCTCAATATCAATGCTCCAGTGATGTAATAAAGCCCTAGTATATCAGTGGTCAATAAATCCTTCAATAATCGATTCTCTCCATTTTTTTAACTAGAAGGGATTAACTACATATTCGGTTAAGGCTACATAATGCCATAAGGTTATATAATATTATTTCTATTACTCGCATCTCTGTCTCCCGCACGTCTCTCAAATGTGCGACCCATTCCTGAGCACAAAAATGTGTAATAATCCATAAAGCTACTTTAGTGCTATATGCAGGGTGCCCGCGGCTTTTGGACCATGAAATTCCAGGTTTTTCCAGGTTTTTCCAGGTATTTCAAGATTATATATTTCGTTATTTTTTTTCATGTTGATTTTCGATGAACTGGATACCATCTACTCTATCATGTTCTTAAGAAGAAAAAGTCAGATATAGGTATTTCTTTCGCATCAATTTAATGATATTTGATGTATTCGCAACATTTGATAACTTCTCATATTATTTTATTCCTCATTCAAAAAATTATAAAATATAAAATCTACAAAACTACGATATATATGTATATAAATTGTACATGAAGATAAAAGGAAAACGATAGTGATTATGATAACATCTATTGTGATGAAAGTTGCAGTTTGTTGTAAAGGTCACTTTAGCTTTTCATTATTTTTAGAGTCTCTGCCATTTTCTTGTTGATTGCATTCTCTTCTGCCTTCGCATTTGCCAAAACAGCCATTTTCTTGCATCTCAACTCCTCCACTAATTCCTCAGCGTGCCTCTTTCGTTTGTCTTTTTCATATGACTCATGTGAAGTCGTTTTTTTCATTTCAAGTGCATTCCGATACCGCTGCCTAGCCAGACCTACGGACTTTTTCAATTCAGGTGTAATTGCAACTTTCAATGGACCACCGCAAGCATTCAAGTGATCGAACACCATGCGCTGAGCTATGAGAGATTGATTGTGTAAATTTACAACTAAGAAATTTTTGTTCACTGAAAAGCTGGATTCGACAGAGCTATTTCCGTGTGACAAAATCAAAATCATTTTGGTCACCGTCCAGAGATCTTTCATATCAGAATTTTCTCCAATGGCCTCAGCATAAAAATCATCGAGTCTTTTGGAATTAGCTTCATAGGCATTCACTTTCTCACCGAAAACAATATCCTCAAGAAGATTGGAATATTGCTGCTTTGCTTTATCTGCAATTTCTTCAGAAACGCGGTTGGCTTCTACTAAATTCTCTAACAATATCTGCATTCGTGCAAGACATGCAGCTTTACTGGTTTGTATACAAGATGGAGACAATGCACTTGCTGCACGTACGATTGGAAAATGTAATGGACATCGTTCAAGAAACTTTCTGACAAGGGCAGACAGAAACATCTTGCAATCACTATAAAACTGATTCTTCTGGCGTTGCTGCAAGTTTTTAAGTGCTCTGTTAGCACCAAACCCAACGTCAGGTTGAAACAATAAAGCATCACTTTTCAATGAAATATCAACAGCTGAAAGTTTTCGGAAGCTTGTCAAAGAATTCATAACTTCAGGTTTTACGAAGCGTTTCATGAGGTCTTTAATGAGTCGATCGAGATGCTCATACAAAAATGGAAACATTGGTTTAGGAGACTGAAATTGTGTCAGAAATGGTTCTATCTGCAATGCGACAGATTTGAAGAAGTGCAGTTCAGCGATAAGAAAATTGAAAACATTTTCAAAATTTCCAGGTTTTTCCAGGTTTTTGATATCCCAGCAGGTTTTTCCATGTTTATGGAGCAATATCAGGTTTTTCCAGGTTTTTCCAGGTTTTTCCAGGTCGCGGGCACCCTGTATATGTTGTCCACAAAATAATTTGCATGTTCGTGCAAGACGAACGAATAATGACATGTTTAATGAAATACATGTTCATTCTTAAATACGTGAACTATTTTTGTAGATATTTTAACTTTCGCCCAACTGAGTTGTTTTGCCAAATGCGCCCACTCCCTCTGGTGATGCAGAGGTCAGAAACCAAGAAATCGAATGTTAATTTCGAGAGCATATTGAAATCATCACACATCCCAGCAGCATCAGAATAAAGAATTGCTTTTAGAGCAACTCGATCAATTTCGTGTCATCATTTTCATTGATCCATCGTGAGAAAGATTGGTAGAGACCGGTAGATCCAATGAATGGACATGACTGATGTTTGGTGCTAAATACTTATCTCGGCTTGGATGATCAAAGACCTAAGTGGAGTATTTAAAAACGAACAAATAACGTTTACTGGACAGTGTTTCACTAATCAAATACTTGAGAATTGTAAAACGATCGATGCAGATGAGAGCGCTTCTCTGTCCTCATTCCAGGAATGGCAATGTCATCAGCTTCATGCTCCCTTATATCTTAATTAATAATTGCTGATTTTAGGGACGAAAAGATTATTTGCTTTTTCGGCGGGGAATAAGAGCGACATTATCTTAAGCATATTGTCAAACCACAGGTCAAACCGTGGGTCCTGGACCCATGTCCAACTCTGGTAGAAGCACATTCTGCCTACAATGGGCATGCGGCTTGTGAAACGAAGCAAATGATGTTATAACACAGCCACGCTATAAATAACGTCACATACGTTTAAGAGGATGTGAGCATGTAATTTATAATAAATTTACATAAATCTACATGCGTCACAGGTACACGCTTTTTAGATAAAGAATTCAAATGAGAATGCATGTGAATCAACGTTTAAAATATTGCGATGAAATTCTTTTGATCTCACCAAATACTCCTGCGGCTCATGAGGAAGTACAAATCCGTATGGGGGTATTTTTCTAGGAGTAATTGTCGTAGTTTATTATTTATTTAATTAATTGAAAAATCACTGCAAAAACTCTTTATAAATATTAGCTCAAGTCACTTTTGATATCTGGATCGGATAATCGCAAAGTGTTGATCGATATTTGGTGCTTTGACTCGCACTCACAAATTGTATTCTACTCTGACCCTGGTGTGATTTGAATGTCATGACAGATAGGTCAATGCATCATCTGGAATAATTGAGAAAGTTAATTTGATCGAGTTGATTTGAAATGAAGATACAATGATGCGTCATATGCCCATCAATCTGTGAGAATTGAGAGAAAATAGAGATTGATAAATAAAAAAGAGTGAAAACTCCAAGAATATTAACAAATAGATTTGGTTGTTAAATGTACATGATATAAAATTTCAACTTTGTCGCACAAGACAAAACTTGGTCCAACCGAATTGTTAAGAAATCCTTTTCACCTTCGCTGAGCAACCCCCATTAGCGAAACTTCTATCTACCTCCTGAACGGAGGAAATTTCCTCCAAATTTTAGATAGCTTATTTCCTACGTATTCCACAGCTTTCCACCAATTTTGAATAACATTGGTTTAATACTTTCATCACAATAAGATTTCAAAAATTTAAATGTACGACAGATTTGTCGAATTTTGAACTATTTTCGTTTTCAATGTTTTCAGGTGTCCTTATTAATCATGTATCTTGCTTGGTGTCTATTCCTCGCACCGTATGTGTTTAGTACCAAATGATTAACATTACCTGCATAAACATGCTGATTTCGGAAAATGCAATGAGGATAGATGCTTTGCATCATAGTTGCGTGTGCATTTTCATAAATCAGCCAATCAATCTGGGAATTGTTCGCATCTTCACTTATGAAACATGCACGAGAGCAAGTACCAGATCTCTATAAAACTGCTAGAATTTCTCATTTAATTTGTAAGTTAATTGGTATCAATGTGCATATCATTATCATCAGGGATGTGGTTTTTCCTGTTTATTAGGAAATCCTGATTTTTTGGGTTGATTTCGGTCATTTTTGAGATGACAGATACTGCAAAAAATTACTGGGAGTAGGGCTGGGGTTGGATGGGACTTCATCAATTGCTCAATCGCCTTTGACAATACCTTTCTTTTTTAAAACGATCATTGCATCATGTCTGCTCATATCTGGATATTTGCCCATGGTTAACATAAAGCTGTTTGCATAGTCAATACACCACTTGTCTTGCTATTTTTTAGGCAATAAGCTGTTTTACAATTTCTGTGATTTAAAAACAAGCAGAACTATTTATATTCTATGATATCTAATATATATGATAATATATATAATGACAATTAATCTTAAAACTATTCTCGTGTGAATTTGAAAAATGATAATTTCCTCGTAGATTTTATTTAGACTTCGACGTTTTGAATTCATAATTGTGAAATTTTCGTAATTGAACCGGATTGCAAAATGCAAACTTACTAATATCTATTGGTATTTCTAATGTCATCGACCTTGAATAACCGCTGTACCACTGATCAAGTTGCCTTGCTAACTGAAGACATCGAAGATGCCTATGAAGAAAACGTTTTTGCTGGTGCTGTTTTTATCGACCTTTCAGCCGCATACGACACAGTATGGCTACGAGGTCTTAACTTGAAGTTATTGAAAACCATTCCCTCTAAGCACATGGTCAAAATGATTATGACACTGGTTAGTCAACGAAGCTTTGTGGTCAATCTCCGTGGGCAGTCATCTCGAAGTCGTTTTCTTCGTAATGGCTTACCACAAGGCTCTGTACTTGCACCATTGCTGTTCAACATCTACACTCACGACCTACCTGTTACGACTAGCCATAAGTATATCTACGCTGACGACATAGCCCTACTAACTAAAGGAAACGTTACTACCGAAATCGAGCGGACACTTAGCAATGACCTTGACAAACTGACCTGTTACTTTCATCGATGGAGACTAAGACTAAATGCCGAAAAAACAGTATGCAGTGTTTTTCATCTCAAGAACTGTCAGGCCACCAAACAGTTAAACGTCCATTTACGAGGGAAAGTCATCTCACCTGTTATCTCTCCGAAGTACCTCGGCATAACGCTAGACCGATCACTTACGTACGGGCAACACCTTAAACAAGTAGCAGCCAAGATCAACGCCCGTAATTCAATACTACGCACCCTCGCTAGTTGCCGTTGGGGCGCCGAGTTCTCTGTGCTTCGAACCTCCGCCCTTGCTCTCTGCTACTCCAGCGCGGAGTATTGCTCTCCAATCTGGATGCAGAGTACCCACTCCAAGAAGATAGACTGCGCTCTAAATGACACTATGCGACTAATCTCTGGTTGTATACGCAGTACACCAATTGACATCCTGCCCATTCTGAGTGGCATTGAACCTCCTGACATCCGCCGCGAAAGACTCGCGATACGACTTCACCAAAGAGCTTCGGACAGTGACCACCTGCTGCATAAGAAGCTCTTCGCCAACGACCGACCATCAAGAAGACTTAAGTCACGCAACCCTCTATCCAGACGACACAACGGCCTTATCCCACTATCAACAACCTATTCCAACTCATGGGCTGCAGATGAATGGAGACGAAAATGGACACAGGCGAGTCACGGACTTCGGCGCTTCATATCCGAACCGGCTTACCATCCTCCCGGGTCCGATCTCCCCAGAGGACAGTGGGTCCTCCTGAATCGCCTCCGATCTGGACACGGCAGATTCGCTGCATTCATGCATAAGATCGGTCTGTCCTCAAGTGATTCCTGCAGATGCGGAGACGTTCAAACTAGTGAACACGTCCTGATGTGTCCTGTAATTGGGATGTGTGGTGACCTGAAGACCGTCGATCGTGACTTACGCACGTGGCTTCGTGAAACTGATCTTTGTGTTTAACTTTCTTTCTCTTTATCACTGTACATTTCATACGAATATATATATATAATATCAAAACAATGATAATATACTGACTGGTCATGATGAATGCTTTCATTTGGTGTATTTTGTTTTGAATTTGGACCTTTAGTTTCGGAAATAAGCAGGGGCGCTAAGAGCCCTTCCCCAGCATTTATTTTTTTTCATTGCTCATTCCTGTCCAAACTTAGTTTCCCCGGCTGTGCTAGCCTGTGACTCAACCCTTGTTCATTTCAATCATAGTCAACTTTTGATGAACAATTTATTTCTATGCACAAATCGCAAATCTTTTACATCACAATTTGATCGAACGTCATTCATTTCACCCATACTGTAAATAAAACAAACAAACGTAAATCGCTGGACATGATACAGGGATGTGATTGACCGAACGATTGAAAAAAATCAGGAAACCAATTTATGAAGGGGGCCAGTACAGACACTCATTACTGAATTAACAGAAGATTAGTTTGGGACATTCACATATTGTCAGTTGTAAGCAAGAAATAAAGTGACAAAAATGAAAACAAAAGCAACGCGCTAAGTAATGGATGCATATAGTCTACGTATATATTTAGTCCGTGTGACAACAAATGTGATTAAAACCTAGCATTGACTCAATGAAACAACTATAATCATACAGGAGTCATATTTGTAAGCCACGTGTAGATTATACAAATTCAGTGAAACGAGTCGTCTTCTTTAGATATAACTTAAATACTGAGACTGATGAGATTCTTACACAATATTCACATAATTCATCGTTCAGGTGGCGGATATCATAGAACATAGTCTGTTTGTTTTTAAATCACAGAAATTGTAAAACAGCTTATTGCCTAAAAAATAGCAAGACAAGTGGTGTATTGACTATGCAAACAGCTTTATGTTAACCATGGGCAAATATCCAGATATGAGCAGACATGATGCAATGATCGTTTTAAAAAAGAAAGGTATTGTCAAAGGCGATTGAGCAATTGATGAAGTCCCATCCAACCCCAGCCCTACTCCCAGTAATTTTTTGCAGTATCTGTCATCTCAAAAATGACCGAAATCAACCCAAAAAATCAGGATTTCCTAATAAACAGGAAAAACCACATCCCTGATGATAATGATATGCACATTGATGCCAATTAACTTACAAAGTGAAACCAACAGTCAGTGAGAGATTCTAGCAGGTTTATAGAGATCTGGTACTTGCTCTCGTGTATGTTTCATATGTGAAGATGCGAACAATTCCCGGATTGATTGGCTGATTTATGAAAATGCACACGCAACTATGATGCAAAGCATCTATCCTCATTGCATTTTCCGAAATCAGCATGTTTATGCAGGTAATGTTAATCATTTGGTACTAAGCACATGCGGTGCGAGGAATAGATACCAAGCAAGATACGTCTAAGACAAAGAAAAAGTTTATGTGCTAATGTATTGCGATGAAAGAATGCTATAAAGACTGCTTCTTGGACAAAGAAATCTATTCTCAGTTTGGAAAGCACGAACTGAATTATGGAAGCAATAATCATTGAGATGTAAAAATTCCTGTTAATCGACGAATAGTATATTGAAAAATACAAAATATTTCACACACATGTGCGCATCATCAGGTGAATGAAATGTTTTAATGTTCAAACCAGTTTCTTGAGATGAATTAACACAATGTGTGACGTCAGCGCGAACATAGAGATGTATCAATGAATGAACTAAAAGACAATCAATGCGTTTTAAAAACAATATTACAACAGTAGCCTAAAAGCATAGAAAGTCAGAGAGCAAAGTGCATTTGATTTACACAAGTTGAAGTAATAAATAATCAGAAAAATGCCATACGGGAATGGATTCGGAACGCGTGTCAATCAACACAAATCAGCCTTTCGTTTAATGTATCCTGACAAGTCTGCAATAGCTGAACATTCAATTAATGAAAATCACCATATTGACTGGCAGTCTTCATAGATAATTTGGCATGCGCCAAACTACAAGAAATGTACATTTTTAGAAGCACGACACTCAAAACGTTTTGATTGTGTCAATCGTTCTGAACCTTCTGTCATAAACATTTTTTCATTATTCAGTTATCTGATTTAACTTACGTACATCAAATGTACTTCGCTCTCTAACTTTCTATGCTTCTAGGCCATTGTTGCTGTAATGTTGTTTTAAAATGACTTGATTGTCTTACTTCATTCATTGATATATCTCTATGTTTACGCGGACGTAACACTACAATATGCTATTTCATCTCATGAAACTGGCTGAACGTTGAAACATTTGATTCACCTGATCATGCACACAGGTATTGCTTGAAATATTGCGTCCTTTTCCTACATTATTCGTCGATTAACCGCAATTTTTCAATGGAATTTACAACCTACCCAACTAATATATGTTCAATAATCAATTCAATTCAATATATATATTTCACGACACGTAGCGTGCATGTGACCAATCATAGAGATAATCACACTCTTGTGAAATGTATTTTGGTCCTTCGCATGTGTTTGGTGTCAAATGATTAACATTTACTGCTACATTCACCGGCAGACGACAGTAGTTGTAAACATAAAATTCACCGTAATGCATAACATCAAAATTACTTGTTATAACAATCACAGCGGCAAACATGTTTGCTCTTACAGAGCGATCAACTTACATGAAAAGACGAATGCTCAGATGTAATTTGTAAACTTAATCCACTTCTCAATTTTTCAACAAAATTAGACATGTTTAACGCAATAATTTCGCCTGACAATGACTCACTCACAATTAAAGAAAAAGTATTTTTTAATACCTGACACATGTATGACTTTCGATGATAAAGCAACTGACGTAGAAATAAAACAACGCAATTTCCATCAACAATATTTTATCATTTTCTGCTTCCTTTACGAATATATGCGGGGCAAGCAACAACTATCTAACATTCATCCTTTTCTTCTTTCATCTGTTCAGTAGACTTGTGCAGCAGTATACTCTACTCGTCCCATCGATATTACTAAACATCAAGGGCCTTTCTCTAAGGGATCTTCCACACACGAACATCTTTGATTCGAGAGCAACAAGACTTCGTTGGCGCGCATCTCATGGGAGGCCACGACTTTTCTTTCAAAAGCGGTGGCTTTCCCCGACGCGCGTCAGTGACTGCTCCCTGAGTCCCACCCCAACCACACATCAAACAGGGTAGTGGAAGCTCACGAGGCGCATCGACTTGTTCCCACCTCAAGCCAGAGTGGAGGGGTTGGCAAAGAGGCTGCATTGTCAGAGCTCTGGAGACTTCTCCTCCCTACCTCCCTCCCTTTACGTTTTTACGATTTATCTGTGTTTTCATTGCAGGAGAAACGAAAGCGATCAGTTGAAGGAATTAGTTGACAAAAGTTTAACTTGGAATTAGCTTGCAATGAGCCGACTGATGAGAGTAGCCCAGGGCTGTCAAAAATGTCAACACTTTAAGTAAAACTGGTATCAATATCCATTTGTTACAGACATACATTCCACTTGATCTCCTAAAGGGCTTCACCTTTCATTTGTCATGTTTCAATATTGTCAGTCTCAAATAAAAACTATTTGAAATTATTTAACAAATTAGAGAAAGAATTCTGAGCAATTCAACAAAATGTTCAGAGCTTTAACTCTATATCCAAACTAGTTTATTTTCTTATTTATATCATCTAATAAGAGAGAGGAAGGTTTGGTCCTGTCTCATTTTTGTTGTGAACCTATTGAAACTAAACCCCGCAACCTACGTGACTTCCTTTTCGCGCATCTTCAATACCGTCAAAATCGTTGGATTTGACTCATTGGAGGGTCACATCTATGACCTATTTCGAAACTGTTTCCAAAATTTTGCCAATCAATATGGACACGAGGCACAATCGACAGAATTCTACAAATCGCATCATCTATTAAACCAGACAGAATAAAAGCTTTTGAAATTTGAATATTGTGGTAAATTACTATTTATAGAAATTCTAACAATGGCAATATATCCAAGGTGGTTCTTTTCTTTAAATCTTCTTGAAAGAAATAAAAATATAATTTTTATAAATAGCCATTTGAAGTGGCTACTGCGAGATGGAAAATCCTCTGAGTTTTTTCCTCAAAATCAATATATTTCGCACTCAATCTCTGCAGATAAACATTTTAGCATCATACTAATGATAGAGACAAATAGAATTAATCACTAAACTTAGTTAAAGTTTCAAAATACTCACAGAAAATTGGATTGTCGTATTTTATCCATCACAACCCTGACAAGAATTGGAAAAAATAATGTCATAAACCACCCTCGAATTCAGCCCGCACAATTTTATCAATTATGAGATTGCGGCAAGATCAAGGTAAAAAGACTACCATTTGATTCTGACTGCATGCCGTATTCATCTTGTCTAACAAAACAACAGCTTTTAACGATTACTGCAGCTGAACAGTTGAATTGTTTAAGTGCAAGTTCTTGATTATTAGATAACCTGCATGACATATGCAAATTATTCTATTGCTCACGCTGCTGCTTTAATCATAGAATATATGTGCTTGTTAAATAATTCAAAGAAAATTCAGAATTTACATCGATTTCAATGAGATTTCACTTCAGAGCATCCGTTGACATTGAATGTAAGAATGAGAGCATATATACTAAAATACCCTTCAAAATTCATTCTCCTGAAAAATTTGGAGTAACTCTTCGGAGCAACCTCCTATCTATTGCGGCGACTTAATCGCAATTAAAAAATTCTGCATCAGAGACTACATTTCGCCCAAAGCGGAATTACGGAAGCAAAACAAAACGAGAATTGTACTGGTCCAATTGTTCTGAACCGTACTTGTGCTCCATGGTTTATCTTAGAGTTCTTGATGAGTTGAAGCCTAGAAATGGCAATTGCCCTAGCAATATGACAGAAATCTCCAGTCCAGGCCTGTGATTAGCCTATGAAGAAAATTGAGGATTTTTTGTGAAAAATTTGAGGAATGGAAACGGAGCCTAATATGATAATTGCAAGAAAAACTACAAATTTTAGCACGAATTTTGGGCCAAACTTCAAATCATGAAAGTCACAACGAAGAAGGTAACCCAAGGGTTGACCACACCCCACTTTTTGAAGTTGTGTATATTGCAAAGGAATACTGACTTGGTCATAATCACTTCCCGCGTTGTTACGAAATCAATTTGTTGCCTCAAGTATTATCTGCTTAGAATGTGTCGAACAGAGGATGTCAGATCAAGCTGCTGATATCGCTCTGCTTCACGCTATCGTCTCCAATTCAATGATGCTTGTCAGATTTGTATACTGTATTTTTTTGAATGTAGGATATATCCTCGACCACATGCATCTGGGGCTTTGCAACGATTAATTTTTACGGACTTTAGACAAATTTGGGAGGAGAGTAACCCATAAGTATAGAAAGCTTAAAATCGTTGACGGAATGCTTGTGACTTAAAAAAAGTCTCAGTAATTTATTATGAAGGATACACCACATTACACACTAATTTATTACTTTTACTTTATGCTACATAAGTTTTGGTGGGTTTTGTTTACTTGTTAGCGTTTGATCATATCGCTCCGATCTACATTCAAATGAACATGAATTCTCTCATACAACACAAAACAAGTGTCGGGAACAGGCTTGCCAGTTGAGTTGTTGGTCTCATACAGGCAAAGAGTGAAAGATTATCACCTCTATTCCCATGAAGTTCCGCAGAGATATTGACGTCCACATCTTGCAGTAGGCTCAGGTTGAAAATCTACCAACCCAGTACTATGTGGTTCAATGTCTTAAATAATCTAAGTTCACATACAACGATAAGCAATGTGTGCACTAATTTCACACCAACCTGTGTTCAGCAAATTATGAAAACGATCTATACGTGAATAATTCATCCAGGATAAATGTCGGTCGGCAGACCCTGGAAAATGTAGCAGCAAAAAGGCTCACGAGATAGCAGAGCTTCATACGCTTCCAACCCCCGCACGCTAGTGACCAGGAGGCATGTAGACACTGAATTTATGGTCCATCCTCTTTACCCCGTCGGATGTGTTCATGTTCAGCGGAAATAAAATGGAAGAGAGTGAGTGAAACAAACGCTTCAGTTGATAAGAGCACTGAAATCCAAGTGAGCTGGGCTACCTATATGTTATTATAAAATGGATATGGAAGATCGATATCCTTAAGTTCTTTAAGAAGTACAGGCATGCATTTAGCAGCCATATAGTCGCAGAAACATAAAAAGAAGGTTGTGACAAAGGTCAAGATAATTAATGAAAATAATTGAATGTGCATTTTATTGTTGGAATTCTAAGCAATATTATGAAGTTAGAAGTAAAAAAATTGCAGTGTTCAAATATACAATTTCTGTAGGTTGATCGCAGTGTTTCACTCATTAAATACGTGAAAGCATTTAATGAGTGAATTCGACAGACAATAACTTCGGACAACTTCTCTGCTTAGCAAAATAAGTCCAGACGAACCGGAACATCTGCAGCCCTGTAGCTTGCAGAAATGAAAACGACATTCAACGTATTCAACGTAACAAAGTGCGTCAAGGTAACAAAATTAAAAAAACAAGCTAACGAAAGTCCTGGTTAATTTTTGATGTGCTAAATATGACATGACTAAAAGAAAATCATTTTATCCTAAAATGTCTAGAAATTTAAAAATACTTACTAGAAGGACAAGCAACGGTTCTCCTCTCCTCATGTGGAATGAATTGGTGAGTAAGTCGATCTTTTCAAAATTATGCTTGTCACTTATATATTGAAAAGATTCTATTTAACAGTCTGCCCATTCAGATGATAAAAGGACAGGTCTGTTTCCAATCAAAATATCAGATCTAGCTAGCACAGCGGGATTACGCTATCTAAAATCTACCAAGTGTGTGAGAGAAAAATCATTAAGTTATAAATCATGAGAAGAAAAAGAAAAGAAATAAATCATGAGTGATTCATGATTAGCAGCATGGATGTAAGGTACATGTTACAGGATTCTATCTTAGCTTCTTGTTTGAAAGTTTACATATCATCGCCATTCGCCAAAAAAATAATACATTATCCAACATTTAGTCTGTAGTGTGTCGTATTTGAGGAATTTCTCATAGTTAAGCTATATTTGAGGAACTTTTGAGGATTTGAGGAGTAATAAACAAATTTGAGGAATTTGAGGAGTAATCACAGGCCTGCCAGTCTCATTAATAAATAATTCCTTATTAATACTGCTTCTAAATCACCATGTAGCAGTAAAAAGACCGAAAGATACAACCAGTTCGCACCACAGTCCTTTACATTGCCATCCTCAATGCTCTCCCCTTAAGACCAACTATTGATATGAATATGTCAAGAATGTACAATGATCTGCAGCAAAATAATCGATTATGAGCTGCGAACGGCAGAAAAGGTAGACATGATGTGATATGGCAGAAAATTAGTGAGCTATACAAGTAGCACCTCTATGAAAAGCGACTCTATCCCGCAACACAGCAATGCCAGATATAAGTTAAGAATGAGAAATATCGCTAGATGCTTCGAGTCGAGAGATTTCTTCAACAACAGAATTATCAATATCATGATCATTCATACTTGGTATTAAGCTTAAGTTATACTTCGGGAGAGTTATTTTTCTTGAATTTTCAGATCAATGAGACTTGTAGAGCTTTATCCGAATGGATTGGAGCCAGCTCTGGAAATTCAGGTGCGTTTATTAGTCTGGTTTAAGCATTGCAGAGCTAGAATATAAAAGAGAATTAACAAATCATGAGAAATGCATTAAATTCAAGTGTGACATCATTATACAATTTTTCATGCCAAAATCAATTAGTATTAAATATCAGAAGAACAGATTCAGACATTACTCACATAAACAAAATGACAAATATATAATCACGAAATGTTGCTACAACTGATATTCGTCACTGAAATTTTTTTTAGGAAATAATCAGAATGCAAAATACTTCAGTCATTAAAAACACTAACAACGTGCTAAATATCGAATTTCTAGCGGTCTTATGACGTCAACGATGAAAAACATTGAACATTGACATCAATCACAGTAGAAAAGCAAAAGCAATTACGTAATGCATATTTCTAAACAATTGTAAGGTTAATAAATGACTTAATACTTGGCTATGTCCACAACATCTTCCATCAGAAATTTCACCTTTACGCATGTTTTTATCAAATTTTATTTCTATATTTGTATCTCAAAATATATTTTGTAAATACGTCTTCAGCAAGAAGCAAATAGCATGAAATCCTCTTTGTATAAATATTAATTAGATCTCGCATCAAACACCAATATTTACCAACTGTGTATAGACCGAATTATAGGTTAGAAATAGAAAATGATTGATTTTATTGATACAAGTCAACATAATGGCTGCATAAGGACGGATTCATCAATCGTCTTTGTAAATTCCTAAACAAATCATAAGAGTGCATCTATTTTCAGACTCATTTACAATCAGCAAATGGAAACCTATATGAATGTTATGGATAGTTAATTGAGGTCATTATTGAAAACGTGCATCAGGTGAATTCATGGTCGACCACTCAGTAAGCATAGCTAATTAAGAGATCCGCGTGTCAAAACAGATAAAACAATGTTTTATAGAAGAGCAAATTATAAATTAAGTTGTTTGAATAGGTTAGAATACTGAATCATTTCGCAAGCAATAATGAATTCTGTTTAGTAATGCTCGTATAATTTATAATTCATAATACCATCGAGCACTACCTGTCTTTGTAATTAGTTTCAACAAAAACAGATGAGTGCACGTGTTTCTCGTGGACGCTCGTGTGCCTGTCTGTTTGATTATTCAGTGATTACGAAGAGATGGAACACTCATGTAATCCTGACAAGCAACAAATTAATTGTCCGAAAATTTAAAGATGAAATATTTTCTTAAAGCTGATTATTTGTGACGATAATACATGTTCTTTCCTTTGATTTGCTTTCGATTTCTCTTGGATTCAGACGGTTATTTGGCCAACAAAACGTTTTCCAGTTCTTACCTTCCTCCAATTTGCTTACAGATATCTATTTGATTACTATTAAGAATATGTGCTGATACATGAAACTGGATAATCAACAGAACTACTAATTTCTGGAGTCGAGTCGCAGCATTAACTGATGAAATGTCAAATAGATTCAGTGAAGTGATAAGTAAGTTCTGATGAACATTTCATCTTTTTTAAGAGACTACACAACTGTACGCGTCAACCGAATCGCCTTAAGATCAGTAGGATGAGAAATGATTTTTGACAACAATTCATGCCAAGTGTATTTCAATTTTAAAAAGAATTCAAAGTTTTCTAGGAAATGTACGCATATTTTACTAAGGATTACTTTAGGAAGGAATATTGCCACATTATTAGGCACCAGATTTTCAAGACATGCTTACAGTGACTTAAGCTATAATCCTAAGTAAACTCATCACCACTTCCATCATAAAATCGACTGAGACATGAGTTCTCTATTCATACTTCATCATTATTCTCCTACATTCCAATCTGTGTCCATAACGCATTTTTGAACATATCCCGAGATCCAAGTAAATTATCAGAATTCTCGCAATTCCTAAAGATTTCGGCAAATTTCAAGTAAGATCTCCACTAAAACTTTGTGAAAAACTTTGTTTGTGAGAAATTTAAACCTGAAGATATACACCTGAGTTATTTCCAGCAAATCTAGACCCGCTGATGGAGGCTAGAAAAGTGCCATCATAGTCATCACTTTCTCCCCAGATAGCAAAAATGTCATGATTTGTCCTGATAACCGAATGAATCATTAAGGTAAATAAAGCTCTAAAAAACAGCTGTTAAAACCATAAACTGTTTAAAGATCATAAAAGGCTAGAATGAAGTTTTGAGGATTCGAGAAGCGAGGTAAGTGGAAACAACATTGTTTAAAATTAAACCTCATTGGAAAATTGTTAAAGGCAGTGCACTGATAGAAATTTTCCTTTCGCACTTCTTATTTAAATACGCACGTGTACATTGCTTTAATTGTGCACTTGTGTATATTTACATTCAATGACGTTTGATTTTCAGTGACTGAAAGATGACTTTGGTCAGCATCAGGAAAAGTTGTGCCTAAATTTGCATTGGGTAAACTTGATAAAAGTTTTGAGCCAAAGCCTTGGTGAAAGTCTAAAACTCAAACTTAAGTTTGAATAAGTCAATAAAATTTAATAAGCAAACTGAATAATAGGTAGTTTGTGTCAATGAGAATAAGCCTTGGGCATGTGACACAATTTGCGCGATGGAAAACCCAAGTAAAACGATGTGTTTCTTGATAGCTATAATATCGAGCCCAATTAGCTATAATTCTGAGTCCAAGAAAGTTCAGACATCGGCTAGCAATGGTATGGTCTTCAGTCCTCATTTGATTATTTATCTAATATATAGAAATCAGTGCCTGCCTAAAAAATTCTAGTCGCAAAGGAAGTGTATTTAGACAAATAAGTTGTTCAGAGGCGACGAACATAAGTTTTGCATCGCTGACCCATGGTCGACCCAAAAGCCAAGGTCCAACTTATGAAAGGCATATAATTCAATAATGAACTTTCTGAATTTCTATAAATCTAGTGGGAATTTTAGAATGAATAACACAATTAGCATAATTCGGAGTCACTTCTATTTGTAAACCACAAGATTTTTGTGCTTATTTAAACTACCGGTACTAGATTAAGAAGAGAATAGAAATTGGTTACTATTCAATGCAATTTTTCTGCTGCACATAAAACACACAAAGACAAACTCACAAAAGCATGTTCAATTGCAATTGCTAACATAGGCTGCAACAGTAAAGTAAACAACCCCAGAAAATGAAAATAATTCCCTGAATAAATATATTCTACTATGCGTTGTCTTTCCGAATTGAATTGATTCATGCATTGGATGGGCTTGATATCAAGATTCGCACGTGATTTCAGCTTGTTGACTACACCAGCATTCATAAACACTGAAATGTTATGTTACTCGCATAAATCACTGAAACGGACATACGGTTTACTAAAATTGTTTCCTAATCGTTTGATCCAATCTAGAGCACGTTTAGAGTCCACAGTATGAGATGAGAATGGTTTTCAGCCCTTACCGCCAGTGATCAAGATCATTTATAATTGACTATCTCTTTTCAATAATCTTGTTTTGTATGCTCACTTTTCTACAGTAAAGCATTTTCAAAACGCTACAACACAGTGTGCTCAATCACTAAATGCATGCTGAAGTTGGCCAGGATATAATGTTTCATACTTTTGCAAGATTCAAAATTCAGAAGCACATAATTGAATTTTTGAGGACTCAGCACTTATGTCGCTTCGTTAAAGATTCGGTTCCCTTATAACAAATAAACGACATCAAATGCTACTTTTTGAATTCTTATAAGTAGTGTGTATCAAAGTGATAAAAATGCTTAAGGCAGTAATTTTTGTCAATTGCAGCGAGAATCGTCGATTTGCACGTGTTTGACGTATTAAATGAAAAATGTTGAGAAAAATCACTTATACTTTAGTACGTTCTTAACCAGGCAGAGCAACCTGTGGTGCGCGAGCGACACCTGCAATTACCAGCCGGGTTACCCTAATGACGATTCTGAAGTCAACTTTTGTAGTCAGACTTCCATAGATGTATTTCAGGAGCATTACTATTCTGTCAGCCTTAGATATCATGTACAGGTACTCTGCTTACCATGTGCAACGACAAATTATTCTTCGCTGTGCGATCTCTAGGGAATATATTGCAGCTTAAAATATGGATCATCACTGTCTTCCTAAAATTCCAAGTAATCCAAACCTTTAGAGAGGCAATATATAATTTAGTATACTGTTGCGAGCTAAATTGCTTGTCACAGGTCCATTGAAAGTGTCCCCTATTGAAGTCACTTTCATTTCACAGAAAAGCTCATCTGCTTCCCATTGGATCTAAACATGCACATTGATTCTATCTATTAAGAGAAGGGAACCGAGTACAATTATATATAACCGAGTAGGGTAGAGCAAGCATTTCGTTTTCAACAACAACAATTCATCAATTATATTCACTTATTACAAGGGTCATTAATAAGTTCATTCATGAGTAGTTCGGAGCGCGGAACGCCACCCTAAATTCTCCGAAATTGGAGCGCCCGGAGCGCACTTGGGTCGGCCAAACCGGAGCGCACCCACTTCTGTCCAATGCAATATATTGTTGAAGATGGCTGCGATTTCTACTAGCGAAGACATACTATCAGTCAAATTTCTGTTTAACAGGCTGCGACATGACATGCTGAAATTCTACGGATACACTTGGATGTTGACTTGAACTTTGGATGCACTTTAAGGCGAAGAACAAGTATACTAAGTAGAGTAGCAACGCAGTATTAACTAAATCCCAATGTGAATGCAGTTTCGATTTTATCAAATGAACTCGAGTTGACAACCCAGTAACAAATGCGAGATAAGCAAAGTTTCTGCAGATTTGAAAAAAATTTACCACAGATTTGACTGACCGTGATAGCAATACAGAAGGAATAACAGCATTTTACAAATCCTCCGTGTCATGACAGCCTTGGAGAGGTAATGTTTGTTAATTAGCAATTCGATGGGTGACTTTTACTTCAATGCCTTATTAAGTATTTCTTCAGGGTGATCATATCACAAGCTACTTGCCACTGACAGAGCAAAGCATCATAATCATAATAAAAAAACAATGATCATAATTAACTTTAATAGATGTAAATGGGTCCACATTAGTATTCAGATTCAAGAAATGAAATATAAATTTGGTGAATCATGCCGAATGCCATGAAAATTGAATTAAAAGCGTAAAATTTCAGCCGAGAAGTACAATAAGATCTCAACTTTTCTATGAAGACTTGCATTATAATGCGTTTCATGAAATTTCCTTGCTAATCAACTGAATTTTCACTTACTTGCTAGTAGACGTTCATTCCCTATGATATCTATTAAGTTTCATGCTACTAATATAGAGGTTCCAAATCGCTAGCATATAGACACAGGAAAAATTAGCAAAAATTTAACTTCTTAAAAAGTGATCAATTTTTTTAGGCCGTAGGAACGTCATCTCCACAGAAACTGAATATTTTGATGAAAATATTTTCAGTGTATGCTGACATTTTTTTGAGTTGATCTACCTGCTATACTTGCCCTACTTTTCACGGTCATCTGAGATGCATTTTGATGATCACAATGCAAATAATTTTAACTTAGCGACTTTCTGTATATGTTACATCAGAGATCGATTGTGGATCGGTATGTGCTTAAAAAAGAGACTAAACTTACAAATGCAGTACATATGTTAATACAGTCGTTTAATGTTAGGTATGCATCTTTTCAGAACGTTAATCAAAGATGAGCATCATCCGCTTCATTACTTGACACCTGTACAAAATCAGTTTCCGAGAACTTTCCGCCTTCCCATCATTAGGAGTACTCAAAGAGCGAAATCATGTGTTGTCAACATGATTCAACTGGCGAATAGCGGTTTTTAATGTGATAATTTTTTTGTTTGTTTCTTTTGTTTATGATGATGTCCTCTCGTATCGGCTTTTCATTTTGTAATTTTTTGACCACACGATTTTCATTATTGTGGCATTCTATGAAAATATACGATTATAATTATTATTATATATCCCTGTAAGTAGACTTAACTGCGAGCATCGCTTGCATAGCTAAAATTCCAGTACACAGTTCATACTTTCAGCTACTAGGTCTACAAGTTCTTGAGATCAGGTCCACATTGAACTTTATCACCGCTTACATTTGTAGATGTACTTTGCAAATGTTGATGAAAACCGCACACATCAATGTGTGTAATATTTTGCGCACATCATGGAGGAATAGAGGTACTGGAGTAGACACAGGATCTATATCAAGTCAAGGTCATACAAGTCATTTAATTATACATATCAGTTATATTAGTATTTTTATAAGTAACAAAGTTGTTATAATCATTTTTAGACGTGGAGATAACCAGAAAATTCAGAAACAAGCTGTTCTGATTACTAACGTGTGATTGGATAATACCTGCACGTGATGAAACACCATTATAGATCCATATATGTGTTTTTGTTGCTTTTTCTCGACATGGTTTGAAAAACTTAATCATTTAAATTAATTTTATATTAATTCAATGTAATAAATAGTATTACACATAATATAAACATTGTTATGTGTTTGCAGACGTGATTATGAAATTTGCTCCTTAATATGTGTGACGTCACATGCTACGAGTGACATAGAATACACAGGAACGCAAACATTTTGCATCTGTCTTGTGTTTGATCACCGACTACGTTTTTTTGTGCCCTTCGCCACGACCGCTACGCCATCAAAACCGTCGTTACATCCACTGTAAATGCCGAATCGCTGCTGTGTTCCAAATTGTAGGACTGGGTATGGAGCGAAGAAAGCACGTAACTTGCATCTGTTTCGAATTCCCGAGGCCGACTACAAATTGTTTGAGAAAGCCATTCCTCGCGCCAACTTTAGAATATCACCTTCGACGCGCATTTGTTCACTGCATTTCGACACCATGCTTTGACTACAGCTCTACAGATACGAACCCAAGTAGAGAAAAGTCAACTTTGAAGAATCCTCGTCTTAAAACTGGATCAATTCCTACAATGTTTCTCAATGTTCGGCAGTGAGTGAATTATTCGATTCTTTAAATGAAACTGACAGAATTGAGAATCTGAAATCAATTATGGATTTCAAAGAGGTTACGTCGAATTCATCCTATGCTCTCCGTGACGATGAATTATTGACTATTTATATCCACGATGAACAGCATCACAGGATACTTGGTCGCATGGAGATTTCATCTGACTTTACTTTCAATGCATATATTCTAGACTCCGTTATAAATGCCGAAGAGTTCAATCATCTCCTTAGTGTCAGTAAGCATGTAACATACTTCACTGAATTATCAAATTGTCTTACTGTAATCAAGAACAAAACGGAATTGCTTGATACAGGAGTGCAAAAAAATTGTATGATTGTATCAAAACACTTGACGAGAAGATAGACGATGATTTTCTAGATTTCATTTTGGAACAGTTGAAATTGAGGTCAATTTCTCCAAATCGGCGTCGATATTCATCGCAGTTATATGCGCATGCCTACTTTTGGCGATCGGCAGTTGCACCAACCGGCATTTTCATATTTAAGAATAACTTCATACTTTTTTTTAGATTTTCATGGTATCGTCAGGGATCTGGTGGGACATACTTTATCTCCATCCGGAATCTTCTGTACACTGAGAAGCGAATCAAAGTGATCATGCATTTGAAGAAAGGCATGAGTCTGTCAAACTTTTTCTCTGATGAGAACACAGATGCCAGCGACGTTGCTACGCCGATGTCTGATGAAGAAGTGGTGCTTCTTGAAATGTTAGATGGAAGACTTTCTTTCAATGATCTTCGATGTCTCGAGAAGGACATAATATATTCAGTCGCGGGATACATAACCAGCTTTGTTTCGTGTCAGTGTTTTCAGCCTCCCGAACGTCTCCTTGTTGACACTTCTCATTTTGATAGTTTGAATCGTGGAGGTTGGACTCATCTCCAAGATGCAATCCTGTTTACTTGCTCAGCAGCGGCGGCAGCTTTTGTTGTCTTGACGAGCGGAGAAAACGCAAATGTTTATGAGTTTTAGTCATCGTAGAAGAACATTTTGTAAAATTTTTCATCACCTTTTGATAAGAGACATTCCGTCACCGACAGCATGTGCTCATTTGAAGCGTGTTTTGTACATATTTTGTAACTGTCTCAGAAAGAACTTCTTACGAAATATTGATTCCCAAATTCTCACTGCTTCAAACTTCAGAAAAATTAATAAATTGATTTCTAGCACTGCAAAATAAAGAATTAGTTCAATACCGTCGTGTTTCTCTCTCTATATACTATCCAAACATACCAGCATTGAAAAACTGATTGATAGTTATTAGGTCCTATATTGTTACCGTATTCGATATGAAAATCGAGAACAAAAATAACTAAAAAATATATAATGATGTAAACAGTTAAGTATGCAATTAGGCTGCATAAGACAGATTATTATTTACTATGTATTACTGGGACATGTAAGCATATGTGGAAGGGTATGTATGTAGGGTATATAACAAATGCAGGCATGACAATTAGTTTAAAAATGTGTCCTAGAATACCAACTACAAAATTGTGATAAAATAATTTAGGACTCCACTTGTACGTGCATTATTTCTGTGTCCACTCCAGTACCTCTATTCCTCCATGGCGCACATGTAGGCCCACTTATCTGTTATGGACCCTATAGCTCATACATAAACATCCCGTTACTGCTGCACAATTGTTCATGTGCCTACCGTATACCTGGTAGGTGTTCATATACAAGACATGACGATTTCACAATTAGTTGGCTAATAGTGACAGTGAATTCTACAAGTAGTTTCCATAATGTACCGATGTGTACCGGTATACTTGTGCGCAACCAGGTATCACAAGTAGGCTTCCCTTTTTCGTAATTCCTTCTAGCGAGTGGGTTTCTATGACATACGTATAATACGGACAGCAAAAACAGAAATTAGACAAAAGGTAAATACGAACTTTAGTATTGAATAATGATGTTAGAGTAAGTATGCTACAAGAATACCTAGGCTACTCAAGATATCAGGCGTCTGTGAGAAAGATGTAAACAGCGGTAGCGAGAGCCGTCATATGATAGGCCAATATTTTTATGTAGGTTCACCGAATGTTATCGTACTTTCACCGATAATTTTTTTATGTAATTGAATAGAACCCGAGCCCCTAATAGAACCCGGGAAAGAGCAACATGAATTAATAGAACTCCCGGGTTCTATTAGAAGATATACGATATATATTATTCATGAATAGCAATAGCGTAATAACATGGAATAAGACATTCAAAAATCAATCATAAAAATGCTGTCACAAAGCAGATGTCAAAGTAAAACAATGATATGCAATGCTAATTTTCAAAAACTAAACGTAGAATCATGTAGGAAATGAAACTTTTTAGTCATTATACAAATATTGGAGCAACACTAAAGCGAGAGTAAAGTCTAAACATTATTTTTCTTGCTTGCCAACATCGAGATTTTCTTCAAATGAATTTACAGCCAGCCTCCAGATATCTGTATATTTTATGCTCAATAGCCCACCAAAGATCGAAAATAGCTCATCCACAGACATTAAACATAGTCTAAGCTGTCCAACAAACCTTTCTAGATACATTTGACTTTCTATAGGTAAGATTTCCCTACCGGTAGATTAATTCAATTTGGAGAGTTATCTATTATGAAGCGACGGCAACAATCAATGAGCGATGGATAAATTTGGATACAGACCCAAAAGAGAATGTTGATGGATGCAATTGAGACACTAAAAAATTGAAAGACTACGGTCTTTGGTTCTGTAGTAAATCCATAGCAAGACTTTATCTACACGAGATATCCAAAAAAGCGCGCATTAAACAAATCTAACACTTCCAATTGTGTTTAAGAATAGAGGACATTTTTGGTCATCATCGATTACAGTTTGACCTAGTTTGCGTGTCAGTTGAATTTCCCAATATGGGATGCATCTGAAATTGCCTGATTAATTAAGTATTCGCTAAATTTTAGAAAAGGAAGATGACGTGCCAAGAATGAACGACTAGCCTGCTCCTCCCTTCCTATCACACTCGTGTAGCTGGGGCCCGTGATCGAAAATTGTTGCGGTCAGATTCCAATATAGCGATTCGAAAATAAAAATGTTAGGACTTATCACAAAAATCAACTTCACAATATTCGTTTCTATTGCATATATTTCATTACTTTCCAACGAATATATGCTTAGTCACTAGGCAATGCGCCGTGAAATTACATTAGTTACATGTTTTGAGACACGTATATATGCCCATGTTTAAAAATGTTAGTAAAGATAAAAGGATCTGAACGAAATTGTATTTCGTAATGAAAATCATGATTTTCTCATTAAATGCTAATAATCTACCATCTGCGACAGTGCAACATGGGCGCGCAGTTAAAGGTTTAATACAACTAATTTCATTTATAACTTTGATAGATATCCTAATTGAAAGATAATAAATTTGACTGGAATTTTCAGTATGGACTTTTCATTTACTCATCAATATGAATAACACTTATCTACCAGATAACGTTGACTGATCAGAACACCTAAAAATGTATGTATAACCATTAAAACTATTCCTTTCTCAATGTATGTAGTAAAACCGTTTCTCTCTACAGACAACATACCTGCTACTGGATGATTAAATGATGCGCCATCTACGACGCGACGAAATAGTGACACACTTAACACCTTCTTCTCTGTCAGCTCGACTGACAGCTCGCAGATACCTCTCTCTCGTACTGAATAGCTCTCATCTGACGCGCAACTTCGCGTCGTTGCTAAATGACGTAGTGACGAAACAAGATATCAACTGTTACCGTTAGCCTCAATTCCTCTAAATGTTGATTCATCCTTCTCGGTTCGTACTCTTATAATGTTATCTAAAATGCAGAGAAATCTGCATTCTGCACTTTTATTCTTTGATCAATATTCAATGAAAATCTTAGTTATTTAGGAAACATTCTGCGGCAATAAATGCTTTTGATCACATTGCAGAAATAACTTAAGATAAGCAAAATACTGATTAGTAAATATGATCGATCAATGATTTAAAAATTGAAGATTTACAGTCATCAGGCTTTGAGGATAGTTCCCTTATTGTACACCGATTGTATTGTGTATTCACACTATTATTCGGCGTTGCAAAATCCTTTCTTTCCGCTCCCACTTAAACTCCATCCATACCGCAGTGAGAGCAATTCGTCTTTCTGTCGTATTGTTGTGTGGTCCTCTTGAAACTACCATACATGGGCCGCCCGATCTGCGCTTTTGAGACACTGATCTTTAACGCATTTCCAAGCTTTCACCAAAAATCGTTTGGCCCTCTGAAACCAAAATTAATTACTTATTTTCTAGAATCGTAATTTTTTGAAGATCTGAATTTTGCCAGTCTTTGCAAACTTCATGTGTAATGACTTTCTAAGAAGCGTGTCGACTTTCAATAAGTGCAGTTTTATGCAAATATGAATCATGTGATGAATACCTCTTATACCATTGACATCGAATGCAGTATTTGAAATTCAAATATTATGTAAGTGCTACTTATCAAAATGTTGTGTAATGCCTCATTTAAGTAGTCATTCTGGTTTATTTTCCATATCATTTGAATTCTTTGGATCTAACTTTGCAAGTCGCCCCTTTTCCTTGTGACACATTCGAAGACAATTAGAACTGTAGAAAACCACTTCTTATATACATGCAAATCGGAATGGCTACTTATGGAGGGAAATCTTCTACACTTCATATACGTACGTATGTAATATGCACCATTTTTCAACCCCCTTTGTATTCAAATGAATACCCCATTAGAAAGTTAACACCTCATTAATATTGTACTGTGAATTTCATGCACCTCGGAACAATTCTTCAGAAGTTGAGGAGGGACTGAGTCGACACATCCCTAGTGTATCAATGAACATCTGATCCCGGTAGTGAAATGGTTAATCAAATCAAAAAGATCCCAAATATCACATTTCCTCGAATAAACGCCACTCCATATTTCTTGAATCGTTGGTGTACGCACACTCAACCATATTTTGTCATGTAAATCATAAAGTACGTAGTAGGTAGCGTCGGCTCAAAAAAATGTGAGCATACAGCAAAGATTTTTAATCAAAAGTTTGTTTTTTGGGATGATTACGTTCCTGCGGTCTAAAAAAATATTTGCCCAATTTTTAAGAAGCTAAATGTTTGCAAATTATTCCTGTGTTCATATAATAGCAATTTGGTACATCAGACTATTATGTGTAAGTAGTATACAACTTATTAGATATAAAAAAATGAAGATTTACTAACAAGTATCGTTATTAAATTAAGCTGATTATCAAGGAATTTTCATGAACCGCATTATAATGCAAGTCTTCATAGAAAATTTGAGAACAATTATTCTGCCTCTTGGCTGAAATTACAAGTTTGATAACTTAGCAGATCTAGTTCATAGCTTTTTTCCACCGGGCTAAGTGAATCTGCAAAGTTGAGACTCGTCTAAATTGATAGCAGAATGCATTCTGCGGTCAATAAGTCACCGTGCAAAATTGAGTTATAAATGGTTAGAATGATAATACTACGAGCAGTTCAAATTCAACCATATTTATGTACGTGGATAAATTCAATTTCCATAGGCATATGATTCATTAAGTTCATGTTCTATTTCTTATTTGAATCTTAATGATATTGCGGACCGAACTGCATCTTTTTATGATCATTGTCTTTGTTTATGATATTTTGCTCTTTCAGTGGCAGGTAGTTTGTGACATGATCACGCTGAAGACAATACTCCTACTAATAAGGATGAGCAATATAGTCACCCATCGAATTGTTAATTTCATAAACATAACCTTTCCAAAGTTGTCATGACACGGAGGATTTGTAAAATACTAATATTCTGTATTGCTATCATGATCAATCAATTCCGTGTTAATTTCTCCAAGACTGTAAAAATTTGCACAAAAACTGAATATTTTGATGAAAATATTTTCAGTGTATGCTGACATTTTTTTGAGTTGATCTACCTGCTATACTTGCCCTACTTTTCACGGTCATCTGAGATGCATTTTGATGATCACAATGCAAATAATTTTAACTTAGCGACTTTCTGTATATGTTACATCAGAGATCGATTGTGGATCGGTATGTGCTTAAAAAAGAGACTAAACTTACAAATGCAGTACATATGTTAATACAGTCGTTTAATGTTAGGTATGCATCTTTTCAGAACGTTAATCAAAGATGAGCATCATCCGCTTCATTACTTGACACCTGTACAAAATCAGTTTCCGAGAACTTTCCGCCTTCCCATCATTAGGAGTACTCAAAGAGCGAAATCATGTGTTGTCAACATGATTCAACTGGCGAATAGCGGTTTTTAATGTGATAATTTTTTTGTTTGTTTCTTTTGTTTATGATGATGTCCTCTCGTATCGGCTTTTCATTTTGTAATTTTTTGACCACACGATTTTCATTATTGTGGCATTCTATGAAAATATACGATTATTATTATTATTATATATCCCTGTAAGTAGACTTGACTGCGAGCATCGCTTGCATAGCTAAAATTCCAGTACACAGTTCATACTTTCAGCTACTAGGTCTACAAGTTCTTGAGATCAGGTCCACATTGAACTTTATCACCGCTTACATTTGTAGATGCACTTTGCAAATGTTGATGAAAACCGCACACATCAATGTGTGTAATATTTTGCGCATATGTAGGCCCACTTATCTGTTATGGACCCTATAGCTCATACATAAACATCCCGTTACTGCTGCACAATTGTTCATGTGCCTACCGTATACCTGGTAGGTGTTCATATACAAGACATGACGATTTCACAATTAGTTGGCTAATAGTGACAGTGAATTCTACAAGTAGTTTCCATAATGTACCGATGTGTACCGGTATACTTGTACGCAACCAGGTATCACAAGTAGGCTTCCCTTTTTCGTAATTCCTTCTAGCGAGTGGGTTTCTATGACATACGCATAATACGGACAGCAAAAACAGAAATTAGACAAAAGGTAAATACGAACTTTAGTATTGAATAATGATGTTAGAGTAAGTATGCTACAAGAATACCTAGGCTACTCAAGATATCAGGCGTCTGTGAGAAAGATGTAAACAGCGGTAGCGAGAGCCGTCATATGATAGGCCAATATTTTTATGTAGGTTCACCGAATGTTATCGTACTTTCACCGATAATTTTTTTATGTAATTGAATAGAACCCGAGCCCCTAATAGAACCCGGGAAAGAGCAACATGAATTAATAGAACTCCCGGGTTCTATTAGAAGATATACGATATATATTATTCATGAATAGCAATAGCGTAATAACATGGAATAAGACATTCAAAAATCAATCATAAAAATGCTGTCACAAAGCAGATGTCAAAGTAAAACAATGATATGCAATGCTAATTTTCAAAAACTAAACGTAGAATCATGTAGGAAATGAAACTTTTTAGTCATTATACAAATATTGGAGCAACACTAAAGCGAGAGTAAAGTCTAAACATTATTTTTCTTGCTTGCCAACATCGAGATTTTCTTCAAATGAATTTACAGCCAGCCTCCAGATATCTGTATATTTTATGCTCAATAGCCCACCAAAGATCGAAAATAGCTCATCCACAGACATTAAACATAGTCTAAGCTGTCCAACAAACCTTTCTAGATACATTTGACTTTCTATAGGTAAGATTTCCCTACCGGTAGATTAATTCAATTTGGAGAGTTATCTATTATGAAGCGACGGCAACAATCAATGAGCGATGGATAAATTTGGATACAGACCCAAAAGAGAATGTTGATGGATGCAATTGAGACACTAAAAAATTGAAAGACTACGGTCTTTGGTTCTGTAGTAAATCCATAGCAAGACTTTATCTACACGAGATATCCAAAAAAGCGCGCATTAAACAAATCTAACACTTCCAATTGTGTTTAAGAATAGAGGACATTTTTGGTCATCATCGATTACAGTTTGACCTAGTTTGCGTGTCAGTTGAATTTCCCAATATGGGATGCATCTGAAATTGCCTGATTAATTAAGTATTCGCTAAATTTTAGAAAAGGAAGATGACGTGCCAAGAATGAACGACTAGCCTGCTCCTCCCTTCCTATCACACTCGTGTAGCTGGGGCCCGTGATCGAAAATTGTTGCGGTCAGATTCCAATATAGCGATTCGAAAATAAAAATGTTAGGACTTATCACAAAAATCAACTTCACAATATTCGTTTCTATTGCATATATTTCATTACTTTCCAACGAATATATGCTTAGTCACTAGGCAATGCGCCGTGAAATTACATTAGTTACATGTTTTGAGACACGTATATATGCCCATGTTTAAAAATGTTAGTAAAGATAAAAGGATCTGAACGAAATTGTATTTCGTAATGAAAATCATGATTTTCTCATTAAATGCTAATAATCTACCATCTGCGACAGTGCAACATGGGCGCGCAGTTAAAGGTTTAATACAACTAATTTCATTTATAACTTTGATAGATATCCTAATTGAAAGATCATAAATTTGACTGGAATTTTCAGTATGGACTTTTCATTTACTCATCAATATGAATAACACTTATCTACCAGATAACGTTGACTGATCAGAACACCTAAAAATGTATGTATAACCATTAAAACTATTCCTTTCTCAAATGTATGTAGTAAAACCGTTTCTCTCTACAGACAACATACCTGCTACTGGATGATTAAATGATGCGCCATCTACGACGCGACGAAATAGTGACACACTTAACACCTTCTTCTCTGTCAGCTCGACTGACAGCTCGCAGATACCTCTCTCTCGTACTGAATAGCTCTCATCTGACGCGCAACTTCGCGTCGTTGCTAAATGACGTAGTGACGAAATAAGATATCAACTGTTACCGTTAGCCTCAATTCCTCTAAATGTTGATTTATCCTTCTCGGTTCGTACTCTTATAATGTTATCTAAAATGCAGAGAAATCTGCATTCTGCACTTTTATTCTTTGATCAATATTCAATGAAAATCTTAGTTATTTAGGAAACATTCTGCGGCAATAAATGCTTTTGATCACATTGCAGAAATAACTTAAGATAAGCAAAATACTGATTAGTAAATATGATCGATCAATGATTTAAAAATTGAAGATTTACAGTCATCAGGCTTTGAGGATAGTTCCCTTATTGTACACCGATTGTATTGTGTATTCACACTATTATTCGGCGTTGCAAAATCCTTTCTTTCCGCTCCCACTTAAACTCCATCCATACCGCAGTGAGAGCAATTCGTCTTTCTGTCGTATTTTTGTGTGGTCCTCTTGAAACTACCATACATGGGCCGCCCGATCTGCGCTTTTGAGACACTGATCTTTAACGCATTTCCAAGCTTTCACCAAAAATCGTTTGGCCCTCTGAAACCAAAATTAATTACTTATTTTCTAGAATCGTACTTTTTTGAAGATCTGAATTTTGCCAGTCTTTGCAAACTTTATGTGTAATGACTTTCTAAGAAGCGTGTCGACTTTCAATAAGTGCAGTTTTATGCAAATATGAATCATGTGATGAATACCTCTTATACCATTGACATCGAATGCAGTATTTGAAATTCAAATATTATGTAAGTGCTACTTATCAAAATGTTGTGTAATGCCTCATTTAAGTAGTCATTCTGGTTTATTTTCCATATCATTTGAATTCTTTGGATCTAACTTTGCAAGTCGCCCCTTTTCCTTGTGACACATTTGAAGACAATTAGAACTGTAGAAAACCACTTCTTATATACATGCAAATCGGAATGGCTACTTATGGAGGGAAATCTTCTACACTTCATATACGTACGTATGTAATATGCACCATTTTTCAACCCCCTTTGTATTCAAATGAATACCCCATTAGAAAGTTAACACCTCATTAATATTGTACTGTGAATTTCATGCACCTCGGAACAATTCTTCAGAAGTTGAGGAGGGACTGAGTCGACACATCCCTAGTGTATCAATGAACATCTGATCCCGGTAGTGAAATGGTTAATCAAATCAAAAAGATCCCAAATATCACATTTCCTCGAATAAACGCCACTCCATATTTCTTGAATCGTTGGTGTACGCACACTCAACCATATTTTGTCATGTAAATCATAAAGTACGTAGTAGGTAGCGTCGGCTCAAAAAAATGTGAGCATACAGCAAAGATTTTTAATCAAAAGTTTGTTTTTTGGGATGATTACGTTCCTGCGGTCTAAAAAAATATTTGCCCAATTTTTAAGAAGCTAAATGTTTGCAAATTATTCCTGTGTTCATATAATAGCAATTTGGTACATCAGACTATTATGTGTAAGTAGTATACAACTTATTAGATATAAAAAAATGAAGATTTACTAACAAGTATCGTTATTAAATTAAGCTGATTATCAAGGAATTTTCATGAACCGCATTATAATGCAAGTCTTCATAGAAAATTTGAGAACAATTATTCTGCCTCTTGGCTGAAATTACAAGTTTGATAACTTAGCAGATCTAGTTCATAGCTTTTTTCCACCGGGCTAAGTGAATCTGCAAAGTTGAGACTCGTCTAAATTGATAGCAGAATGCATTCTGCGGTCAATAAGTCACCGTGCAAAATTGAGTTATAAATGGTTAGAATGATAATACTACGAGCAGTTCAAATTCAACCATATTTATGTACGTGGATAAATTCAATTTCCATAGGCATATGATTCATTAAGTTCATGTTCTATTTCTTATTTGAATCTTAATGATATTGCGGACCGAACTGCATCTTTTTATGATCATTGTCTTTGTTTATGATATTTTGCTCTTTCAGTGGCAGGTAGTTTGTGACATGATCACGCTGAAGACAATACTCCTACTAATAAGGATGAGCAATATAGTCACCCATCGAATTGTTAATTTCATAAACATAACCTTTCCAAAGTTGTCATGACACGGAGGATTTGTAAAATACTAATATTCTGCATTGTTATCATGATCAATCAATTCCGTGTTAATTTCTCCAAGACTGTAAAAATTTGCATATTTCACACGTGCTACTGGGACACAACTCGAGTTCATTTAATAAAATCGAACTGCATGCCCATAGGGGGTATAATTAAAACTCAGCTGCTACTCTACCTAATATACATTTACTCTATGAGGTAATAATAAGTAACAATGAACACCATATCAAAAAGCTATTTCACTTTTTAAAGAGGTGGTTATAAATTTACCAGATGCATCGTTCACTAAAACTGAATTCAAATAATGAAGCAACTGTAGTCACTCCCAGGATTACCAACTATAGTATAGCTTCAAAAAACAATTATCACTTTTTGCTTTTCCGCTATAAGTTGTTACTCTACAGTCTCGACCTTTTTTGATACAGCATTTTGTGATAACGCTTTGAACATCAACTCTACCTCAACCTTTTTGAACTGCTGAAAAATGCAAATAGCACTGATGGGATATGCAGCTATAAATAGAAATGCTTTCCAATCAACACAGTTACAGGGCTGCCAATTCAAAAGCTGAAAAATGCATATTTGATGACTATTATGTTTCTAATCATCGTTCACAATTGATAATAAACATTAGAAAAACGGAATTTTCCTTAAGCAGCATTTTGATAGAATTTTAGGTTAATTATGATTTATGTTGTAAGCCTTCCTGCTGATTGTTGAATAAGATGCTTGATAGAATTATTTCATTTTAATACTTTTCAAGCAATATTTCGGAGTTATAACTCCATTCTCGTTATAACAGATAAAAACGAAGCTAACTAAATACAAAAAGGATATAAAGTTTGAAATACTATGTACACAGGAATTAGAAAATCAGTTTAAAAATCTGATAGCTCATCTTTGTTGTTGATAGATGGCTTAAAATTCTTAATCTGCATATCACGGGATCTTAGGTTTAGTAAATCTATAAATCCATAAGGTCTATAACTGATATTTGTTAGTCATTGGTTTGGCATATCTTCAGATGCTTATACATTCGATCGAGTCCTTTGATTTATGTTTTGTGATTCTAGTATGCAGCTATCTTACTGTACTTCCCACGTAGCGCTCTTAGCATGTGTTTCATTTTATTTCGTACCACCATTTATTTTTCGGGGTTCAGGCATGATTTCCAGCTACATCTTTGTTGTTTTCCCTGTCGCTTCTTAAGTGCATTTCAGAGAGTGAAGGATTCGTGAGTTATTCTAACAGGAAGCTTGAACTATTGAATTGATTTTGTTGTTGATGTTATCTGAGATGTAAGGGATCTTGTAGCATGAATATTCCACGGATTTGTTGAGTTCTTGTCTGATATTATTTCTTGTCACGTATTGAGATTTTTCGGATAGTCATTCAGTTCGAGTACCTTTGAGAAATATTGTAACGCTGAGTTTTCGACTTTTGGTTCTACAACGTTCTGTAATTCGTCTTTGTACGTAGCGAACAAATAAATGTCTTGTATGTTTGCATACATGCATACTAGAACGCTTCATTTCATTTTTCAAAATTAAGATTTGAATCAAATTTTGATGGCTGAACAGAGTTCAAAGGGACCTAACTCATTCTGTCTTGAAATAAAGTCTAGGTTGACTTAATTTTTCTATTTTGTTTTCAAAGGAAGGACATTCAACTTCGGTTTTAAAATGTGAATTATAAACTGTATTACGATGAATAGATGTTCTCGTGGGTGCAGCCATCCCAGGATCAGGGATTTAGTTCTGGGATCCAAATGTACATCATAGTAGAATTCAACAAGTTTCTATACTTTCGAGGCGCGAAACTAAATCAATTAATGATTTCCATTCAAAATTTACGAAGCATGAAATTTGATCTCAATTTAGCCAATGTGAACTCATGTTAATCCACTTAGAGCAACGCATGAATTTCACAACCGAAATTCAGGACTTCACATTAAGGGATAGACCTACTACATCTAGAAGCAATTTTGGATTTCTTAAGATTGAAAAAATACTCTTGACAGAATGATCTTGGTCACTGAGTACTCATCATTCAGCTCACCGGTGTTGATAATGCAAATTCTTAAAAACGAAGTTGAAAATTCTCCTTTGTTTGGAAAAACTAGAAATACTAATTTGCAACTTCGAATGTATTTTATGCAAATAGGAATTTTAGAAGTGAAATGCAATGCCCCTAATATATGTCTATAAATCATGAAACAAGAGATTTCTGCATCTCCTTCCGGATTTGCGAGCCATTGTCTCGAAACTGACTTAGGTCATTCATTCTGTCACTCGCCCATTTATACAATGGGATCCCTAGCTTTTTGCACGAAGCCAATTTGGCTATGCGAATTTAAGATTGATATATCATAGTCGACCAATGCCGTAACTCAAAATTTTCAAAGAAGTGACTTAGTTCGTTCTGTCATTTACCCCTCGACTGCAGATGCTTTCAATCTTTTCAGAACAATACTTTCTGAATACAAGTTATTCAAAACATAGATATATTCCAACCCCATTCTGTACATCATATGAAATATCTTTCTTATATCTACGGTTTAATAATAAACACAAATAAAAATGGAACATGCTGTCTCCAAACAAAGTTATATTTTCAGCTCGTCAGTTACTGTGTGAAAAACAATGACAGATGCTTATCAACAAGAACTTATCAGTCTAAGTAAATAAACTTTAAGTACAAAAGTCATTTTATCGAGGTCGACCACGACCACGACCTGGTGGTTTCACGGGACGATTATCTTCTGGATTCGTGGACTTAGCATTACGAATAGTTTCGTCCACTGATAGCACAAGGCATGCTGCTTCTGTCGCTGCAGTTATCGCATTTGATTTGACTAAGGCCGGTTCCCAAACACATGCGGCAAAATTGTCAGCAATATCTTCATTCATGATATCGACACCACTCCAAATGTTGCCTGAAAATAAAGAGATTCGCATTTAAGACATGGTTCACACTTATAATTTTTACAACATTCAAATATCCTGAATAAACATAGAAAAAATCAGTTCTCAAAAAGTCAGCAAATCAAGAAGAAAGATGATCTCTTCTGATGATAGCATGTCGAGGCTAAACAATAATTTGCCGATAATACAATGTTTTTTCTTGTTTACATGTAATGTCATAATAATGTAATAATAATAATGTAGCAGTCTCATCGAAAGATCGACTCAGAAGCCAGAAGATTCTGCAGAGGCTGGAAGAACTACAGTCGGAATAAAACCTGTTAGTCGTGGCTACCAGTAATTCTCTCATTAGACGTTAATAACGATATCCATTCCTATCGATATCGACACAGTGAAAACAAACATACAAGGTAGCCTTGCCAACGAATGGAAGAAGAATAACAACCATTGGAAATACAAACATCATGAAGAAGTCAGCTTGAGTAGATCAGAACGCACCAAACTTGCAAGATACAGGACAGGGCATTTTCTTCTTCTCTAGAAGTATCGCCATCGTATCGGCTTAGCAGAGGAGGCAATCTGCGATGAATGTGGCGAAGAGGAAGAAAGCCTGGAGCACAACCTCATCAAATGTTCAAGATGGGATGTGGAGCGTTATGCGAGTTTCTATACCATCCACCCGGACCCCAACCAAATTTCCGCCACCCATTTGCTGAACTATTTGACGGCAATCGGTCGTCTCTAGCGACTGACGCCAATGTGTCTTCACACCAAACAGGCCAAAACAACAACGATAGCCAACGACAAACTGACAACACCGCATGAAAGTTTCAGCACAACTATTTTGCTGGGATGACATCGTGCCTGGGGGGTGGTGGAAGGAGAACGAATAATCTACAATATTCAGCTAAGTTTAATGAACCACCTGCTATAATTCAGCTAATTCTGAAACCCTCATGCAAACGCAACATGACATCGACACAAAATCTGATTTAAAATCTTAATGTAAGACTAATTTTAAGACTAATGTAAGACCAATACATGCGCGAGTTACTTACTGCACGAATATCTTATGTTATGTGACAAACATGTGATCCGTTTGAATGTTTCACATTAACTTTTTCTCTTAAAAGAATGAGACATCAAGAATGAATGAGCTACTTTGAAAAAATTCTTGTGTTGAGGCAGTGCCTTTCATTTTTCTGAGACTTCTTTTGTTATATTGCTAATCGACTAGGAAAATGGTGACTCTATGGGCTGAAAATGTTATATTCTCAGTTTTCATCAAAAATGTTAGTGTTTCGTATCTACAGAATCCTTGCGATGAAAGGAGCAAAAATGCAATTTTTACTCAAATCAGTTCAATACTTCTATTTCAAACGTCTTTCAACCTTTTTCTCATTGCCATGAATTCCTATTCAGTTAAAGGACGAACATGCAGTGCTCATCTGCAGTCGATGAGGTGAGAACCAATACCCGCCTTCGACAATTATTTGTGCGTCACCGTGAAGCTCCAGACTCGACTTGACTAGAGTCTAGAATCTTCGTTGACTTTGTGTGGAGTGTGTACTTAAGCGGCGATGATGAAAATAAGCCTGAAAGAGAACTATTGAACAGATATGCATAAAACTTGCATATTATTGTTCCTAATCTTTGTACTGCAAGGATTCTGAAGATACCAAGTATAAACATTTTTGATCAAAAACTCAGAATATGTGACTAGAGACACGATTTTGTGATAATCCAGACTTCGTTAATGCTGATAGAAACAGAAAATTCCTAACACATTCGCACACATGAGTGTGGTCTAGCAAATCAGTGTGAATGACTGTTCCATAACTATGGTAATATCGACAATATGGCTCAATTTGATAGTATGACCTTCAATACCGAAAATTAACGATTATAAGCAATCTGTTTGTATAATTTATGGCTAATTTTATTATTTATTTGCTTAATTTGCAATTAATTTTTAACTATGTTTCCTCTAGGTTTGGAGAAACCTTCCTTATCGATCATTAATTGGTCAGCCTGGCCCGCCATGTGGGACAGGTTAGAGGTTAGGAGTCGAAACCTTGCTTCAAGCAGCCACATGGCTCCTCCGTGATGACTCCGTGCATAGCGATCTTGTTTTATATCTCTTCAGTTTCGTGGCTTTTTTCTTCATTTATGATTCTGGTTAGCTTCTCGTCATACTTACTGCCGACCTTTCATCTTCCGTTTATAGATAAATAAAATTGATTTCCTATTTTGATTTATTTTCCCTTCTCCTTAAAAGTTGAATGGGCGAAAATTTCCTAGATATCTCCATCTCTCTCTCCTAGTCGACCCATTTCGGTCAGCCAAAAGCCTCAGAAAATGATCGTTCGCCTCGCTCCTAATTGTCATACATTCTCATGTTTTCTTTGAAAAATCACGATATGTAAATTGAGCGATTTTCTCATTTTGACCACTGTCCAGCAGACGTAGTGGCAGATACAAAATTATCACAACTTATTAGAAGACTGATAATGTAAGCTCTCGAATTATACATGCCACGTTGAGGTTGGCATGAATGGAGGACATGAGAATCGATTGAATTTCGACATAACTCAGGTGGTCCGTATTTTATGATCAACTGCGTGTAAGCAATTCCACTTATGTTGATATCATTTCAGTAGCATTTTGACTCATGTAACTTATCAACCCTTCCCCAATTTGAAATCATCAATTCAAATATTTATCTTTTTAAGCAATTTCGATTGATTTGGTAAAGAAAGACTTTGATATCATTTTCTTGTAAGTTGAAGTTAACAAAATAAAATAATTTTTTGTCTTTCTACGCACAAAAAGACAAAAAAACAATATTATTTTACCAATTCAACTATGAGAAAACAAACATTTATCATTCAGACACTTCGATTAAGTATAAATAGATAGCACAGTATTACTACAAGCTCTTCAAATTGCGAAATATGGACATCTGTAGGCTTACTACAGATTATCACTCAACCCATCAACCCCATTCTCCAATGTCAATTCTAAGGAACTAAAAATATGAATATATAGTAGACAGTGAGACATGCCTTTGTATGGAATTTGGAATCCTGAAAATTGGAAATTATTGTAGCTGTGAAGCATGAACTGAATGCTTATTGTGACAAGTAAATAAAATCATTTTCAACAATCAATTAGCATCGTGATTAGGACTCATCTGAAATTACCATCTTACTCAAAGCTAAGAGGATTAAGTTTACAGAAGCCATTAACATAGCCTGCTGTAGTTCGCAATGTTTCATGCTCATTGATAGATTTTTGTTTACTCCGCTACTGGTTTTATTATTGCAATTATTACATTCATGCTCATGGCTTCGTTGTACTCCACTACTTGCGAACCCAAATATTATTTTGAAAAGCTGGACATGACTCGTACACGAACCTTACAGCTCTACTCAAAATGCTTGAATCTCTAGGTCACCATTATCGACCTTTGCATCCTACTTTTTAAGTCCCAAGAAACCAGAGCAAAAAAGTTCTTCACCTTTTAGTCATAGAGCGTCCAATTTCGATGTATTAAACCTGTTCTCTTAAATTTTTCAACTTGCACTCTCTTACTTCCTGACACTTGCATATTTTATCACCAGTAAGCGAGTTAAGTCTAAAAATATGATCAAATGATTGAATAAATGAAGTATTCAACATTTTCAAAACTTTCAAACCTTCAACTAAATAATAAAATCTAACTAAAACAATCACATAATACATACCTTGGGCGTGTTTCTGACGAAGTTTGTTCAAAATGTTCGTTGCATCGAAGCCAGCATTGTCACACAACTGACGGGGTATCACTTCAAAAGCTTTGGCCATAGCACCAATCAGTAGCTGCTCTTTCCCTGCGATAGTCCTAGAATGATCACGCAAGAATTTGCTCAATTCCATGTCAATTGCACCACCACCTGCAAAACAGAACGAAACATTCCTGAAGTTGAAGATCACAGATCTTAGACTATTTTCATTTCATTAATATTCGCTGGGTTATATTTTGAAATTTTTATTAAATGACAAATATCAATTGAGAAATGTCTCATAGATAGAGTATCCTTCTGCATTTCTAAACGGTACCAAGAAACTCTCATCGACATCTTTCAGCTACGAGATCAATTATAAGCCTACACTCAGCGTTACGTTGTTGTTACATCACACCTGTATTAAAATATTTTCGACTTTTCATTTGTTAATATTGTTTCGTTGAAGTAGGAATTATGCCTTTTCCACGACTATGAGACTCAATTTCATGATATTTTACAAATGAAATTCCAATTTTTTTCAAATATACACTTCAGTAAAGTGAGTCAAATAGAATAACAACACGATTTACATGGCGGAAGTTCAAGTCGCCATTGGGAGGAAGGAATGAGAAAATATCAATCTTGCACGTCTCTAGTACAAGTTATCGTTATAGAAAAAGCAGAGACATTAGAATAATGACTTACAATAATGAGACTTCTTCACTCCCTTTCATTCTAACGAAGTTAACGCTCCTCTGTGACTTTAAAGTTCATCATATGTTGTCACACTAACGAAAAAACATTACTTCTGTCAGATTACTTCTTGGCTACATGAATTTGTCACACCAACAGTGAATAAGAGACATGTTGTCACATCAGCCCATCCCTGATGTGTTTTTACAGATTGGCTTGACTTTTTAGGAATCCATTTTTTCACAAAACAACTACACTTTTCACAATAGCCATATTACCTAAAATTCATTGAGTTCTTTTTCTTTTTAAACCATATTAGGCTTCTCTTCTACCCAATATGAGCTGCTTATTTCCAAAATGTAACTAATCATACATCACATTAAACACATTTAACTTACCTGCAACAACTGCATCATTTTTCATTGCCCGTCGAACTATCATAATGGCGTCATGAAGAGATCTCTCAGTTTCTTCCATGAATTGTTCAGCTCCACCACGAAGAATGATTGTACAAGTGCGGGATTTTGGACATCCAGTAAACAGATTGAAGCGCTCACTGCCAATCTGAACTTCCTCAAATTTTTCGCAATGTCCCAATACGTCGTCACCCAAATCCTACGAAAAAATGATATTCATCAAGATACCGACTTCATTTAGTATTCATGTTTTGTGATAATCGATTCCATCATACCAAATTTTGTGAAACTTTCGATCGCTGAGCTATTCAACAAAAATGCAAACGGCCCTATGATGGAATACTAAAAAAAGCTGACAGGTGATGCAATAGATTAGGAAAGTTTAGAAGTTTAAGAGCTCAATCAACTGAAGCTGATAACAAGCTGAAGAAAATATAGTCCACCTTCCAATTCGCTCATCAGGTATCCTAACGACATACGTGGTGTGATCCAAAATGTCCCGGACTAACCTACTTGCAGATAACCTGTGATAACGAATACTACTTCAGATGTAAATTTAGGTCTTTAAGGCATGAGAAATATGGTCGCCGAAATTTTTCCGGTCAGTTTTCTATTTTTAAAAAATATTTTTACATTTTAACATGAATTTCTGTATTTTCTGAATTGATCGAGATCCGATTTGTCTTATTGTTATAGTTAGATTGATTTTGATTTGTACCTTATTTGACGGATATCTTTGCCATGAATATTGCACGTCTTTTGTTAATTGCTTCATGTGTTACGATATCAATCAGTGAAGTTCATTCAGCACGCATTCATTAAGAAATCCGTGTCAACGATGGTTCTTTGTTCTATCAGTTTTCATGATGGATGTGACAAGCGTGTCTTCAGTCGAATATCGCAGTGTGATACGATACCTCCTGATCCGCGGCTTCGCTAATGGTGACATTCTAAAGGAATTAAGCCTGGCATATGGAAGCAAAGCTCCATCGAGAACTACTGCTTATTTCTGGATAAGCGAATTTAAACGCGGAAGACAATCTGTGGAGCAAGATTTTTCAACTGTTGGTCGGCCGCAGGAGATTCCGGAAGAGAAATCGAGTCAGTGCGATGAAGTGATTACAGCACACAGAAGGATAACCATCCGTGAGTTGTCAAGAGAGTTGCGAATCAGTTATCACTCCTGTCATGACATCATCGAAAGACTTGGATATCGCAAACTGGCATCACGTTTCGTACCGAAGTTTCTGTCACCTGAAATGAAGGAGAACAGACTTCTGGCGGCACAGTCAAATTTGGATCTCCTCGAAATGCACGGAGATCAGTTTCTGAACTGCATCCTTACAGAGGATGAAACACCTTTAAGTTTGTATCTGCCTCAAAGTAAGCGAGAATCTGCAGAGTGGCGAAAATCAGGCGAGTCTGCCCCTTTGAAAATGCGATCCGGAACATCACATCGCCGGTCGTTGATGCTGACGGTCTTTTGGAACGCTTCGGGAATCCAACTGGTTGACTTTGCGGATAAAGGAGTAAGAATCAATAGCGAATATTATTCCAATCTGTTATCTGAAGCGAGGAAGAAAATAAGAAAGCCACGAAACATTCCTCTCTACTTGCTTCATGACAATGCTCCGATTCACACCTCGCAGGAGACAACCAATGCCTTAACGAGAAACGGATTTCAACTATTGAGCCATCCTCCTTATTCACCTGACTTGGCCCCAAGTGACTTCTATCTGTTTAGATTCCTCAAAAAGCATCTTCGTGGACACCATTTTGAATCGCCAGTTGAACTGCGGGATGCAGTTACTGAGTTTTTTGATTCTTTGACACCGGAATTTTTTCATAAAGCTTTTTGTGAATTGAGACTTCGTTGGCAAAAAGTGACGAATGCTAACGGCTCATACATTGAAAAGTAAACTGTTTTCTGGAACAAAACATTTGTTTTTCCGTTAATTATTAGTCAGGTTATTAGTGATAGCTTAACTGTCAAGTTAATCTAAATATATTAATTCTAAATCGCTAGAATTTATAGGAAAATCTCGAAATTCAGACAAAAATGTTTGAAAATTTTGAAAAAATAGAAAACTGACCGGAAAAATTTCGGCAACCATATTTCTCATGCCTTAAAGACCTAAATTTACATCTGAAGTAGTATTCGTTATCACAGGTTATCTGCAAGTAGGTTAGTCCGGGACATTATGGATCACACCACGTATATAGGCCTACGAGTATGAACACCGATTCAACTACAAGTCTACCGCAAAAATTGTGGATCGTCTGATTATTCACCAAGCTATAATTGGAGTCTAATTGATGTTGTATTCTTGAAGCGGTTGGCATGCCACACACAGGAAAGGATGGATGCTTAGAAGACCGTGACCTCATAGGTCTTGCTGACTACATTATATGTATGAGTTGCGGATCTTCCATGAGATCTCATAGAAACTCAATTTCTTCGTAACTTCCGGTGTTTCAGCTGTATTCGGTGTATTCTCAAACCGCGCGACACTTCCAAAAGCGATTCTATCATCATTATAAGTCATAAATTTGATATTCGTACATTCAGCAAGCCTTTTTCGCTCATCGAGCGAGCAATTTTGATATATGTTACTGGATCTTGTATTTGCATTCTGCTTTGTGGAAATCAAACTTTCAAAAGATCCGCTTTGATCAGGACGCATGGACACCGCAAATCTCTCATTCTCTCCTATTATTTTATCGCTTTCTGTCGTATTGTTTTCGCAATTTCTAATGATGCCATGAGTGCGCTCAAATTCTGATCTGATAATATTTTATGCAAATTGGTGCATAGCTTATGTCACAATTGTGAGTAATTGTGGGTAATAATCAGTCCATTGGTTGCTGCTGTATACAAATGGTACGTTTTGTCACGGATGGATAAAGCCTTGGTGAATCTGGGATGCTCATCCATTCAATTGCATAAGTTGAGTAACTGATCAACTTCAGCATTTCTGTTGTATATCATAAAGCTGTCACCGACATAAAGCAATCGAAGCCCGTACGAAAATAATTTTGCAATTCATTAATGTTTCATTAATGACTAATGAAATTTCAGCATTTCATGATAAAGCATTAATGAAAATACTAATGGTTCATCTAATGAAACATTAATGTAAAGTTCATCAAAAACTGCAATGATTTCATGTAATGTTTCATTAATGAAAACTGCAATGGTTTTCTGTTATAATTGTCCATTCTGTTATAATGGACAATGGGACAATGTTCAACTATAAACGCAACAACAAAGAGAGCACTTTTTTAATAAAACATAACATGGATTGCAACTCGAAAGACTTGATCTACGTGCTACAATGCAGAGGTTGCTGCGCTCTTTATGTGGGGCAAACGGGAGACACTTTAAGATCAAGGACGCGAGTGCACAGTCAAGTTAAGGACAAGGACTATCGATCTTTATTTGTGAGCAAGCACATCTCCTCATGCCCAAAAAGTGACCCTCCTTTCAGCATAATCCCGATTTTGAAGTTACCCCCAAATTGTGATCGATCGTATAGGGAGAGCAAAGAAAAATGGTGCATTAGTGTTTTTAGACCTTCACTTAATCAAAATTGATCAATGATATCCGCCTGCACTCTTCCCCCTGTACGATGTCTGTGAATTCTTATTTTCATCCATGACATTTGTGTAATTCGCTTACTATGTATGTGTAGCTTATTTTATGATCATTTAAATTAAGTTATGATATTCATAATAAACATTAGCCCTTGAGAAGCTTGGATGACCAAGTGAAACCGGTCGGGCTTTCAAGATTCAAAGTTTTTCCTTGACGACTTATGGGAGTTATTTTCCTTCTTATTTTGACCCATTTCTGATAATTCTTTTATACTATTATATCATATATATATATATATATATATATATATATATATATATATATATATATATTATATATATATATATATATATATATATATATATATATATATATATATATATATATATTTACTTAATACGTAATGCGAAGTACTTTTTTACTTTACAACATGACATATGAAGCCACTCATACCTTAGATCTAATCGAACACTGAGTACCTTAAAAACACATGTCTGAATTTACAATTGGATTTACAAAATTTAAACGCTCGTTTGATTTTCGAATCCGCGGTCGAGAGCACATTACTCCTGATCTTGGACAGATTAACTGGCTTCCGATAAATGAAGGCTCAACACTCAAGATTGGATGCTTGTGCTATAAAGGACATTACTTGAATTCGCCTGTGTACATTAATCAATAATCCTTCCCGTTCTCTTCGATCATCTGAAGACCGTTGCTTATTGAAGGTATCTCTCGTCAAAACAATATCCAGTGGAGGTCATGCTTTTTCTTTCTATGGACCTTCAGTGTGGTACTACATCCCCCATGATACTAGCATAATTCGAGCAGTTTGTTAACTTTCAAGCGTCGCATGAAGAGCTGTTTGCTCATTAACACTTTTTCTTCCATTTTATGATAACTTTATGTAATTTGTGACTTCATTGTTCGTTTTAATGCTGTGAGCCTTTTTGGGTACAGCGCTATATAAATTTGTTCGGATAGATAAATAAATTTTAAAAAAGTCAAATCACAATTACTAACATACCATGAATTCATGCATTGAATGCTGCCTGCATTTTGGTAAGGTGATGATAGTGAATTCTCTGTCAGATACCATTGCTCTAGAAGCCTTTAGGCAATCAGTTAGTGATGATTCTCATAACATATCAAATGTAAGTAACAGTATGGTATGTTCAAGTAATGCTTATAGATATCAAATTATGATTCTACTAGCTCAATACCAAAGCAGTTAAGCGTGTTTTCTTCTGTTTTTCTGTAGCTGGCTTAATGGGAATAGACTTTTACATCAATTGAAAATTACTTTTAAATTGTAAACCTGTTGACAAATAGCAGCGTGCATTGAAAACATGCATGCACGTAGACCTACTGCAGTTCACATGCAGACCTACACACCGTATAGTGCACTTAGGTATAGCTGAAGTAATGTGTCATTGGCACACAGAAATGTGACAAAATATCATAAATAGAAAACACTGCTGCAAATAATACTAACATTTAATATAATCACTAGAAAAAAATTGTAGTTTCCGGTCGGCCTAAAATTAAAAATAATTGAACAAAAATATGCAAATTGGGTTACCGAGAATAAATGACCCATTTTTTTTACCTCTACAATAAACTGAAATAAATTCTTAAAGCGGCTATGTGACTACAATTGTGCCTGCTAATGTAGGAACATGCACATACATGTAACAGTTGTAGGTTTTCATCCTATCTGATATCGAATATCAAATGGATTTTTTGGAGAAAATTCAAATTGCAATTTTAATTCAAAAGCACTTCGTCAAAGCATTAAAACGCATTATCGTCATACCAGTGATTTACCAAAAATGTCTATTAAAAAGGGTTCCGTCTTCTTTTCAGCAACATCAAAGTCGACATTAAGAGACTTGAAAGAACCGGCAACCGAGGAATTGTGGGAACATTGGACGTATGCTGTCTGTATTTGTAGTGGGCAACTCTTTTAGAGACAAGTAGATAGATAGTGTTAGGTAGATAAGTAGATATACATGTACTTTGGAATAAAAGTGACATACAAACTTGATGATGGTATTCTTTTTTGCTAATAATGACACATTATATAATGTAGGATCATTCTAGAAATAATCATGGTGCATTATCGTAGACCACAAATGAAAGTACCGGGGAGCATTAATGAAACATTAATAAGAACATTTATGAAATAGCATTAGGAACGACGTTGAAGCAGTACTAGGAACAATAATGAAACAGTACTGTGAGTATTAATGAATCAGTACTGTGAACATTACTGAAACAGTACTGGGAACATTACTGAAACAGTACTGTGAGCATTAATGAAACTGTACTGTGAGCATTAATGAAACAGTACTGTGAGCATTAATGAAACAGTACTGTGAGCATTAATGAAACTGTACTGTGAGCATTAATGAAACGGTACTGGGAGCATTAATGAACCATGCGTATGCTCCATGTAATGTAAATACTAATGGAATTACTAATGAAACATTAATGAAAATACTAATGAAATGGCTAAATTTCCGTAGACAAAACATTTATGTTTCATTAGTGGTTTCATTATACTGTTTCATTATAATTTTCATTAATGTTTTCCAAAAAATTTTCGTACGGGAGGTCGGCTATATGTCATCAGTAGGGCCAGTTATTTGCTGTTATTAAATGTGATACATTTAAATAATAGCAAATTTTGCTCGTATTTATAATATACAGTTGTAAAGGGGGCAATGCGATATTGTGCATTCCTGCACCTTTCACTTGTGCCTCCAAGATTCCTTTTAACAGATAGTGAATCAGCAAATATAAGCATGTATCAAGCCGTTTATATCATGTAAAAATGAACGGAGAAACTAAGGTAGGGTCAAACAATTGAGACAAGCCAACTTCATTGCTAATAATCAGCATTGTTCTCACCTGCACTGTTGTCTGGATGCTTCCACCGCAAGCCTTTTGAGTTCGTCTTAGATCCTCTTCTGGAACACGACCAGCACAAAACATATCACGATCAGCGAAGTATTGAGTCGCTACATCACCGATCGGAAGCTTTGACAGCACGATCTTCACGTTAGCCTTATGTAAAGATTCCAATTTGTCATACAAGATCTGCCATTCAGCTTCAACAACCTTCTGATATTCCTGAAAAAAATGATGGCATTCAAGAACATGAACACTTTCTTAAATGAACTGGCATTATTACTAAATTATGGTGGAAACCTCATTTGGTCTCTTCTCGTTTAATGATAAAACTGATAACGCGTCACTTAACAAATATGGTATCGTTTCATCCAGCAATAATTCGCAATGCAAAACCTGCACCATGCTCTCAGCTAAAACAGAAGTGTCTCTCTTACTTCAGCTCTATCACTGGTCTCTCTCATAATATCAAAGCTGCTAAAACAACATGCACATCATCAAACATCATTCATGGTCTTAGTTTTCGAAATTGTAATTTTTTGTATGTAGGAGAAACCCAAGGAACTTTGAAAGAATGACAGGACATCGATTTGACGTCCGCCACTGAGATGAAGAAAGGGTGGTTTCTCATCATTGCATAAAACATCAACACTTGGAAGGATTTAAGGGTGACAGAGAGATAGAAGAAAAAAAGAAACAACGAAAAGTGGAGGAACTGAAATTCATCAGCCAATGAATGACTGACTGGCCGGATGGTCTTAACATGAAGCAAGCGTTACAAAGATCTGCGATCTCCAACATCCGTGATTTTTTAATTTCTATTTTCATGATGTAGAATAATATCTTAGACTAGGCAGTCAATGCATGTAAATAGTGAAAATTTTCTGAACTGTTTGTAGTTTGACATTATATGGACTTGATGTCCTCTCACTTCCTCTTTAATATTTCTCCTGATAAAGATTGGCCAATTTCTGTCATCTTGTTGCCAACTGAATAAGGTAGAGATTAAACAATTAACTCATTTTTTGGTTTTTTCGACGTTTTCATATAAAAAAAGAAACATTGAATCAGCCCTGTGCCATGATCCTGATGCGAAATACAAAGGCCCTAGTGTTTCGCAGGCGAGACTTGTTTCTTCATAACCGAACATCTGCTTTTACTTGACAGAGTAGTCTGCGCTGTGATAAACGTCTTTCTCGGAATTTCATTATTTATTAGTTCTTTGTGAATGTTGGAGGAAGCGGCAAGTAAAAAGGGCAAGACGCTTGGTAGGATAGTGGACACAGAAAAAAATGCAGCAGCCTAACTATTAAGGCTTCAATGGAATATTTTAGACACCCTTTAGGTGACCACAAAATAACCTAGTTCACACTGACAAGAGGTTGCAGAAACATTGATTCTGCAATACCTATTTCACGCTACAGAAACCGTCATAAAACAAAAACAATTTTCAACTATCCTTAATCAAAAACAATCATGCACACTATTGCGCACTGAAGGCATGTATGAGTAAAAACAACTTACTTCCACTGAATTAACCCGAACTTCTGCATTTTCTTTTTCGGCTTTCAACTCGAGTTCAATATTTAATAAAGCAATTTTCGGGTTTTCATAGGTTTTGGGCTGCATTTCGAAACCAGCATAACTGAATGTTTTCTTGAATGCCACCCCTGAAATGAGAGAGTATGAATTGTCTTTACACAATTTTCACTCCAAGCACAGCGCAAATCCAACTTAGCAAATTAAGGAGCTTACAGGCAAGAAAAAACATTTTTAAGCTACCTATAGGGAGTCAGCGGCAAAAATCCAAGGTATTTCCAGGTCGATATATGTAAAATTCCAGGTTTTTCATAGTAACTTGTCTAGTCACTCGAATGTTTCCATGTTTAGATGTTGAAATTGTATCGACTTTACTGGTTATTCACAAATACACGTTTAATTGCATTGTTACTTGTAATGGGTCACTAATCGTCTTTGTTTTTATCTATTCACCCCTAACATGATCACTGTTGGTTTATCTTTGAGTCCACCAATGATCATGCAGAGGGTTGTGAGAACGTGGAGGCAAGGCGGGCCTGCAATGAAAACCTCGACCGGGATACCACCCAATACTGGAAACGTAGCACCGGACTCAGGCCCGATTTTTCGAGAGCGAAAAATGATCTTTTGATTTTTGTCCTAGCTGAGCACGCGATCATAATCCCAGGCATGACTTAAAACTTTTTTCAGGAGCACTTAACTTCCCCATTGGGTTTACAACCATACGATGCCTAGGGTGCGTATAAGCCGTTCTGTAATTCTATCAGATGTACATCGGTAGAACGACTCACTGACAGAGCGGACGCCAGGGGGTTTAACTTAGCTGGAAAGGCTACCGAATGAAAGGACCAAGGCAGTCGAGTAGAACTTAGGTGTCAGAGAAAAGAATTGAAAGTCTTCCGGAGCTTTGTTATGGATTGATCCAAACAGACAACTTAAAGGGCCTGCTTCCCGCATTGGCTACTAACCATCTTATCAATGAATAACTCTTATGAATATGCGAGACAATGCGCAGTGACATGCACTCAATAGTCGCAGCTACTGAAACAGAGAAAAGACATTTAAAGAAAAAGCAATGAACAATATAAAATAGACTTTCTGTAGTAGTCTCCTTGGCAGTGGTTAAATGCTTAGTATAGAGTTGAGTGGTCGAGCACTGAAAGTGTCATTGGAAGTCGGCAGGAAGGGCATCTGAGATAAAAGATCACAACACTCCAGATAAAAGTCTGACTATGTCAGCACCATTAAAGTGAGTAGTAATGTTGTGCCATCATTTACTTTTCTACCATGCTGTATCGCGAATGCGTCGATGACCATTGCTGCTATCAAAGCGAGAGACTTTAGCTGTCTGATTCGGCAAACCCACCAACAAATAACTGGCAGACGTTTGATTCGCTTTTCTGACGCATACTGTACATTTTACACGACCAGATTCATTAGAATCGGTAGCCTTCCATCTAAGCTAGAGCTGGGTGTCTGGTCTATTTAATAACCTTGTAGAAGCTTATTTTAAGGCTGCTACAAGGCCGAATAATGATGCTTGCTTGGTTTTGCTGTCGCATGATGTTGAAGGACATATCAAAACTTGCTCGTCTGTATCAGGTTAGAAAACAATTCGAAAAACCTTCCAACGTCATCAGTGGACAAAGTCGTGAGTCTTGTGTTACATCAACGGTTTGAGCCACAGAAATTTGAGCACAATTGTTGGAGCAGTGGCTCTCGCTTCTCATAGACATGCAACCGGCCCATTTATCAGACTGTTTATGACCGGGGAAAAGTTGGGAAAGGGATACATTTCTCAGACTATTAGAAAGCACAGTTTGATTTTGCATCTAAATCTTCACCTTCCTCATCCGTTCAAGGATGAAACACTGATTTCAAATGTGACAAACTTCAAATGAATGCAGTGGATGAACTTGGAGATTTCGATAGAAAATGAAAGAAATGTTGAACGGAGAACCGAATGGACATAGCTGTGCTTCGTAATTTTAAGCTTAGCTTTTCTTGCACTAACGGACCAATAACAAAGCTATGCCTTCAGATCGCAACTTGATAGAAATTAAGAGTGGAAATGGATCGAGGACATTTCAATAATGGCGAAAGGTTGATTGAAGAATTGATCGATAAACAGTAATAGTCAGCAACTCTCGAAGCATGAACGTTCTGAAATGACTGCTCCCAACGTTTTGGTTCTGCTACCTCAAGAAAATGCTTTACCAGTCTTTCTTGGAAAAAATAAGCGAGTCTATCTGTGTGAAACCTGCTGTTTTGATTTCACGAGACATTTCTACAGCTGCATGCCGATCATGAGTAAAGATAAATCATAAAATGTGGAACTTCGTAGAGACAAAGAAATTTTGATTAAGAAGTCAAATAGTCGAATTATATCAATATACAACACACCGGTGCATGTTTAACAACGTTATAACCGTTATCAAGAATGAAAACATTTCAAATATATAAAAAATTCAAACATGTAGTTGAATACTTACCGTATTTCAAACATATTTCAGCATACAGCTTCAATCACACATGATTATACAGCTCAATTTGACTTGCAGGCATGTAAAATCATTCATCCTCATTTCAGGTTCGAGATGTCCGCACGAAAAGAAGGTTGATAACCTGGAGGTTCACATTAATATTGAAACCGTTTAAAAAGGAAATCTGCAGTCAAATTACCGGTATATTATCTTTAAATATATTGCATCAATTTCTCGAAGTTGATTTCGGCTTTACGATATATTTTCTCGATGAATTTTGAGTGAATTTATCAAGCTTTAAAGATTCCAAGCCTTTTCCAGGTCGCAGTCACTCTACCGCAATTGTTTTCAGAACTAACTGGATCACACGTCTCTAGAAGGTGCTTGAGTGTAAGGGTAACGCACTTGCAATGACTGTGATCTACTAGTCTAGTTATATCTGCATTGTAGATCATGGAGGTCTGCAATTCTATCTTAGGTGGTTACAAAATATGACACTTAAACCTACTAACTGTGCTATATACCGTGCTGGTCAATATATTAGAATAAAACTAAAATCTGTCGATGAAATTTGAAAATAGTTTGAATTTTTCTCTCAACTAGAAATAAGACATGCTATGAGCCTAGTAATTCATACATCTATTTTTCTTTGATTTTTGTTTTTGTGTGATGGAGTCCTATGATTCACTTGTGTAGGATACCGTAGATATATCTTTATTTGAATAATCAAACAATCGATTCCGTTCATAGCCTTGGTAGATAATATTCATTAGTTCATCTTGGGTAGAAAGAAACGCGTGTCTGCTGATGTAGTCTCGTGTATGGTGAAGATAAGAGATTAAGTTATCACTCAAGTTGAGATTTCACGATGCACTGGAGTTTCTCAGTCATCAGTCCAAAAGTGCTTGGCTAGATATGATTCAGGCGGTTCTTGCGAAGGGGGCAACTCTCCTGGAAGGCCTCGCTATACGCCAAGGCGCTCTGACAAACTAATGAAAAGAATTGTCCAAGTAAATCCAACAGCATCTTCTTCATTCATTACATCTCAACCACCTGAATCAGTGATTGTGGGTAACAGAAATATACGTCGAAGACTGCAATGTGATATGAGACTTCGTTCTTATCTTCCAACGACAACCCCGAGATTATCAAAAAACGAACATTGCTGATAGACGGATCTTTGTAAAGCAATACATCAACTGCACTCCTGACCAATGGCGAAAAGTGCTGTTTTCTGATGAAAGTCTCATCAAACAGTTTTACAGCTTCGCAAGTAATATCCGAATACCTATAGGCGAGCGACATAACGCCAGATATACCGTACCACGAGTGAAGCAGCCTCTTCAAATAATTTGGGGTTGCTTTCCGGGACTCGGAAGAGGTGGTTTATGGTTTCTGCCAAACAATTCAACAATAAATGCATCCATCTACAAGGAGATACTACAAGAGAAAGTTCCCCAATGGATACTTCAATGTGACATCTTTCAGCATGATGGTGCGCCGGCACACGAGACTAAATCGACCATGGCCTGGTTTGAACAAAGTGGTGGTCAAGTTCTGAGAAATTGGCCAGGCAGTTCTCTGGACATATACCAAAAAATTGTATGCTTAAAAATTGCTGGACTGTCTCCGAATTGAAACCAACATCTCTCCTGATCTAAAAAGAGAGTTCAGATCTGTGTGGTGTACAGCAGATTTTTGAAAGTCTTGCAAAACAACGGATTTTTGCAGAGGTCTCATTGATTAGATGTCTAGCAGGCTGGCATCAGTTTTGGCTGCGAAAGGGGCCAACAAAGTACTGATTATTGAAAGATGGCTCAAAAGTCATTATCTGGCGATTCAATTGTGATTGTTTATAGCATGTAACTATCGGCATCATTGATACATGATTTGTTAAATTCAGTGTTTCAAATAGAGTTATTCTAATTTACTGGCCATCATGGTAGTAGATGAGCTAGTGCATTTCATGTATAATAATAGATAATTATTTCATAATAGATAATAATCTGAAATGTACAGAACCCATGTGACTCCCGACTGATCTGCTACACTGTACATGCACATGGTAATAGTTGCAAGTGTGCATATAGATCCTCAGTCAGTCATCGAGTCTCACGAGGTTTAGATGTGTATGCTTCTACGGTATTGGGAGTGGGGGATAATGTGCTTTGATTGTGTACAATCGAAAGACTCTCCATATCACAGTACATAAAAACACTTGAGCATAAAAAATTAATTGCTACCTACCGCCAATTAATTGAGATTCTTCTAAGGCACCACCAGGTACTTTCTTTATGCCGATCATTTTCAAAGGAAGAAGTTCGTCTAGCAGCGTAACGGCATCAACCACCAATTTTGCAAAAAAGTCTTTTTGACCCGCCACCAGTTTTGAGGAAAGTGCTGTTGCTGCACATCTTTCAAGCAGTGATCGACGTTCACTATAAATCAAAAAATTTACCATATTAGACAAAGGCAGATGGCAGTACAAATAATGGATGGAGAATGCTTTTTCAACTACCATTAAGACTCCCACCGGATCACCGAATGAATCGAATCAGTTCCTGATTGTTATTTTTCGATACTGCATCGGATCCAATGCACGCTCCCGATCCGATAAGAAGCTTACATTTATAACTCTAGGAACAGAGAACCAGAATTTCAGAACGAAGTGACCAATTTCAACGAAAGATAAACATTGAAGAATAATTTCAACAAACATTCTAGCCTATGTGCATTTTAGCATTGACGAAAAGCAGGGTTGGGAGCGATTAGAAAAAATGTAAGTCTGATTGTCGATTCGGCAGCTCGGAAATTCAATTCGAATGCGATAAAGCTCGATTTACGATTATCATTTTCTATAACTATTTTTAAAGCGATGCGATTTTCCGATTACATGATCTTTGGACAGAATTCAATTCGACTATTCATGACAAGGGATTTCCAGAGGCACTCAGGAAAAATATTTATAATAATTTTAATGAAACCATTGGGTGGAAAATGAAACAATTTTAACTTTGACCTCACCAAGCGTACCGAGTGGACTTATTAGAGAAAAGCAACGATAAAATCATTCGCTACAATAGTCGACACTTGTAAGTGATTAATGCCACAAACCACTTTCATGCATTTATGTGCCACAATGTGTGCCATGATGAATTGATTTTTTGATACTTCAGTTTAGAGCAATGAGACTGCTCTTTGATTCGCTTCACACGACCATGTTGAAGTTGAGGACTCACTTTCCAGAAGGCAATTAGAATCGACTATCAAAAATAATCTCTAAGCTAGAAATACGTAACTAATAGGAAGAGTAATCAATGTACCTTAAAGTACCATTCAAGCAACATTTCCTTACTTATCAATGTTTTACAACCAATTACCATAATTTGCTTCCATCCGTCAGTTTTTTATACTATCGATTGCCGTGTTAACACAAATGAACAAATACTGTTGGCATTATCGTGTTGTAGAACAATACTCTACACTAATGTGTAGTGTAGAGTAGTCTGTAGTGACTACAGACTTGTTCATGATCAACAAGAAATTAAATGAAACAAGCACATACCTTTTCATGCTAAAAAAGAAAAAAATATTTTCTTTTAGTATTCTTATCATCGAAAATTCAGCCTGCTCACACATTTTATCCATTTGTACTGCATGTATGCAATAGAGACTTACTATGGTTTTGGTAAAGGTCATAAAAACAAGAATAACCGGAATAAATTAGCATCACCAGCGAAAGTATTGTTCTATTTTCGTCAGTCGGTCATCAATCGCCTTTAATGACTAAAAGCGTGAAACTTAAAACCACGATTATGCATAAAATGTACGCTTAGTCTAACAATGATTATTCGAAAGTAGCTGAAAGTTATCAACCTTCAGATAAATATACAATAAAATCTTCGAGCTTACTTATGATTAGATCTTCGTGAAGCCTTTAGACAAAATGAAGTCAATCGAACAACTGTCACTTTTAAGAATTACTGATGAATTTTCATGTCACAAATAAAAAAATTTCGCGAATGATCCAAACAATTAATGATGCCATTCCTAACTATGTTGCTGTTTTTCATCACACAATATATTATTAGAAATATTTCATTAGATACCATTAGACACCATATATTATTAGAAGCTTTCAATCCGCTATTGTTTAGAAATAGGTGATAAATTAGGCAAAACATTCATGTGAAAGCATGACAAACAAGGTGACGTCATAAACAAACACAGGGCTCGTAAATGTTGACAGAAAAGAAGACGGAAGATTCCGAACACTAGTAAATTTGTGTGAATGACTGTTCCATCACTGTGGTAATAAGGCTTCATTTGAGACTCCATGATCTTCAAGACCGAATATTAATCATTATCAGAAAATTTGACTACTTAATTTATGGATATTTTTCCAAAATTGGAAAAAAACATAGGATTTGTGTAAAGTGCACTGAGATACAGATGTTCGATAAGACGGAAGAGGTGTAAAAACGACGGAAATTTACGAGCCCTGCAAATGCTATACGACAATCACGAGCTCATCTAAAATCGTAGCACTTACTCTTCATTTTCCTTTTCGATTTTCACTGAGAGTTCTCGTATTTTTTCCAATGCCAAACGGGAACCACGCCGAAAAGCTCGAATAATAATTTGAGGATGAACACCTTCCTCAATATAGCCTTTGACTTGGCGCAAAAATTCACCGGCTAACAGAACAACACTCGTCGTACCATCTCCAACTTCTGCATCCTTAAAAGAAAAGTTATATTCAAGACATCTGTAGCGCAATCATAATTCATTGAGAAAGTTGACATACCTGTGATCTAGCAATGTCGACCAGAGTTTTCGCAGCAGGATGGACTACGTCGAGAAGTTTCAGAATGGTTGCTCCATCATTGGAGATGGTGGCTTTCCCCCTGTCATCGATTATCAACTTATCCATTCCACGCGGTCCAAGCGTGGTACGAACTGCGTCGACTACAGCTTGACATGCACCGATATTACTTATAACCTGAGGAGTACCCTGTGAGGTGTCGGTGCCCTCCTTCAACAGAATTATCTGTGCCGGCTGAAAATACAAAGAATCATCTGTTATGTATGTCTTATCCCTATCAGTATAACCTTTAAAAAAGGAGGATAACACAAAAAGATGAAAAATCCGAAAATTAAAAAAATAAATGAACTTTGTTTATACTCGGAAGCACACTCGACACGGAGTCTTTCTTCCAATTGGCCGAGTTGTCATTTATCCACTCTCACTCCTTTGGTGCTGAATTGTATAGCAAGAATACAGAGTGTACCTATTACAAGTCTTAGGTTTGACCCGACCAAGGTATAAACCAGTCTCCCGGACGCAGAGCGAACCATCCACGACAAGGCCACAGCGCCGGTGTCCGAAAACATATATTCATTTATTCGTGAATTTATGTACAGACAATATTCGCATTGGTGCCCAAATGCGTGAAATGTACAATTAGCATTATCAAAATTCGTCTAAAAAAATCCGGAAGATTCTTGTCCATGTGAAAAGAACATGCTTTGTGCCTCTCGTTTTTTGTTTTTTCAAATAGTGACATGCGGCATAAGACTTTATGCAAAATGATAAATGTAAACTTTGAAAACATTATCAGTCTTCATACGTGTCTTTTGCTGTTTGGATAGATTTGATAGTAGTTGCACTGGCGAAAAAAAACGGCCAATTATTTTTTTTGTGGCTGCCAGCCGGTGGCCGGCTTCTAAATTAATTATTTCTGGAGGCTAGTGCTTGAAGAAAAGATCGGCCAATTTTCTCCCCACTATTTATTTCTATTACATTACTTGATCAACAACTACTAAAAGTGTCCTGTGAATAACTTTTCTCAAGACTAGGGAGCTGCTATTGAGCTCGAATTTCAATGTGAAGCGTGTCAATTTCATTGAACATCACAAGTCAAGTAAAATGAGTTATCAGTAAGCGTCCCTCGGGCACCTAGCGTTATTCTCTAAATAGTTCCTACTTAGGATGACGTTGAGTAACATTTTGCTAGCTCGGAAAATGCATGGTATTGATTCCATGGAGACCTCGACCTCCGAAGTCGATGACACGAAACAAGTACCGATAGGCAATAAGGATAGCATGCGGACTGATGTCTCCCAAAAAGTTAAAAAGCAACTATTAGTACATTACAGTACTAGGCAAGCTTCGTACCCATTGTGGTACATCTGGTGTTTTGACATAGTGCAGTTATTGCCTTTGATATTGTTGAAATACAAGAAATAGTGTAAGTTTGAAAAATTGTTTCTTAAAAAAAAATCGACCTTCTCATAATTATTTATGTTTCCAAGATGCCCGTCCGACGGCCGGTTTCTAAATTAATTATTTATCCTTCGAAACAGTCGCCAGCCGACGGCCAGTCTTTTTTCGCCAGCAACGTGTTTATTAAGGTGCCTAATACAACACATCTGCTGCATCACTTAACTTCAATTATTACCCGTACTTAAGACATCGTCTAACTAGATGAGTCATGTTTTTAGGAATAATAATACTCCTTCAATTCATCCTTGCTGATGTACAAAAGCTAGAAGCTGCATCAATACCTTTCTGCAGTGACCAGACCCGCAGTCGCAGCATGCGCACTGGTGAGTTTTATTTGCTACGACCATCGGTTCTGGATCGCCCTACATGTATTCTTCCACTTCATCAGTTAGGCTTTGTCAAAATTCATCACACGATGGAATTGTAAATTTCACTTTGTTCATCGCAACATATGCATGTGATATGCATGTGTAATGAATGGAGTACTTTCTTCCAGCTGGTGATTGAAAATGTCTTGGCTGGTCATATATTTTTATTTAATGGTTGAGGAAGAGCCAAGGTTTTAACGATGTTGCACTTTAATTTCGGCTGCTATTCGGTAATCACCATCAAATAGAAGGAATCAAAAATTTCCATTAGTCCACCGGCCGATTGCCAATTATCGCTCTAACGTGTCAAAAATCGGCCGATTAACAGGCACGACCGTAGTTATTATACCAAATTATACAAAAACAAAATATGGTTAAACCAAAATAGTTTTATTATAATACCAAAACTTGGCATTCTATTGGGCCAAAACTGATCAATTGCAATTCGTTGGCACGAGAAGGCTCCATTGAGTTCTTTTAAGAACTGCTTAATCCTATGGTTACAACAGCATCGCATTTGTTCACCTACAGATTGGAGAACGATATCAGTCCTCATCAGGAATACTTCAATTATTTATTCAAATAAATAAGAATTATATTCTATTATAAATGACTCCTGGGACCATTTTCATCATCGTATGAGAAATGAAGGCACTTTATGTGATGCCATAATTTTTTACTTTTCTATTGAGCATAGTTTTGTTAATATAAACAGGATAATCATTAAATCTACGATCGGAATAAAATTCGGATCAGACCAGATGTTTGATTAAATTTGTCTTCATCCTGTGAGTGACCGAAAACAGATGATATCTGAAGTACTCATCGTACGTTTTAAATTCTGATAGGCCACCTTGTTCAGTGTGCGTCGCATAAATTGACAGACCACCGTCTCAATTAGAAGACTGTCGGTTTATCAAATGAGCGAACATTGGGAACGTCACATGACTTTGAAATCAGCATCATCGGCATGTTCATTATTTATGATTCAACAGTTGCCAATGCACCATGTTTTCGGCATATAATGTGAATTTCCATCCAAAGAGGATACACGAGAATCAGGCCTACTAGAATTGATTCGAAAATAGAAAGGCCTTGTTGCCGTTGTCATGATGGTGTGTCTTGGCAAAATTTACATCTACCCAGGATGCTCCAAAGGTTAAAGAAGCAGTAATTATACAAGCACTTAAAATTTGAAATCTGAGGCACATGTTTGATGTAAATATGTATGCTCATAAATGTACAGTAGATGTTTGATGTTTGAAGGGGATTCATGCATAGAAAGTTAATGTCATGGAATTATTGAAGGACGTTATTTCACGAAGAGAAATTGGCGATGTTGTTCACTCCTTTCACGTGAAATGATATTGGGTTAATATTTTTCCACGCTGTCATAAGCCAAAATGTCGACTTACAGATACATTCTGTATGACAATTGTGCATGTTAAAAAGCAGTCATGTCGATTGTATTGTGTAGTCCCATACTTTTTCAAGCGCACTGAGTAGGCGAAAATTTGAGAATTACTCGACATAGTAACAACAGAAAGACTCGATTTAATTGTTGAATATGCTGTTCAAGCGAAACCACGAAACATGTTTGCATATTCTGGGGATGAAAGTTCACAATCGATACGTGCGTAATACTTATCATCGAGTTGTCTGCGGTTTGACTGGATAGTCCTCTCTGATAAACATTAGCATCTGGCTGGCTCTAGAGCTTTCTTGACACGAGAATTTTCGAAATTTTACTTTTGAAGAGCAATGCAGAACTATTTTGCATTTCTTCCCAGGAAGAGTAAACGCATGATATAAACTTCGAGTATGAAAGCGATATTTCATTACTGGCTTAATACATCTTGAACGGCTTGCTTTTGTCAGCGACAATCTATATATCTACTATTTCCTATCTCATGCTCTTGTCTCTAATCTGCCAAAATGCCAACTCCTTCAATAATCTGAAGTAACATGCTCATCAGTCAAACAGCGACTATGGCGCAGTTTGAAAAATGGAATACTACATCACGTTTTGCTAAATCTGACTCAACAAGGACATATTTGATTGGCAAGTCAATAGAAAAATGACAGCACATTAATGACAATGGTGTCGACCCATACCCTCACTGTAATTGGGAGGGGATCCAGGAACCAGTCAGGTCTCAGACCAACCAATTGCCTGCTCCCAGCGGCGGATAAGCTCCGCACACCTGCCGGGGGTAGGGCAACCCACATGTCTCATGGTGCGGACTGCGGTCTATGAGTATGCATACAGAAGAAGACTCGAGATGTTTTGTATTATGCGGATGAGATTTACTGAGGGAACAAGACGAGAAAAATTGACAGAGGGGTTTATGCTGCGCAGATATTTTTTCAAGAACGGTGATTTACCAGTGCCGAGCTATGAGTGTTCTGCCCATGCGTCTGTCGTGCTCAATAGATCCATCGCGTTCACTATCCTATTCATTCAGACATCCATTCTTGAACATCATTGCATCCGTGATATTTGTATTTTGTCAAATAGGAATACTTTGAATTTTTATCACGTTAACTTCTTTATTCAGGATGCACTTTGTTAAATACCGGACATATTGCAACATACTTAACTATCATAGCATCTTCGCTTTTCATATTGGGCGTAAAAGGAAAACAGACTGTCAATGATCGATGATGTAAGTCAGTCCATATTCAGACGTTTGCAAACAATGTGCTTCTTAGGTAACTCGGTGATGAATGGACGACTAGTTGATTCGAATTTCTGAGCAAATTTTGCAATACACTGTCACTTGACAATTTGACCTGACAGAAGAACAACACATGACATGTAATTTTTTGCAGAAATTTGCGTCTACGTAGAACTTTGAATTTAAGCGTGAATTCACTTTTGCGGTTTCCATTGTTGCCACTTTTTTGGACCAGTGTAAGAGCTACTTAAATGTTTGTTTCTTTTACTTTGACACGTGCACACAATTTACACAGAATGGATTGCAGTTGAATGACATTGAAAATGAAATGAAAAATATATACAAAGCTTGTGGAGCACTGTTAATGTCACGAAAGCAATGCGAGCAATGTCAGCTGTTGTTGTCAATAGATGTGCGAAATTGTTTAATGAATTACTACTTTGCAGATTTCTACAAAAGCATTATTAAAATTCGACATGCATTCTCCTAGAGCTAACTATGAGTCGGACTAGTTGCACACAAGATAATCCTTAAGGTTTACATTTAGGCCTATATATAGACAAGGTGAAACAATTAAACTCCCGGAATGGATAAAATTCTTCGAGCTATTAATCCGAGAGCTAGCGCGAACTTGTGCAGGGAACGAGGTAGTGCATAAAACTTTCACATTGCATAGCACACCTCTAACCTGCTGCAAAACTTCGCGTCTGCGGGATGAGATCATTTGCAATGGTAAAATTGTGACATCTAAGGTGCTGACTCCAATTTTTCGAGTTTTTGATCACAAAAAAATATACGGTTTGGTATTTTGTTGAAATAGTTATTATGGAAATCATCTACAGATCATGATCTTTCAAGCATCTTTCTGTATCATGATCATGAGCTATCATTCAGTGACAGGATGAAGTAAAGTGGTGCAACTGCAAATGTTAACATAGAAATTTCACAAAAATGATTGATATACAGCAACAAGTAGTGTCTGTTTGAACGCTTTACTTTATCCCCTGTCACTGATAGCTCATTTGAAAGATCATGATCTGTGGATGATTTCTATAACAACCATTTCAACAAATCAATATTTTTTTATGAGCAAAAACTCGAAAAATGGTAGTCTACACCTTAGATATCACAATTTTACCATTGGATATACATAGGATTTTGTTATCCTCTATTTCTGAAAAGCAAATGATCTGATCCGGCAGACGCGAAGGTTAGAGGTGTGCTATGCATTGTGAAAGTTTTATGTACTACCTCGTTCCTTGCACAAGTTCGCGCTACCTCAGGGATTATAAATCATTGCAATTCGTCAGTATTGCTATTTTTCCAATTAGATATGATGCTATGTATGGATGACTGAACATTCTGAACTCACATTTGAACTGTACTGTAAAATAAAAGTGATTCATGTCGATATTTCCATAAGATTTGTTTTTTATTGTTGTCGATTGTCTGAAGTCATCCCATCCCGGGGTGACTTTGGACACAGGTTTTTTGAAGAAAGGACGTGTCAGGGTCCTTTCAAGGGGACGTGTCAGGGTGACGTCTTGCAATTTCGCAAATGTTGTTAGTCTATGTTGTGAATGTGAGTGTCTAGATTAACGAACAGGATTTGGTTTTTGGTGATGTTGTGAGTGTTAATCGTGAGTGATTTACGAAGGGTATCTGATAAAATTTTGAGAGTTTCGTCCAACTTTTGAACGAAAAATGCAAATGAATCGATTTTTTATAAATTTATCTTGACAATCCAACTGACCTGTATGAAAAATTTTAGCGCAATCGGTAGTACATATGCGCGCAGTTAGACTGTTCATCAGTTTGGCATTACAAAAATTATATCTGTAGAATTGGACATTTGAAGGACATTTATCCACGTCAGATAACTGTCATTGGGCCGTATGCATAAACTTAAGCATTTACTTCTAGGAAAAAGCAAATAGAAAAAGCAAAAGCTTTTTAGCAAAAGCTCTCTGAGAAGCAAATGCTTAAATTCATATGTATAACAGTTTGCTACAAGACTTAGTAAATGGTTGGACAGCGAAGACAATTGACGCTACCAAGTGATGATGTCAGATCTATTTATAGTTTGAAACAAACGATATCTTCATTCATCAGTCCTCACGTGATCAGAACGTAAAACCAACCACGATTCAGTCTAATCGATCATATCACTTGGTGGAAGCACAGATTGAATAGATTGCTATCGTCAGACATGAGTGGTGCGAGTCGTACCCCCTATTATGCGTGCGAGGAGTCTGAAGAGGACTCTGTTATCCAAGAAACGGAGGAGGTTGATAGTCAAAATGACGATAATCAGATGGCGTTTGTTGAACTGTTATCATCTTACCCAGTACTACTCGAGAAAAGTCAGAAGCCTCACGTCAAGGTGCGGAAAATTGACGCTATTGAATCTTTAAGACAACTACTACTACAAACCAAATACGCAAAGATTTACACGAGACAGCAACTGTTGAAAAAGATAGCTAACATGAAGAAGATAGTGAAGGAGAAGACTGATGTAAAAAAGACTGGTAATTGCAAGATAACTTTGAAGCCATGGGAACGGATGATGTTCGAATTATTGCAGGGGGATATTAACCCGATATTCTGTCGAATCCAAGGTGCTATTTCATCTGGCCTTCAATCAACACAAAAGGCAGAAAGTGTAAATTTTCCGAAGGAAGCGGTGTCTTCGAATAGCTATACACCCACACCGGCAATTAAGCCTAAAAGCGACTCGTTGAGGAAACTGACGAAACAAGCAAACTAACAACTAGTGAATTACAGCGTCTTGTTCTTTTGGAGCAGTTGAAATACTATCGGATGAAAACTCGAAATTTAATGGAAAAATCTGCTGATGTATTTACCAAAAGAAATCAAGAAGTCAACAGCTTCTTCATGAAATGAATCAGTGTGCTGATTATGACGCTTATGTGATTGCAACGAATAATGTTTAGGTTTTTTCTTGGACTTTTTAATCTGTCTTATTATGTGAATACATTTATATTAGCTACCATACGAGCACATGTTACGGTTTTGTGTTGTGAGACAGGCTGAGAATTTTTAAAAAAGCGATTTATTACATTTGCTGCGGTACTGGAACAGGACAGCAAAGTTTATAAGAATTCGAATTGGGGGAAGAGATAGCTCTTTTATCAGTCTAAATAATACCTAGATAATTGGATGATGGGTATTTAATTGTAATTAATTCAAATTATTGATTGATAGATTTCTAATTGAAATAAAATTATTAAGAGAGAAATGATTGTTTCTTAATCAACAATAAATTATCCTTGCTTTGATCCATATAATGCATCAGTTCATCAGTTAGGAATTATCATGCTATTTTTAGTCTTTATTTTAGCAATAGTAAAATCCCATCGTAATTACTAAAATATAAGGTTCATTATATTTTTGAGTGAAAAATACTTCCTTGATATATCGGTGCGAATCTTATATATATATATATATATATCTTGGTGAACAATGCCCGTAAATTTGATAAATCAAAACGAATTGATTTGTGATGCACTACATGTTTCAGCATGTGCACATGCCATCTTCAGGTGAACAAAAGACTGTTTGACATTTAATCACTTAAATACAAAATCGAGACATATCGGATGATGATCACTTTTCATACAATTCAACATTTATGGCGTCACGTTGTCTGGTCTCTTGCGTCAAGTCAAACAATAAAAGCAGTGAAATACAATAAAACAATTTACAGCTATTTACAGATTCAGGCATAGAGATATGGAGCTTCCCCGTTCATTCATCAGGTGGTCAATATTTGATTTCTTCAACAGGATAGATTCTAGAATTCTTGGATAGTACGTGCTAGAGACAATTTTGAAATTTTCTTTCTGAGGAGGATGAATGTGCATACTGATTTCAGTGGGCGTTGGATAGCCCTTCAGATGCTCATTCATTCTCGTCACCAGATGCCGAACTGAACTACCGATGTAGCACTTGTCACAGTGCTCACACATGTATTTGTAGACAATGTTAGATTTGAGTTCGGACGGCACTTTGTCTTTATTCGAGAAGAACATACTAGTTTTCATAGTTTTGAAAACAGGACGAATTTTGACATTCGGAGGAATAATTTTGTTGATCTCTTTGATATGATTCAATAAATTGTTCTCACCTTCAGCAATGAAAGGAAGCTCCAATTGAGTATGCGACACTCTAATGGATCTGAATTTTGAGTGAGAGTCCGGTTCTCATGTCTCGCCTCAACATCTTTACGAACGCGAGTAATTTCATATTCAGTGAAGCCATTTTTTGAAAAATATTGCTGATGATAGAAACGGATTTTTGATAATTTCTGACGTTGGAATTTATTTTCAAAGCACGGTCAAAAAGAGATCTCATGGCGGCGAAGCGGTATCGCTTAGGTGAATACGCCGAATTAGGAGTATAGATACCGGTATTGGTTTCTTTCAGATGCCAGGCAGTATGGAAACCATCATCATCAGCTCTGGTGACAATGGTGTCAAGAAATTCAAGATTATGATTGACCTCTTCTTCGAAAGTAAAATCAATGTCAGAATGCAGATCATTTAAAAAAGAATGAAAAGCATGAATATCAGCGTCGGCTTCGAAAATGCAGAAGATATCATCCACATATCTTTTGTAAAAGACAGGGGCTGAAACCAGAAAACTTGTTCAGTTGTTTTTCAAGCATATCCATGGCGAAAGAAGCCATCGTTGGGGCGAGACATGAGCCATGGACATCCATCCACTTGTAGATAGAGTTCGTTGTCGAAAGAAAATAAAATGTTGGTGCATGCCAATTTTAAAAGCTCACGCAAGGCCCGCTTTCCGATCGGAATTTCATCTTCAGATATCATCGAAATGATATGATTAATAGTATCGTCGACCGGGATACTGGTGAACAAATTCTTCACATCAAAACTGACCATTTTCCGATTTTTGGAAGATTGCTGACCTTTGACAAGATCAACAAACTCAAAAGAATCCTTCAAAGTGAAATTTTTCGGAATCAATGGCTTTAAAATGTTATCCAACCATTTTGCTAAATTGGATGGATAAGCATTTATCATACTAAGGAATATATGAATTGAATATATATACAGTACTGTGCAAAAGTTTGGAAACACATGACAATTTTAGTGGATCCTTTGAAAAATTATATTTATATCCAATCCTCACACTCATTTTCACCACTATGCGTACTAAAATGATTGACTAAGATTCAGTTCGATAAAATATCATCAAAAAACGAATATTATCTCCAAATCAATTCACTTTTATTATAGTTTAGTACTTGATAAAACTTCCTTTATTCTTGATACGATCTGAAAGTCTTTGAGGCATGGACTCGATCAATTTTCTGCAGTACTCTGGAGTGATTTCGTGTATCCATACGCGTTTCACGACATCGATTAGTTCCTTATAAGAAGAACAGGAATGTTTATCTACACACTTTTTCACTTTTACCCAACAGTTCTCTATTGGGTTGCTCTTCTATCCAATCTTGTATCCTAGCGACGTGAACGTCTGAACGACCTTGCATAGCGGCAATTGACAATTGTTTTATCCGTTGTCAATTGTAGTTTAGACAGTTACGGTATCCTTATTGGTCATTAATTGGCAAATCAGACAATGGATGACGAAATTCTGCATAACAGAAGCTAAAGAAAGTTACAACAGAATTTTGTACGGTCATTTCATCATGGGTCGAGTGAAAGAGACCTCAGCTGAAAAACGTGCTCAAATCGATATTCTCCACCAGGAGGGATATTCTCAGAGGATAATTGCAACTAGAATGGGTGTTTCCTTGTCATGTGTGTCAAAAACTTTAAAGCGCATTAAGGAAATGAATAATTTTGAAAGCAGAAAACGTTCAGGTCGACCGAAGCAGACAACTGTCCAGACTGACAGGTTAATTCGTCGATTGTGTGTGTCAAATCCTTTTGCATCGTCTTCGGAAATTCGTGCAAATCTTCCCTCAGGTTCACTACATACCTGCAGCACTTCTACCATTCGACGTCGATTGATCAAATCTGGTCTACGAGCATATAAACCAGCAAAGAAGCCTTTCTTATCTCGGAAAAACATTATTGATCGACTTGCATTTTGTGAACGTTATCGCCATCTTACATTGAATGACTGTCCAATGTCATGTTCTCTGACGAGACAAAAATATCGCAGTTTCATTCCAATCGTCCGACTGTCCGAAGGCCTCAGAATCAACGATTTCGTCCAAAGTACACCGTCAAGACTGTTCGCTCTGCTGCCTCTGTCATGATTTGGGGAGCTATAACCATGGACGGGCGCTGTGGTTTACATTTCATTCCACGTGGATCAACGTTGAAGGCTAGAGACTATCTTGCTATCATTCAGGAGAAAGTTCCTCAATTTATGGCTTTGAGGGCACATCTATTCTACAGCAGGATGGAGCCCCGTGCCATAATTCCAAACTGGTCAAATCGTGGATAGAAGAGCAAGAAGAATGGCAGTTGTTGGAGGGTTGGCCGGGAAATTCCCCGGACCTAAACCCAATAGAGAACTGTTGGTAAAAGTGAAAAAGTGTGTAGATAAACATTCCTGTTCTTCTTATAAGGAACTAATCGATGTCGTGAAACGCGTATGGATACACGAAATCTCTCCAGAGTACTGCAGAAAATTGATCGAGTCCATGCCTCAAAGACTTTCAGATTGTATCAAGAATAAAGGAAGTTTTATCAAGTACTAAACTATAATAAAGTGAATTGATTTGGAGATAATATTCGTTTTTGATGATATTTTATCGAACTGAATCTTAGTCAATCATTTTAGTACGCATAGTGGTGAAAATGAGTGTGAGGATTGGATATAAATATAATTTTTCAAAGGATCCACTAAAATTGTCAAGTGTTTCCAAACTTTTGCACAGTACTGTATATATATCAGTCATACAATGAACTTAAATAATCGTATATCTAACAATGATAATATGGTTATTGATATATTTATATCAATAATATAACAATACTAATAGGCCTATAACAATAATGTAATATAATAACAATATATTGATAATTATTAATAATTAATATAGTATATAGTAATACACAATAACACACAAACTAAATTGATAAACCTACTATCACTAGCTCATACATTTGTTGCTACATTACTAATGCTGCTTTTTTCCTGCTTAACATTTGTTACAAGTAGACCCGTATGTATATTAACGACTAAAATAATATGATTTCATGAGGTCATGCAGATTCAGACTTGTGGATGTGGTGGAAGTTCATATTTGAAAGACGACATAAAAGACTAACTGATCATTAATTTTAATACAAATATCAATGTAACTTTTACTTTACACAACATCAAAGCTCATTGATTTTGACACTATTTGGCCGAGCATCAGCTAAGGCGTATGTTTCTGCGATTGAACAAAATATCCACTATGTCTAGGCGTCGACTTTCGCTTGATTAGTAATCTCAAGCATTTCAGTAATGTCTTCATCAGGTTCAACGTTTTCTTCATCACATCGATCGGATCGGTTCATTGAAGTATTTTGCTATGTTGTGTAAAATGGCACAAGTGATAGCAGTTTGGAACACTTTCCAATTTTCAATCGAAGTCCGTACCGCAGCATGGGAAAACGACGCTTCAGCTGGGCCGAATGTTTGCTCGATAACGACGCGTTCCTTCGCGTGTGTTTTATTATAAAACGTACCTGTTTTTTCACTTCGGGAACTTTGAAAGGAGTCATTAAAAATGGATACAAAGGATAACCTTCAAGTCACCAAGCAAGATTACCGGAGGCTTTGAGTCACGTAAATGGAGAAAAAGGTCCGAAATTTCGAAGTACCAAATCGACTGTCATGAATGTCACAGAACCAGGCCAACTTACTCGAGAGACTTGTTAATATCAAATCTAGCATTGCAAGTTGCCTGCACAATAATCGAAGCGTATCCCTTCCTAATATTTACGTATTCATCACCAAATACTACCAGGCGGCTTTGTCAATACGCACATGTGTACAATCAATCGCTCCGATGGTTGATGCATTGATTTATTTTCTTGCCATAAAATTTTTGATTCTTGATTTCTTCTTGGGAAGTCGGAAAATGAATCCAAATATCTCTCTTCTTAATTATAGAATCCATTACTGAATGTATTTGCCGAGAAACAGTACTATTGATGAGACTCCTAGATCCTCAGCAACACCCGTTTGAAAACCTGGATCTGCCATGTATCGACAAAATATTTTCATTTTTTCCAATGACGTCAGTGCAGATCCCCTTCTCTCTACAATCCTTTCCCAGGAAAATAATCGCTCATCCACAGTAGAGTGTCCTCTCTGAATCCGATACAATACGTAAAAAATCACCTTTTTCAACATTACGACGAACTTTGTAATGTTGGTCTCTCGGATTTTCATGTATTCCGCCATGACTGCGATTTCTTAAAAAACTGGAGCGACATCTATCTGCGCTCTAATTTGTAATAGCTTTTGCTTAAGAAATAAAGTCATTTGTCAGAATTATGCATACGAATTGAAGCAAAAACGCTACTTTTTTGAAGCTTTTGCTTAAACTTAAAAGCAAAAGCTTTTGCTTAAAGAAAAAGCAAATGCCAACGCATGCGAACTTAAGCTTTTGCTTAGATTATTGAAGCAAAAGCATTTGCTTATTTTTATGCATACGGCTCATTATGAACGTTAATACAATGCAAGGATGTCGTGCAGCATAGAAACTGATCAATCTAAATTACTTCATGATGTTGATAAGACAAGTAACAACTTATCAAGTATCTAATCCTCAATTAATTGAATTGCCATAAAAAATTCATGACAAGCCCAACTTTTCGTTCGTTGGAATAAAAAAAAAAAATAACAAATAAAACAAAAAAAATAAAAAAAAAAAAACCAAAAAAAAAAAAAAAAGAAATAAAAACTAAAAGAAATAAAAAAAAAAAAAAAACAATAAAAAAAAAACAAAAACAAAAAATAAAAAAAAAAAAAAAAAAAATAATAAAAAAAAAAAAAAAACAAAAAAAAAAAAAAAAAAAATCAATAAAACAATAAAAAAAAAAATATGAAAAACAATAAACACACAAAAGATAAAAAAAAACAAAAAAAAAAATAAACCCAAACAAAAAAAAACAATAACAAAAAAAAAACAAAAACAATACACTAAAAATAAGATAAAATAACACAAATAACAACACAATCCATAATAACCAAAATGCAACCAAAAAATAAATAAAAACCAAAAACATAAACTAACAAAAAAAAGACCACAAAAAAAAAAAAACAAAAACAATAAACACCCACCAATAAAAAAAACTCCATCCACAAAACACTCAACACAATCCCCCAAAAACACCATACCAAATCCAAACAACAAACCACCCCCCCACCCACAACAACCCCCCAAAACCCCCACCCCCTCCCCAGCCCGCACACCCCCCCCCCCCCCCCCCCCACCCCCACCCGCCACCCCCCCCCCCACACCCCCTCCACCCCCCGCCCCCCAGCACCCACCACACCCCCCCCCCCCCACCCCACACCCCCCCTCCCCCAACACCAACCCCACCCCCCCCCACCCCCCCACCCCCCCCACTCCCCCCCCCCCCCCCCCACCCCACCCACCACAAACCCAACACCCCCTCCCCCACCGCCAACCACAGAACCGAGGAGGTGGCAGACATTCGCAAACCAACCCCAATGCACACACACAGTCGATCCACTGCAAAGAATCGAATTACCGAGTTCCCCCCCCAACAAAACCTTTCGTAACAATGACAATAGATCTACATAAACATTTTGCCTCAATTTTCATAACTATTAACAACTAGCATAGACTGCTTCTTATTGCTGACGAAATACATTCATAAATGGGCTCATCGGATGGTAAAATAGGCAGTTGAAGCTTGAAATGGTTGTCAAAAGTCGAGTAGAAACGAAGGACATAGCAGACATTCTTTGTCATATTTATGAGAAGGAAGTCCTCAGACTTGAAAAGATAAAGCACGAAAATTCCTTGGCAGCCGTTAACTCTGCGTCAACGGCTGCCCAGGAAATTTCGTGCTTTATTTGTTCTAGTCTGAGAACGTCTTTCTCTCCTATACTGAGACGAACTGACAATCTGCAATCTTTGTGATGTTAAATGCATGCTGTTAAATTCATGTATTTTTGAAAATTGCCGATCAACCCTCGATTATAACTTGCTAGACCTTGGGTAACTCCTTACCATCATATTTGCTGCCTAGTTTGGTTAGAATGCGGAGATTTGTGCCATGGGAACATTCAAAATGTAATTTGTTAAAACACCATCAATCAAGGCATTCTAGAAGAGAGAATATTCCGGCAACGAAAATGTGGTGCGGCGACTTTATCACTAACAAGTTATAAGCAAGATAATATAATCTCCATAGATTGACAGCTGAGTGCAAAATGTGGAGACATACGTAGGGTGCTGCCTTGACATTTTTAAAAGTCTCATGAAAATTAAAAATTTTAGCTGCGTGAAATTGCTGTGATACCCTTTTGTGCATCTCATCCTTTGATGAAATAGAGGAGGGCGGACCGACAAGAGTGTTCATGTATTTTGTAGTGCGCTTGCAATGTTACATTTGGCTGCTGACCCATTGCACACATGGTTAATTTCATCATGCGCCTTTGATCGTTTGTTTTTATGCTACATATTGCCTTGCAACATGTGTTTGCATTCTTGTATAATTAAGTGCATGTATTTAATTAGCATGTTTGTTTCATTGGGTGTATCTCGATTTATGCAACTTTGTTCCAGTCATCTTTTTTCAGATTTCATTTGCACAGTGATTGGCATTTTCTTTGCATTGTCCAGTCAAGCTAATTGTTTTCTTGAGATGCAACTGCATGTTAAAGTGCTCAGTGTTTTCATGTGTTGCATTTTTCATCACATGCAATGTGTGGCTAGTTGTCCATATGAATTTGTTTTCATTTTGTTAATTATTTTTTGTGCATGTGTATGCTTGTTTTTCTTTTGCAAGACCATTGCACTTCATTATTGCTTTTTAAATGTGGTGCTTTTTTTGGTGTCCCTTATTTCCGTATTGTATTGCAAATATCTGTAATTTTTGCCATTTGCGTTTTTCGTTTGCAATCCATGCATGCCAATGCAATATCAAACGAATTGCACATGCATCATCTGTATTGTTTCATCATTTTTTTTGCCAAATTGTAATAATTTGCACTGTCACTATTTCATTGATCATGGCAACATGTTCATTGCCATGCGCATAATATTTTTTATGCACACATTGAATTAACACAGGTTTTGTTGCTATGCTTTGTTTTTATGCATTATTTTTTTTGTTAGTGCAGTTTTGTTGCATGGTTTTCTTTTTGCATAATGCATTGCTACATCTCAGAATTGTCATTGTTGCATTTGCCCTCATTACATTAGGATCAGCATTACATTTTGCACATGTCATTACATGCTATTGTTTTATTTGATGCTTTGCAGGCATTCATTTTCTTGTTTTTTTATTTTTTTTTTCATTTGATGCAACATGGTTTTGCATTTTTTGTTTTGCTTGTGTTTTCCTTCATGTATGCTACATTTGCATTAATGATCAATTTTGCACATTTCAATTTGCTTTGCAGTCATGCAATTATTGCACATTTTAGCACACATTTTTATGCAGATTTGTATGACCCCATAATCTTGACATTTTGAATTTTGCATTATTGTTCTTGTTCCTTGCAAACATGTGCAGTTTTTTTGCAAGCTATTCATTGCCTTGTCTCAATTGTTCAGGCCATTTTTGACATTGGGATAAATGCAATGCTTTTTCATCATTAGTCACTTTCAATTTTGTTGCATGCATGTTGCAAATTTCGATTCCATGCTCCAATTGGGAATACATTATTGTTTTTTCCATTGAGACTTTTATTTTTTGCATTGTCATTTTTGTGAATTTGTATTTTTTGTTTTCATTGCATCATGGCTGCACATTTTATGCAGTTGCAATGCAATTCGATTTGGAATTAACACTTGTGTTATCTCAGTTGCAATCATGTTGCACATTCATTTTCATAATTTGTTTTTTAGTGTTCATATGTCTTCTTTGCACTCGTGTCCATTGTTTGTGTTTGCTGTTTATTATGCAATGAGTTGGTGTCATTGCTTTCATATTCATCATCATTCATGGATGTGTTCATTGTTTTTCTCATGTGCATGTTGTGCTTTTACACATACATGTTTTCATTGATTTTCAGTGGCTGACACCCATTTTCATTTGCACTAATTGCAATTTCATTTGTACTGGTTAATTCATTTCTTTTTAGTTACAGCAACATGCATTTTGTTGGGCAGGTTATTGATGCAACATTCATTGTTTCGCACATGTTATTGTTTGGTGATCAGTCATATGCTGCCATCATTCATGTGTGTTGCAAATCTTTTATTTTTTCATTTGATCATATGTTCAGTGCGTTAGGGCATCTTTGATGCAATTTTCATTACTTTTCATTTCTTTTGTGTCTTATGCGTTTTTTATTTTGATTTAATTGAAGTTTGGCATTCAGCATTGCGCTTGTTACATTGACGTATTTGCAGTTCTATGCCGATGCACATCACATTGCATATTACAGAATTTTTGGTGCATGCTTTGGTTTGTTATTTTTTGCATTGTTATCATTTATGTTGTTTGACAGATTTTCTCTTTGGCATATACATTTTGTTGGTTAGGCATGTTATTGTTTCATGCCATATGTTTGCCTCTAGGGTGACTCAGCATGAGCTTTGATGTTTTGTGGCATGTGCACTTTTCAGGCTCTGCTTTTTAGGTTTATACAATTGTGCTATGCGTGCGTATTGCCTTACACCTTAGTTCTGGTAGAATTGCTTTTCTGATTCTATTTCAGCTGAGGCATAGAGGATGACATGGTTGGTTGGCTAGCTTTTTGAGAGTTGCGTGGTGCATCAGTGGCCTCTAGTGAGGCTATCATGTATGGTTCATGTGTTTTGGGGTGTTTGGCGTATCAAGGGGGGGTGATGGTGTGGTGTTGGCATTGTCAGTGTTGGTTTTTGGGTTGTGGGCATTCTTATTCATTCATTTAGTGCATTGTACGATGCATTGCTTTGTATTTTTTTACTTATGCGATGCATGTATTGTTTCATGTTGTGTTTGGTGTGCTTGCAATGTCAGTTTTTATTGTCCATTGTCAGTGCTTGCATTTATTGCTTTTTTGTTTCATCTTGCTTGTCAGTCATTTTTGCATGTTTGCTCTTATGCATTTTTTGCACATGTCATTATGCAAATGCAATGCATTTCTTTATGTGCAATACATGCTTTTAACATGTTTATTTGCTTGTCATGTCATTGTGCATATGCAGGCATTGTGCTAATGTTGTTTGCTTGCACATGTAATTTTTTGGTCCTTGTTTTTTGCAACTTAACCATATTAGCTTCATGTTTTTTTGTCATGACATTTAACCATTATCTGTGAGTCTGTCCTCATCATTATTTGCATTCATTTTTCAATTATTGATGCAGTCAGTGCAACATCATTTTTTGGATTTTGTCAGTCATTCATTGCTGCAGTATTTTTTTTTGCTGATGTGTTATTGCTTTGCCATTGTTCATGTTTATCATTGATGTGCATTTTGTGCAGTTTGCTCATTTTTGTATTGAAATACATTCATGGCACATTGCTATTTTCATTCTTAGGATGGTCAGCATAGTCTTAGTGTCTGTTGCATGCTGATGGTCTTCTAATTCTGGTAGTTGCAATCATGTGTGTGATGGGCAGGGAGAGGTGGGTCATTGCTTGCTACTTTCATGACTTTGTTCAAGATGGTGCTGAAGTGATGTCATGGGGTTGCGCTTTTGGTTGTGTTGGGTTTCTGCTCTCATCATTGCTGTTCTGGTGCTGGGGTGCGCTGAGGGGTGGCATGCACACTTTGTTCTTTTTTTTGTACGTTTGTATGTATGCTTTGCATTTTGCATGTCGCTTTATTTTTTTTGAACAGTTTCCTAGGTTGATTGCATATAGGAAATTCTTTGATTCATGCAACATCAGTCATATTTGTTTTTTGGTGCATCATCATGCTTTTGTGCTGTATTGCCATTCATCATTGCAGCCATTGCTTCAGTTTGTTAGTGACATTGCTGTCAGTGCGCTTTTGTTCATATTTTTTAGCATTCATGGTTTGCATTACGTTATTGATTGCATGGTTTTTAGGTGCACATTATTGGCATGCAATTCATTGGTGAGTGCTCATGCACTTTTTCATTTTTAGGATCTTGTGATATCCAGTGTTAGTGTTTCATGCACATGCAACTTTCACAATGTTTTGAATTTTGTTCTCTTTCGTCTTTTCTTTTTTGTCATTGCATCATGTTTATGTGGATCGCTCATTGACATTTTTTCTATTTATATAGTTTTATGCCTATTATGCCATGCCTTTTTTTACATTGCATGTCTTTGTTTTGTCATAATTGACAGTTTGCTATGTTTAATGATTTGCAGTTTTTTTTGCATATCTTTGGGCTTTTTGTGGCATTGCATTATCAATGCTTGCTGTTGCCATTTCTAAATCAGTTTTGTTCCATTTTTTGCTCATATTTTCCATTTGATGTATCTATTTCTTGATAGTGCCAAGTAGTTGATTTGCGATTGTTCAGTTTTTTTTGTTGGTGTGTCATACTTGCATTCATTGTGGGTGTTATCATGCAATTTGTCCATCTTCATCTTATTTCATGTGCAATAATTGATTTTTTTGTTCATGGTTTTTTTCAACATTGCATATCATTTTTTTTTTTTCATGTTGTTGTTTAGTCAGAGTGTTTGCATATTGTATTTATTGCCATGCATGCTCATGGTATTTGCAATCTTCATTTTTCGCAATCATTGTGCATTATTCATTTGGTTTTGTCTATTGTGTGCTTTTTTCATTCAACCATTGGAGTTGATGCCATTTTTATGACACATGCATGCATTTGATCATGGCATCCAGATATTTGCATAATGCCGATTTTTTTTAAGGTCAATGCACATTTTCATCTATTTATTTTGCATGATAATTCATTTACATGCATTTATGCATCATGTAGCAACATGTCATGTCAGTTAATGTATGTTGTCACATGCAATATGGTGTGCATGCTATGGTGCTTGGTCATTTATGTTTGGCTCATGCTTATTTGTGGATGCACTTGCCACATTTATATCATTATTTATTCTAGTGAATTCCATTTGATTAAGGTGCATCCATGCATTCCATTTTTCGTTTGATATTTTGCATTGTTTTTTTGCTTTATTCACTATGGTTGCAATCAAAATTTCAACAAATAACCAAAGCTGAAATCGGAGATTTATGAAATCGGGGCATTAATTTATTTCAAAATAGCAGGTATTTGCAAATATTCCCATCTGAAAACATTTTCCTCAAAAATGTATCCACACTAGAGTCGAAGATTCTCTCAATGTTTCTTCTGTCTCTCAGAGTGGGTTGTCTCTTGCTTTTGTTGTCTTGCGAGTGTTGTAGTTCTCTTCGAGTCATTTCGAGTCAAACATGAAATAAGTTTTTTGAAAAAAAATTAAGCACCATTTTGTACATGCAACAGTAATCTGCCCATAGACATCGAACAACAACAACTAATGACCTTAATGATTAATGTTCGATGTCTGTGAATCTGCCGATGAAAAAACACATAGTATATTTTGTGTAGTTAACAGAGATTCCTAGAGCATGATGATTTTCATTTAAATCTATGTTGAGAACATCATATAGGCAAAACAATGGACTTCTGATTACATTATTTGGTCTAGACCGGCCACTGCTGATTTTTCTAGGCCTTTAAAGCCTCTCGTTAAGAACAATGAGACATTGTTTGTATAAAATAATTATAACAATGAGAGAAATTAAAATATCGACAACCACGTGTCTATGATCAGCTGAGAGAGTAGCATTTAGAAAGTTTTGTTTCTTCCATAATTGCAGACATATAATCCGAATAACCAACATCAGGAAACATTTCATTTCACAGGTTATTACAGATGAACAATCTCTTCCTTAATCTGGTGATAAATGAGGATTATATTTAATTATATTATATTTTGAAAGCCATCGCCTTATACAATGATTCAATATGTCAATGCATCTAATGCATCTTTAATCAGGGTAATGTCTGAGGAATTATATACTACGCACATCCGCCTAGAAGTCGCATTTTAATTTCCTCAATGTACTGTTGACGTTAGCTGTCTGAGCTCAGTTGCTGGGGTGATAAGTCTAGAATGGAGTCGCTAGTTCGAGTGCTAATAGCCACACATTTTTTGAGTGGCAATATGTCGCTCATCTCATTTCATTCTTATTGCTAGTTGCATTTACGATATGCATTCAGATGCATTGGTGTACATCAATCCACTCAGCTTGTATTAATATCAGCAGTCAATTGTGGCGAAATGTTCACTGATCCACAATTGTAATAGCAACTGATATGCGGTGATAATAATCCTGCCAGTTGAATCTGTCGTGTGTGAACTGCTCGTACTTCAGTTGGTAGAGCCACTGGTATATACAATTTGTGATCGAAGGTTCGAGTCCTACTAGCCGAACAACATTTACATGACAATCTGATCGTCGTTTATCTCATTTCACTCTTATTGCTAATTTGAAGCATCACGGAAAATTTGCGTGATTTCCAAACAAGTACACCAAACAAGTAATCACTTATTTTCCAAGGCTATCTTCCAATCTGAAGTAAATGTTGAAAGTGAGGATTTAACGTCACTACCGTCCACTAGGAATTGGCCGGTGCTGACATTATCTGGAGCGCGTTGTGGTTCTTCTAGTATTTCACTCAGCGCCGTATTTCTGCGAATAGCAGCCACGAATATCGACCGTTTGACATTACCTTGTCTACGTACTCTGTGGAGTTGAAAACATTGAAATAAAGACATACACGGCTTGATTATGGATAAACTTAGCCTGGGCTAGCCGACTTTGTTTTATCTTGAGCCGAGCAGCAACCGGGATGATTTAGAAACCCTAGACAGCCGCGACTTGGCCGGTTTTAGCCTACCCAGTTAAGTAGCATGTTCTTTCTTCACACAGTTGATAAAAATCAACCCACATCTACTGACCGAAATCTCATAAGTCAGGTAGGGGGATAAGGTGAGATGAATAAGAAGATATGAATCACGTCTCAACGATTACTTCTGTAAAAAAAGAGTTTGTTGTAAAAGTTTGCAGCCTGGAGAATACATAAAATTTGATACCATGAGCGTGAGATGCATTCCTGTTGATGTGTTACTAACTTCGAAATATTTGAATAAAAAATACCGCACCAATTTGCTGGCAGAATGATGACAATGAATTGTTTTGAATACTTGTCTCACAGCTGCCAAAAAAGGCTCGGAGATTTTTAGCCAAGCCCTTAGCCGCGTGGCATTCAACATCAAAAATATGAAATGGAAAATAACATTATCCAGCGATGCAAATGTTTCTCTATTCTGTCGATTTTGATCTCTACCACCTTTCAAAAACTCGATTGAATTTAGGCGATATTTGCAATTTGAATTTTTCTGTCGGCTAAATTTCAGTTAATTAACCAAAATGGGCTTAAAAAGTTTAAGATCGGTTGAATATTAATTTTCAATGCCGATAAAAGTCACATCAGAAAAATGCCCAATCTTCAACAAACTTTGTATGAGTCGGATAGCCCTTTCTTACAGCGTCGGCTGCTACTCGAAGAAGTACGGAACTTGAAATTAACTGCTTGAAAATTCACATTAGAATAATGTTAAGAATATTATTTGAATAAAAAGGATCTGACACATAGCAGCAAATATTTTTTGTTGTCTTTATCCATGCTGTTATTCCATTATCATCATTTTAAAGATAAAACAAGTGGCAAAACATTTTTGGCCGCCCTAGCAAAAAAAGCAACAAAAATCCAAAATTTTGGAGTGGGACCCCTGAACACAGTGATCCAGTAATTCAGTGATCATTATAAATTATCAAGTGATTTAGATGTGTGATAATTACTGTGTCAAAAAATGCTTTCTACCTAAAGTATTTACAAAAAATGTATTATTTCATTCTCCCTTTAGAAATTCTGATCATGTCACCATTATGACCAATTCCCTCGAATTACATGCTGATGGTGGCACGCAATTTCGTATATGCACGATTTATGATTTTCATAAATCAAAAAAACATTCCGGTGAAAGCATGGAACAGAACCCGCGTCATGATGGAGGGAAAGGCGGGGGGGGATTTGAACGGTGGGGGGGTGTTGGGAAATGAAGGTTACGGGCGCGGGGGGGGGGGGGGCACACTCCAATCACCCCCGTACAATCAACTATGTGGGGGGGGGGATGGGGGGAGGGGGGGTTGGGGGTGGGGGGGTATGATAGTTTGGGTGGGGGGTAGTGTGGTGAATATTGGGTCTCTGATATAAAAAAAAATAATAAAAAAAATAATATATTAAATATAAAAAGTTTATATAGTAGTGCGTAATAAATATATGTATATTTATTTGGTGATTGGAATTGGGGGAGTGTTGTGGGGGGTTTATATTGTGTGTGGGGGTGGGTAATTTTTTGAGGGTGGATGGTGGAATATTGTGTATGGGGGTGGGGGGGGGGGGTGGTGGCGCGTGAGAAAAAAAAAAGGGATGAGTAGTGATAGGAGAAGGTACATGTGAGTGTTTTTGTTGAATTATGCGGGTGAGTTTGTGATGATGAGATTGGGTGGGTAGGGGGGAATTGTAGTTAGGGGGGGGGGAGTCTATTATATGTTGGGGTAGGTTAGAGGGGGTTGTGTGTGTGTTGGGGAGAAGGGTGGGTGGGTGGTGTGTTTGTGATGGGGGTGTTTTTGTGGGAGGGGGGGTGTTGGGAGAGGGGTAATTTTTGATTTTGTTGTGTTGAATTTAGTTTTTTTTGTAGTTGTTATTTATATTAGAATTTTTATTGTGTTTTGTTGGTATTATTATGGTATGATTGTTTTGTTGTATATTGTTGAGTGTATATGTGAAATTTTTTTTTTTTGTGTATTTAGAGGATATTATTGATGATATTAGGGTGTGTTTGGTTTAATTGGTGTATTATTTATATGTGTTATTGGGTGGTTTGGAATTGTTTTAATGAAATTAATATGTATGTATGTGTTGGGGGTGTAGTGAGTTGAAATATTTAAGTTTTGGTAGTGTTGTTGATTTGGTTTATGAGGATGGATTTGATGAGTGGAGGGATTGGATTGGTTATATTGGTGTATTGGGTTTGTGTTTAGGAGTAGTTTAGTTAGATGTGTGTGGGGTGGTGTGGGTGTTTGTGGAGAGGATAGTATATTGATGTTTGAGGTATGAGATGGGGAGGAGGTGGGAGAGGGGTAGGGGTTGGTTTTAATGGTTGTGAGAGGATATATGGAATGATTTGAGGATAATGGTAAGTGAGAGAATTATTTTATGGAGTGAATTGTGTGGGATTGATGGGGTGAAGGAGGAGTATTTGGAGGGATATTGTATTATTTAGGGTGGAGTTTGGATTGAGGGTATTTTGTTAGAGAGATGGGGGGATTGTGATGGATAGGATAGTGGAGAGGGGCAATGTTACTTAGCCCCAACCCCCCTCCAAACTTCTTTCCTGCAGTTATATATCATAAAAGATCTTTGAATTTGAGAAGCTCTACAGTTCCATTTTAATTATAGATCGTATTAAGATTATAAGGAATAATCACTGTTAATTACTGTTTTTAATCCTCGTTATTAACTATCTTATGATCAGTTTTACCCTACATATCTACATATCAAAGCTTGTAGCTGCATTAGATGTGAACGCGTTTTATTCATTATCATAGCTTCATGTTTGGAGGCACGTCACAGTCAAGCAGCTGAAATACCTAGAGCACTTCGTTCTCGTTGCATTTCACTAAGAGATCCCGACGTGGCCATAGAAACGATCCGAAATCCACTCAACCAAATATAAGACAATATCGCCCCACATCTGTCCTCCAAACACAAGCTTAACTGTTTGAGCGGATAATTGCGGAAACTTTAAATGGTGAATTTGAGTATTGTCGTCGGTCCGCTCAGCACGGATTCACAAACAACCACTCTACTTCAACTGCTCTAGAAGAATTGCATAAAAAGTCAACAGAGCTATGGGACGATCATATAGCCATTCTGTCATTCGACATGTCGGCAATGTTTGATTCAATCGATCACGGGCACATTGTGTGAAAGTTTGCACAGCTTGGTTTTCCTTCTTCTTTTTTGCTGTGGCTGAGAAGCTGCTTACAACGCCACACATCTGTTGTCAGGCTTGATTGACAGTGCTTGCAAGCAATAAATGTTAAGCATGAGTACCTTACGTGTCAATTCTCGGGCCTCTCACTTTGCGAACATGCAAATACAATATGCAGATAATGCTTATGTCATAATACCTGTATTAAAAGCATCAACAGAACATGAAATATAAGAAGAAATAAACGATGAAATTAAAGCTTATGATGAACTTGTGTGAGGTTAACGATTTGGAGTTGAAAAAAAAGAAGTCAAGCTACTGATGTGTTTGAAAGGAAGGAAAGCGCTCTGAAATCTGACGTTTGATATTTCCCGATCAAGTAAGATGAAGATCCTGGGAGTGACTTTCAACAATCAGCTGACATGGAATTGCAACCGAAGCCTATACATTCTACGAAAATCAAAGAAACTTATCTTGAACTCCATCAAATTTATCAAGTAACAATTTTATCAAGAAATGAATACGCGTGCCCGTTACTTATAGGACTCTCAAAGGCTTTGTCGTCGAAGCTTGAGAGAATTCAAAGCCTCTCATATAAGATCATTGGTAGTGACTTGAACCATGATAGACCAACTATTAAAGACAGAAGAATGCAAAAAGTAAAAACATTTTCAAGAAGTTTTTTGCGCAACAATGGCCATATTCTGTATAAATATCTACCAAAGCGTCTGAATTAATCTGGACATTTTATCACCGATTCTCATCATTTTCAGAAGAGAAGATATTCCTTCTGTCCACATGTCGCGAGATAGCTGAGCAAAAATATCTCTAGAAAACTATTTTACTCTTAAATTGTGATAAGGTAACTGTCATTTTCAATGTACATTGATTTTTAATTTGCTTGAAGTATACACTACTGTTGTTATTAATACGTGTAATAAAGAGATGATTTGAGATTATACAAGATTTTTTTACTTCTGGCACAACAGTGTGTAAAATAAATTTCAAATTTTTCATGATGGGATCTCTGAAAGAGGCTTCTTAAAAAATAGTACAATGAAAACCAGAAACAAGCGCATGTAGTATTTACGAAATGGAGAATAGCTTATGTTATAGAATATAGTCTTAGAATATCTACTGATGTTTTTAACCGCATTATTTATTCATTTAGGATTACATGAGTTCAATAGCCTACTATCGTTTTTATGTTTTTGTAATTTGACTCTGATGCAGGAATTAGAGTAAATAGGTTTCTGACGATGGCCACTTAGTCCGGCAGCAAGAACGAGCTTCTGCATGGAACGAGGCCTTTCGAGAGTGAGACTCTCACAGAATGATGTACACCTTATGCCATCTACGAATCGGCACGTCTGCCGAGTTCTAGTGAGTTCCTCTTCTTGTCAGACAGGATCAAAGAAAAACACATGTAAATCCAATGGGACGCAGATTGTAGTTTTTGGCTAAAATGAAATTTTGTATATTTTCTCTGATTAAGCGAAAAGTACTCAGCCCAGAGTCATAATTTTTGGCATGGAATGTGTTCAGGTCGTTTCCTTTCATCTTCATGCTGTGTCTATAAAACTAAACACAGTTAGATTTGGCGGTTAGATTTATCCACATTCAACCACATTCTCACATACATTGCCGATTAGATGCATGATAATAGCACATGCACATCATAGGCTATGTCACCTGAACACATTCCATGCCAAAAATTATGACTCTGGGCTGAGTACTTTTCGCTTAATCAGAGAAAATATACAAAATTTCATTTTAGCCAAAAACTACAATCTGCGTCCCATTGGATTTACATGTGTTTTTCTTTGATCCTGTCTGACAAGAAGAGGAACTCACTAGAACTCGGCAGACGTGCCGATTCGTAGATGGCATAAGGTGTACGAGTACATCATTCTGTGAAAGTCTCACTTTCGGCCTCGTTCCCTGCAGAAGCTCGTTCTTGCTGCCGGATTAACTTCGGATGGTAGAAATATCAAGTTTGTTTTCTTATTTTTGTCAAAAATTACAACAAGAAAATTATTTGCAATCTCATGTCAATTGATGACAATCGGTGGATGACTACTTTATTATTGCGAAATACAAATTGATGTCTGTACAAAGTAGGTCATCATTATGTCAAATATTTTGTAAAAATGCAATGCATAGCTCACTGCAAATTTCTATTACTACGATTTTCACTTATTGTGAATGATGCATTTTGTCTCTAGAAATGTACTATAACCACAGTTGACTCATTTGGAAAATGTCTGTCACTGTATTTTTCTGCAAACCATGATCATGCATATTTTTGTTGAACATTTCAGACTTTCTCAAGATGAAATAGCTCGCAAGAAGTGAGTGGAAGCGATTACTAGTGGAAACGAGGAGAACTACCGAAATCTGATGGTGACAATAAGTGCTGCTGCCAGTTGCGTTTGTTCCCGTCATTTTACTGAGGATTCATTTGCGCCACTGAATAAAAGAAAATTAAAGAAAGATGCAGTCCCTCAAGTTTTTACAAACTATCGTCAGGTAGGTTAAGATATAATTGAAGTGAACCCAGCAAGCAGACTACATTTCTACACACTATAATTTCTGCATTTTTTAGACTTCTTCAAATCTGAAGATCAACAATCAATGGCAAGATATAGAAATCTTCACAATTTGCAACAGGATGAAGGTGTACGTTGTGGCAACAAATTAACTAGCAGGCATACGAATTTTCCCCACCAGAAAATGAAAGTTTCTTCGGTCGTCCAAACGTTCAGTTCATCAGTAGCAGATTCGATCCGCTTTGTCCGAGAAAGGCTCGATGATCCTGAATTTGAGAATTCATTCGGCACATAAACCTTTGTCAGAATAATGGACCAGTTATTTGATGTATTGAATGTTGGCAACCCACACAGGAAACGGCTGGAAGGCTCCGATTACACGTAAAAGAGCTGAAGAGACGGATAGAATTCCTCAACTATTCCGAGAAATACATAAAGAATCTGAAAATGATGAAGGGGTAAAAATTATACGAACTTGAAGAAGCATAGGCTTCATAGGCCTGATTATTAATATCAGGTCTATCAAACAGCTGATGCAGGAAAAACTTGCCACAAATGAATGGGAGCATGTTCTAAGTTACAAATTCTCTCAGGATCACCAAGAGCTTCTTTTCAACTGCATCGGGAGAACAGGTAATTTTCTGAAATAACTCTTCAACATTTATCTTTTATTCAATGCTAAGCAATGTCTCCGTAATGTTTGTCACATATAGATTCTTCGTAGAATTGCTTGATAATTTGGAACATCTTAAGTAGAAATTTATATGTATGTATTTCTCAGTTACTACTACATTATTTCCCTGATGGCGGTATGGGATGTTCCTACAGAAATGCCTTGGTGTTACATGATTTCATTATAAGTTAAGTATGAAAATTGATTGTTTTGTTCTATTATTCGTTGCAAAAATGTCTAATTCAATGCTTTCAAAGCACCCAGTTCACTTTCGCATCAAAGCATGAGGGATAGGCTAATCGCAATCACAAGTATGATACGAATTGGCAAACTGTCGGTGTCCATTCATCTAAAATCAATTTTAATTGAAAATCATTTATTTTCTTTATACTGTTTCTCAATGTACTGCGTTATACATTTACCACTAAAACATTCTTATTATATACCATAGTATAGTCGATATGACCTGGAATAAGGATATGCAATCATTTTTCAGTTGGATGGAATCCTTCAACTACGAATTTCGCTGCAGCGTTCAGAGGGCTGCTGTATCGGTGTGGAGTGACACCCACTCAAAATGGAAATATTCAACCACGTGAAGGGACGGAATTACTGGATATTAGCAGCGACTCCGATGCTGAAGACCCAATCCCATCATGCGGAGCTTTGTCGCTGTACATTGAAGATACATTTCAGCATATCGCGAGTTGGATTTTACGATCTCTCCAAAGAAGAATTCCCTTTCGAGTCTGTGACGAGAGACGTCTCATCATCGAAAGATGTGCTCATATGAGCGGTGACGAGAGATGTCTCGTCATGCAGTCTTATCTATTTAAGCTGGTGTTTTATACTTGCTGGCAGCGGTCGATATGCTTCCAGATGACACTCGCTCATTATAGAACACTGTTCTACATTAAGATAGCAATCGTTTTGATGTCATCATCGCAAGGAGACGAAGTCTCGATAGAGCTTACTTAAGATTGCACAACACAGCGACTGCCCTCTTTGTTGTTGGCCGCTATCTGCCACCTACAGATTGAGACAATCATTGTGTGACGCCTTCCGCTGCACACGATCAATATTGTTTACGAACAAAACACAAAAAGATGTCTACATGATCTCCAGTGTAGACCAGACAGGTTTCGTTGATAAAGAGAGTCGAAAGATGTGGCAGTCGTCTTATTATTCAGAAGCCTACCATGATAGATCTATACAACAAGAACAACAAGCTATTCAGGATCAGATGATCGATTATTATAACCCTATTCGTCGTTCTCGTTCACATACATGGCTGAAAAAGATCGGAAGCAATCTATGATTTCGTCCCGTTTTGAAGGTATTGACATGCTGTCGAAAGGAAAAAAGCTGATTTCCTTTCATTTCTCAAGAAGACAGTGATATTTCTTGCCAAGATACAATGCCACGCCATCACGAAGAACATCCTCTCGACATTATGCAGTATCCTCTCCAGATCCTGTCCATCATCAGCGGATTCACACTTGTGTGCAAATTCCACCGTCATACAAACGGAATCCCACAAAGCGCTGTAGAGTATGCTATGCCATAATGATAACCGCAAGAAGTCTAAATTTCATTGTCCACAATGCCCAGGTTCTGCAGGCTTTTGCAGAACATGCTTTGCTCAATTTCATGACGCTCAGAGACTTTATGCAGTTTTTTAATGTTCGTTGTAAGATCTTTACATAAAAAATCATTTGATTTATAAGGTGTATTTTTGATGATTTTTAGCCGCCCCAGGGTTTACACTCATATTATAGACAGTCAGACTCGAAAGGGTTAATTAAGTGTGTGAACTGTGCTCTTGCTCTAACATCAGACATTCTATTATCAAATAATACTTCTCTTATTTCCATCAAGACAGAGGAGGAATAATCACATCCCTACGCTGAGTGATGCGAGATTGCAAAGAAGATGAGGTTGTTTATCGATCAAGAAGATCATGGGATGCATCATTCACGACTACAATGCTGAGACATGCGAGATTTCAATATATTTCCCGAATTAACCCGACACCGACACTTTGGATGGCATCGATAGCCATGTAACAATCTCTAGTTAGACTGTCATCATAACATATTTCAACTTACGCGATCATCACAAAACGACTTTACATAATCTCGATATACATGTACATCGCAGACAAATGAGAAGACATAGTGTCGACTCAAAAAAGTATATCAGTGAAAAGATTCAGCTTTTTACAGAGATGACATGACGTTCCTGCGGTCCAAACAATTATTTGAGCAGTTTTTATAAAGCTAAATTTTTGCAAATTATACATAGCCTACAATTGACATGAACACGATATTCGCCTAAGTAGTACGAAACGTTGGATATCAAAAGGAATGATTATCTGCTAACAGGCGGAATAAGCTGATTATGGGAATTTCATGAATCGCATTATAATTGAAGTCTTCATGAAAAAATCGAGATCATATTGTGCTTTCTTGGATGAAATTTTGAACAAGATTTTAATTCAATTTTCATCGGGATGATTTTATGATTCACTAAATTCATGTTTCATTTCTTGAATTTGAATTTTAATGTGGGCCCATTTACATCTTTTAAAGTTAATTGAGATCATTGTCATTTGGTTATGTTATTTTGCTCTACCAGTGGCAGTTTTGTGATATCACGCTTAAATCTCTAATGTGTGGTCAGTTGATATATTTATCCCGTTATTCCGCTTTGAGGCTACTTCCAAGCGGACGTGTCTACCGCTTACGAAAAAATAGTGTCACATCTACTTTGACCATGTCTAAAAGTGCCTGAGCGCGACAAAATAATTCTATCTTGGTGGCAAATTTTTGCGACAGATCTCCAACGAGCACTGCTTTCAATTCAACACAGATTAATTAACTCGCTATTAATAAGAGTATTTACTATTCAATCAATTTGGTTGCTCTAGGCCTACCTATTAGCCTTTTGCTGCATGAATTATTTTCAAAATTAAAGTTTTTTTGCTGAAGATGTAGGTCAAAATGTTGTCTGTTAGCCGCAATATGCATGAAAGGGTTAAATAATAACGATTCAATCTCTTGACAGCGTTGTACTTTTTACTTAGTCTAACTGGTTCCCAATTGTGACTGGATTACTTCCTTTTCATTTTCATTGCTATGGAATATAATTATTTATTCACTAATGAATTATTCAAAGTTAATATTTATAATTCAATGAAATCAAGAACACATTGCCATTGTATTTGTTGCAGTCACACAGATCACTGCAGGATAAATTATATCCATGAGACGATCTCTTCACGACAAGAATATGTTATAGGCCCTACATCGAAGGCGCTGCTGATTCAATAAGATGTCCAATTGCTGTTGCTAAAAATAAAGTATTGACACTGTTCAACATTGCCTGAGTTCCTTCGAAAATCAGGCGACTTGTCCTCACATCTGTCGATGGGCGTGCTGGAAATGAGGTGCTTTACTAATTGCTAGCAGCTGCTGTGAAGAAATCTGTTCGTTAAATGAAAGGACAAACGAAAGACGCTTGCGTCACGATAGGGGCTAAGTGCCAGATGATGTACGAGTATTTACATGAACGAGCCGATCCGAATTATAGGCCTAACTCCTTACTAGAAGAGACTTTGCTTCATAACTGAATACCAGAGTTCCATATGAATAATCATACTGATTTTCAGCTGCAATAAAATAAACAAAAATTGCAACAAAATAAAGAATCAAACCCTCAGTTGCTACTCTATGGGTTTAGGCCTACTTCAAAACAAAGTAAATTAATAATGTGTTGACAAGTTGAGTGCAACCGAAGTTCCATAGATGTCGACAGTCTGCTCAAATGTTGAACATTTTTATAAGCTCCTCGCACCGTTTCAGCTAATACTTCTATTTTAAATTCAATAAAAACAAATAGTTGTCAAAAATATATTTGTCAAAATAGGTCCACAAAGGAGTCAAATTCTAAAAACAATAACCGTATAGAAGCAAGATTATCAAAATGGTTCCTGGCATTAATTCACGTCACTCCACCAAACAATTTTACACATTTCTTCACCCACCGATAATGCTGAGATTTTATTAAGATATGGCTTGTGTCAAAGAACTCGATCATCTAGAAGCTCCAAACGCAGTTGTCATCAATACCTACCAAGACGGTATTACAGGGGGAACGGAAACACTAGTCATCACCGGAGAAATGAAGTCCGCTAAATCCTCCTCTGGTTCTCGATGCTCTCTTCCAATGAGATTACAAACCATTTCCCAAATTATTCTCCGCTGACCTCTTCGATCCAGTTCTCCTGAAAAGTGGTATAAAGCTGTTGAGAGTTGAGACCAAAACAATCTAAGAATGATTTCATTAGCAAAGAACAAACAGACGAACAAGTTTTCTTTTGTAAAAATAAAAACACATTTGCAGCTGGATAAGCAGTCACCAGGGACGCCGGCACGAGTTTAGGGCAGGTGTTGCATCGATATAAAGGAGGGCACCTTTGGGGTATTATATTCCATCCTTTTACCCCGATTCCCAATGCTTCACGTTTCAACAAGTCTATATTAAGTTTTGTTTTGTGCAGGCTGATCCAAAGACCTGCTAACTTTCGATTGATAACTATTCCATGCTCATCGGAAAACAGCTATTGCCAGTATGCATGAGTACAGGTGCGTAAATCAAATGAGTAGAAATCACTTTGTTGTCAATTCTAGCCTAAGCATAGCCTATTAATAACAAGTTAATTTCTGTGAATTTACTGCACCACAAATTAATGTATGTGATAACCTTTTACTGCAATACAAATAAAAAGTCCGATTCTATTCAAATAGATCTTGTGTTACCTTTTCCTTGAAAATGGCATGCAATTATCCAGTGGATAATACAAGAGAACTACTGTATTGCTTTTTCAGTATACCGACATATCATGCGTCTTTACAATCTCAACTATAAAACTTGTCCTAAAACAATTGCAACTCTTAAACAGTTACGGAGGCATTGAATGAATTGTAGTGGATCAGGAGAAGCAACATAAACTAAAAAAATTGAAACTCTTAGATATCGCGTCCATGTATGCATGTACAGAAAAATCTGCAAAAATCAATCTCAGCAACATCATGTTATGAGACGTATATAGAATACATACTTAGCATTTCTAATCATCAGTACAAGAAAATGCTATTTGGCTAGAAAAACGATAACACAGCAGAATACATTTTCACGATATTTTTTTTACGTTGGCGTTCACTCAGGAGAACTGCGCTACCCACCAAATCCATATAATGTATGGCCTTGACGCTTGAGGGAGTACACGACATCCATTGCAGTCACAGTCTTCCTCTTCGCGTGCTCCGTGTAAGCAACGGAATCACGGATGAAGTTTTCAAGAAATACCTTCAAAACATCTCTGGTTTCTTCATAAATCAAGCCAGATATTCGTTTGACACCACCTCGACGAGCAAGACGGCGGATTGCCGGCTTTGTGATGCCTTGGATGTTATCGCGCAATACTTTTCGATGACGCTTAGCGCCTCCTTTACCAAGTCCTTTGCCGCCTTTGCCTCGTCCAGTCATGCTCTTATTCAGGGCATGAAGAATTCTAAGGTAGGTGCTGTAAGTGAGCCATATGTCAATGAATATTATGCTTGAAAAAGTTCATGGAACTTCTAAAACATGTTCAATACAAAACATGCTACAAAACTCCGCACTGTTATCACACTTCGGATCTTGGTAGGCTAAATGGCAAAATTTGAAATATTTGGAAAATTACAAAATCAGCTTTCAAAAAAATCACGCACAAGAGTAGCCTAGGCCTAAGTATGCAAAATCATGTCGATTTGATAATAATGGACTTATTTAATCAAAAGCTTGGAATATTGTGTCTTGTCAAACACATTCCGAAAGCATTCGTAAATACTAATTTGCAACATCACCTCAGCGCATCACTTGTAGCGATTGTAAAAGGCAGGTTGCTCAACAAGAAACAAGATAATTTGTACGCTACATCAAATGATTCTACGATTTTGGTTGTTGACAATTTTGTCATCACCTCACACTAAAAGTATCGCATCTATCTTTATAATTTCCTAATACACGTGAAATTTATGTTTACCATAATAACTATAGCTCCGGGACGGTAGTTTATGACCACAACACGCTTCGACGAAAGTTTGATTAAATAATATTTTTTCGGTAATTCATGAAGAGGGCACATCTGCAACATTCTTACCGGCGTCCCTGGCAGTCACATGAATTTTACTTAGTTATGTCAAGGTTGGTTTGGACAGAATATCCGGAGAGAGTTGCGAGATATGGTCTTGCGGATGATCTACCCCATTCCTGTGCAACTGTTTTGACCAAGTCTCGTCAGCTGCAACAGTAATACTCTTCCAATAATCTATTAGATATCTTTGCTCAGGCATGAAGATATCTTTATATTAGAAATAAAACTGAAGTGCCGAAGATATCCTGAGGCATTAATGGGCAACTGCAAAATTCAGGATAACGACTAAGAAAACAAATTTGATCAAAAAGTTTTCTCAGTCTACGGAATCGAACTACTGCCATTGGAGGTAGCTCACTAAGACGGTAGCCATTGTGCTACAGGACACTTCCTATGTTGCCACTGGCTTTCTCATGTTCTAACACTGTGATTGGTTGACAAATAGACACCCACATAGATAGAAATGTTGATAATGATAATCAATGTGATCATCTTACTTCTCCATTGTTTGGATTGGCCCCAATCATGATGTTCTTTTTCTGAGTCGGATGTACCACGGACGGACCAGGACGCCAACGTTTGCAGCTGCAAAAAGGAGGTTAGCTCAAATATTTCTAAAAGTACTTTCCTGTGTTAGGAAATACATCATTGAGATAAGAAACATTATCACTAGTTTAAGACGCATGAAATAGCAACATTGAATGGATGATAACACTGTCAAGATCGACCACTACACTGTATGTGGAAGATGAGTCGGAGCAAATTCTACTCATTGTACGTTAGCGAGCGACATGGTCAGTGAAGAAGTGATCATATTAAGCTACTAACACAACAGAAAGCAGTCAGCGGGAAAATATATATCATAGCTCTCTCTGACTTTGTGATATGTTATGCTGGGCAGTGGACAAACCTGGGCCACTGATGTCAGGGGAATGGTAGCAGCCGAGATGAGAATGCCTAGAATAAACGCATGTGTGACATCTGAAGAAGAAAAGGATAAAAGAGAAATACAGGATTTGCTAGAACTTCGAGGAAGATAGAAATGTTTAGAATGAGAAATGCTACGATGGTGCGAACAGTGAACACGTAATGAAGATTTTTGAACAATGTATTTCACATTGGGAATTTTATATGTCATGTTTGATTTCTTCATTATATTTTACTATGATGCTTACCAAGAGTATAAAAGGAGCATGACATACAAGACAGTATGACATCTCTTCTAAGACATACACTTTAAAACGACTCGATGTGAATGCCTCACTAGGTGAGCAAATTTCTTTATGTTATTTTAAACTATTTTTAAATGCATTTAGGAAGGTAAAAATGTTGTTTTGGACTCTTACAACATTAATGTAAAGCTGCAGACACAAAATGCGGATGCAAAATTATACAGGACATCTCAATTCATTGGTACTGGGTGAATAATGTTTAATCATCATATCAATGTGCATATAGCTTTTTCAGAATATTTTGTTCAAGGAAATAAAGCATTAACGGCGATACGCTGAAGTTTTAGTTTAAATTTCGAAAATTTCAAATTATTATATCTGCAGATAAAATGATAAGAAAAAAGAGAATAATGAAACAAAATTTTTGACTTCTACATAGACCCATCAATGAAAACCAAATGAAATTTTATTACCTCTCTGTGTTGCTGCTCATTCTCAAAGTCTGCTACGTCATAGATGTCATTCTGTAACAGGTTCAAAGCTTCTACAGCATAATTCAATGATGTTCCATCTTTTCCTTCATTTGTTTCGTCTTCCAGAAGATGTCGATAATGTTGCCGTCGAAGGAGGTACCTACAACGGCGCAACGCATTTTCAGGACTGCTGCTCGCAGAGCGACGGAATTGCAACGCCCAAAAGTCGTCTAGCCGCGACCGGGATGTAGTCGAAGGAGTTGAAAGGTGACTGGGATTTCCTCCGAATAAGTAATGAGTCTGCAATTGAAATGATTTATTTCAAATAGACGGTCTATTATTTATAACGCAAATAAAAGTTATAATAGACATTAATTTCATATTTATAGGATTATTTGAAATTTTATAATACCTTCAATGGCAGCTACGGACAAGCCCTACACACAAAACAAAATTGCTCAAATTGATTCTGAAGATGTGGTCATAAAAGTCATCTTCGCAAAATTGGTGATTACTTAGGGTACTACTTAGGGTTCATGTACGAGGTGTGCCCAATAAGTCTTTAGACTCGAAATGAAAAACCGCTTAAAATTATTCCAAACTTTCATGCTACTCACATATGATCATGTATGTAACAAAAAACTTTGTTTGAATATTTCAAATAATGAAATAATTTTTCGAATAAAAGTTTAAAAAGTGTTTTAATTTGCTTAAAATGGCGTATCACAGTGTTGAATTTCGAAGTGTGATCAAGTATTTTCTCTTGCGCAAAACAAGTAGCCCAGATATTAACTCCGCGTTGCAGGAAGTTTATGGTGACGATTGTCCTTGTAAAGCCACTATCTATAATGGGATTAGAGAATTCCGAAATGGCAGAGAAAGCGTCTTTGATTCTGAAAGGGAAGGTCGACCAAAAGAAATTTCAATCGAAAAAAATGACATTTTGGAGAGCATCGTTAAAAATGAAAGGAGAATCACAACCCGGGAGTTGGCTGACCGTCTAAATGTCTCGAAAGGGACTGTGAGTACCGCAGAGATGCGTCAAGCGAGATTCGAATGCGTTCAACAGAACCTTGACCTGTTTGCGGAACACGGAGACGATTTTCTCAGTAACATTGTAACCGAAGATGAGGTGCCATTGAGTCTCTATATTCCGGAAACAAAAAGACAGTCGGCTGAATGGGCATTCCCCAACGAGAAGCCACGTTTGAAGTTAAGAAGTGGGACGTCACACAGGAAATGCTTGATGCTGACAATCCTTTGGGACAAAAAGGGGCCCATCAAAGTTGATTTTGCTGATTCCAAAACTCGAATCAATTTAGATTATTACTGTGATCTGATTAAAGAGGTGAGGCCCCTTCGCCGTAAACCGAGGAATAAGAAGTTATGGCTACTCCACGATAACGCGCCAATACGCACTTCACAGCGTTCTATGGCGCAAATCGCTTCGAGTGGCTTCCATTTGGTTGATCATCCGCCGTACAGCCCGGATATCGCTACGAGCGATTTTCACCTTTTTAAAAGACTGAAGGATGATTTGCGTGGTGAAAAATTTCAGAATTCGTGTCATCTTCAAAGCAGGGTTACCACTCTCTTGTCTTCTTATCCTACAACTTTCTATGAGGAAGGATTTCAGCAGTTGATCGTCCGCTGGCAAAAGTGCAAAGATGCCCTCGGATCATATATTGAAAAATGAAGCTGACTAATTACTTTTCATCCTTTGAAAATCATTAACTAATACGTTACCGTGACCTATATACGTACCTTTAACAAATACATAATTTTAAAGTAAATCAAAACGTTTTTTCATTTCGAGTCTAAAGACTTATTGGGCACACCTCGTATATAGGTATTTTGACACAAAAGCAACAAGAACAAAATAATACACTGCAGGCTTCACAAAAATTGTAGAGTTGTTTTCTCACATATACTTCCCAAACATGCACACATACTTGTGAGCAGAGTGGATGAGGTTTACAGGATCTATACGATTGTGTGCACTCACAAATTAAAGATTATTGATATGAAATCATATGATTAAGATATTTAATTTCAAATTAAACTAAAATTACCGAAGCCATCAAATAATACAAAATAATGATCGCAATTTTGCACATGTATTTTTGAATACAGGTTATTTATTTGACTTTTCAATGGGCCAAAATCAAAAAAAAATTGACAGCTGATCATAAATACACTATGATGAAAACGCGTTAACGAATACAATTTTTATTGCACTAGAGCAAAATTTCGTCAAGGGGCAACCATCCCAAACGGGGCGATGGTTAAAAGCATCAGCGGGCAAAATGTATGACACCTCCACGGATATTTATTAAAAAACGAAGTCGCCCTAAAATCCTCCAAGATCGCGAATGTTGTTAATTTTGAATTCGTTGAAGTTTTGTCCAATGTCCGTCAATGCAAGCACAATGACGAACGCACGAATGCAGTATGATACTGCACCATTCATATCTCCTTTGACCCTATCATGACATTTTTCATTTATATCCATTATTAAGTTTTTAGTCAATAGATCTTGTAAAGAAAGACTTTGATATCGATTTTTGAAATTAATGAAATAATTTTCTTTTTCAGTCTTTAAGTCATTCTACGCACAAAAATTAATTAATTAATTGCATCAATATGTATGTCGCCGGTCTGGCCTTATCAATGAGATAATTATCTCATTGTTCTTCCAAAGAAAACTCAAAAGCATGAGTGCAATAGTTCAGCAGACCTTGACTCGATTTGAGCACGTTTTGCACATGTTCTGAGTGCGACATGATCTTTCCATTGCATGTTTTTATTTCAAACTTCCCATTGTCAATGAAAGTACCGGATCTTCGGATAGGATCGGGGATACGGCATCGGAAAAAATGATCGAGAATCGATACGGATGTACAAAATAATCCTAAGAATTAGAATTTAGAAATCTAAACGACCATGCATCGACCTCGTTGAACAATACCTGATGAAAATAAGTTTCAAGTTTTCAATACTTCGACGAAATTCCATCCCTGATCGTATGAGTAAATTTAGTAAAACCTAGTTTGAAATATTTGAGTTTTCGATGCACTAAACACATTGGAGCCAACTGTTCATCAAATCCTGAACTTAAGTTCGGCTTCTTCAGCTAAGTTTATTGTAATATCAAAGTGCATCACAAAGTCATTTGCTTTAATCGCTACCGAGTGTTACACTTCAACCAAAAAAGGAAACTTCTTTGTCTAATTTGAAATTATTTCCAAGGAGCAATCAAGATGTCATCAAATTCATGATTAGGAAAATATGTACCTATATACTGACAGTTGACGTCCTATTAATGAACATGACAATGTTAGAGTCCTCTTCTGCATGATTGCTTGAGTATCGAATTCCAATCAAAATCACATCATTAAAATAGTTGAGAAGCGGAAGAAATATCAATCAATCGATCCATTTTCTAACCAATGCTGGCACTCCGTTATTCTGTCGCCAGGGTCTGAAGTGACTAGTAATTGCCCACTATAGAACTCCGCTGGGAAAATGATAATTCCATCTGCTCTCTACGAAAATGAGTGTATAGGCTGACACTCCGAGATGGGATTCGAAACCAGGTACCACAGTTGTACTAGCGAGGAGCACTCAACCACAGTGCTACAGTAACAGTTCGTCAGCTGCAAATCGAATGATTGCATGTCTCAGCCACTGAGAGGAGAGCTCATGAATGTTGTTTTTCACACCGCCGATTATTTTCGAGTAAACACACAACATTTTATCCGCATTAACTAGATAAAGATAAGAAGAACTGAGAGAAAACTTACTTTTGTCGTTGGATCATAGACGATTTGATGAGCATAACGTGGCATTGGTTCCGTGCTGTTGTCATGAAGGGTTTCATTACCTTGATATATACACGTCCTACAAGCAAGCATTGAAATAAGGAAGTTTCATATGATTCCAAAATTTAGATGTCTTGGAAAGGAATAATAAATATATGTTAATAAGACATAAAAATAAGTATTCTCTAAGAATCATAAAAATGACAGATGTTCTCATACATGAATCATTTAAATACGAAAACTAGTTAGCAGCCGTTGTTGTGAAGTTCTCCATTCTAGATATCTCAGCTTGAGCCATTTCAAACAGCAATTACTGGCCTCTGCAGTCCGAAACACAGCATCAACGGCAGTCAAGGAATTTTTGTGCTAAAACTGTTCATGCATGAGGACATTTTTCATTCTATTTTCTAACAAGATGATCGATCCTTTGTGTTGTATGCACGCCAGACTGTGCAAGACATTCGAAGGCCTCCCATCAACTTTTTAACTTACCGGAAAGCTTAAGTTCTTGATACAGTTGATGCATTCCATTCAGCATGGAATGATTGATTGAAAAGCAAACTGGCAAAAAGTTCTTACGGAAAATATGCGAAGTATGCCAGTATAAACACTTTACTGCATAAACACTATTGACATGTCGGCTACATTGGTGCGCCTGTAATGATGATTCATAAATGCTGCTTTTTTGCAAACAATATTAATAGAATATTCATTTTTCTGGTGCCCATTTGTATGGGATTTTAAATTTAAAGGATCATTCTTTCTTGACGATGTGTTTAATGACCGTGCGAGGTAATTGAGACAATAAAATCGGTTTGAAACAGACCAACGTGAATTAAAAAAATCGATGCATCGTTCCTGAGATTTTTTTTTGAAGAAATACGTAGCAATCCAAGCAAAAACTCGGTAAAACAGAACTACTACGCAATAAGCATTCATAGACCTTTGACATCATGGATATCATACAGTTGGACGTCATGAGAGACGAAAATTAAATAAAACCTACGTTGGTTATTAAATAAACACTGGTCTATTTCAATCCGACTTGATTGTCTCAATTACTTCGTATATTAACCACGATAGAGATGCGACGTAGCCATTGTCATTGAACATGTCGTAAATAGTAGTTACATAACGGTGATGAGTTGTATCCTCAGTTGAAAAATGGGAACAAACCTGAATAGCTGCCATTTCATCAACATTTCTCTAACATGCTAATATTACATATCTAAAATTTACCCGGGTATGACTGAAACTTTAAATAGGGAGCTGTGTCGATGTTGAGAGATGTCAACTAGGCCTGCCTATGATTCCTGATATTAGTTGAAATAGCAGCTATTGAGGTCTCCTCCCATTTTTAAACGGAGGATGCAGCTCAATATGTGTTTACGAAAGAAAGCAGCATTTACTAATTATTACAGGTGCACTAACTTAGGCGAGATGTCAGTAGTGTTTAAAAGTAGTATTTACGTGGAAATTTCACATGTTAATTGCATGTCTCGGTCATTGTCGGTTTTGTCTTGGACCAGGTAAAATGTTAACAGGCCGATTGTCCGTGAACTTATGCCGCAACTACTGATTGAGAAGAACAAGATTCTGGTGATCGAAAATTAGGCAGATCGAGAATATTTGTTTAAGTTAGGTCAGGGTCGATGAACCTGCTACCTCAAGACAGCTTGATAATCGCAACCTAAGTGCGGCGATTGTCTTCTGATGTTGACCAGAAACTGGACGTCATTGACACTGTCCTCGTACAAGCAGTTGAGTATCGAATTCCCGCAGTGATAATAGAAATATATAGAATCTAATAGTTATTGTCATTCAAAAATCGGGCAAATCAATCAAGAAATCATCTTACCAACTCATAGCTAGGATATCATACACCCAAAATGACGTTCTTGAGGAGTTTCTGGTTTTCATATTAGGCTTGGATAATCCCTGAAAAGTAAGTAGCGATCATTAAATGAGATATGTCTTAGCTGAAAATGCTGTGTCTTACAGAAAAAACGTAGATTTCATTTCTTTCGCCGTCCAATGTTGCGCGTTGTGTATAACTATAAGCAGGGTCTGAAAATATAAATCATATGACAGAAAAATGAATAATTCCACTTGACATAAAATATCACGATAAAAGAAAATTTATTCAAAAAAAATCAGTCTTCTGTTCTTAGAATAAATTATTTCTCACATCTAAAACTTAGATTTTCATGTCTCAATATCCAATTCCTTTTGCTCGCGTGAAATCTGAATGTGACTCCGATTATATATGTATATATATATAATTTTCAACGTGATTTTTCTTTTGACAGTTCTCGCTTTACGGCTCGCCACTGAGGATCAATATTTTCATCTGCAACTCCAATCAGTCCAAGAAATCAACATGCTTATGCATCCATCCGCTTCTCCCCTTGATAGGTCCTTGCCATCAAGACCAGCCTCTCGTATCATCTTGTCTTCAAACTATCCAAACGCAAGTAGTTTCTTTGATAAAATCATTTCTCATCCAATTCATTCTCGTCAAAAGAATGGTCTAAATATCCTCAACTTAACATTTCAAGGTCCAATTTTTTTCGACACACATAAATGCGTACTTATAGTCAATAATCAGCAGTATTATTCTGAGTCAAAGTGTAAATCAGCCGGTCAAACAAGAGGACTTATTTCCATGTTTATCTGGAAAGACGATGAATTAATTAATGAGACTTCTGTATGCATCAATTACATTAACATTTTGTACAAAGTTGTTCGTTTTTTCAAGTTTAATCTTAAGATAGTAAGATGGAACAACAGGAAGCAGATCAGAATAGATGAATAAATTCAGCTGGCTGAATATGATGTAATTATCAAGATATAAATATCGTGAACAGATTAATTGCATCTTCTTGTTGCCGAAGTCAATTAAAGCTTCACGTAGTGTAAGAGCATCACATGAGGTAGAAATTTCAACTGCTGTAAAATTATATTTTGTTTTATATTATTTGCTTTACATTGTAGTTTTATATTTTGAACGTAGTCTACTGAAACAGGCTAGAAGATTTGAAAACCAGATTTTAAAGAGGATGCTTTGGTTTCATGATAAATGTAGTGTGAGTTTTTGATTAAATATAGTATCTATTTCTTTTAGCTTCAACATTATTAGCAAATTATATTGAGTCGATTTGTGTCAAGTTAAAAAATGTTGAATACCCTATGGCAGCGATGCAACGAGAGATCGCTGTATCAGGATATGTGTTAACATTAAAAAAGGACTCAAGACAGTGATTAATACTGTAGAGTTCCTATTCAAGTAACGATAAAAGTCATACAGAACTATCACATCAAAATCAATCAAACGTTGCAAACACCATTAACAATGACAGCTATCTTCATATACGACATCAATTAATGCGGGCTATAATATAAAAATAGGCCAAAAAATATTTCTTAAAAAATCAATATTGAAAGGATCACCCACGGAAAAAGCGTATGAATTTTTGAACGGAGTTGCTTTGTTTGCCCATTTTCACATCAATAATTGGAGCAAGTGAATAATGGGTGACTTATGAGGAGTCTCATAGGAATTAAATATGTGCAGCAATATCAGAATAGAATGTTGACCAAGCTGGCGCACTTACATAAGTTGGGATTTGTATTTTGATCCCTGATCATGTACCAGCTATCAGCGATGATGTCAAAAACAATGACATCGGATTTTGCTTCACCATTGCATCCGCCGCCGAAAATAAATAACTTTTGACTGTCCTGGAACGAAACAACAACTTCCAATGAAATCACAATTTCCAGTGCTTCAAATGAAAATATCAAGAAATTCTAAGAGGAAATAAGTCAGAATAGCCAGCCGTAATTTCTTACTAGCAACACCGCTCGAATAGTGAAAATGTTTCGGTGTGAAATCCTGCCTTTAGGCGAGGCTGTTATCTCCATGATGGTTCATTTTATTGCAAGCAGAATAGCGAAAAACGAAAGGTGTAATTTCGAACAAGTTTTGTGATTCAAAAGAGATGCAGTCATTGAAACGTGCGATATCATAAAACTTCATATTCTAGGCTTCTTGCCTAACAGCACAAAGAATCATTTTCTCAGACAAATATTTCTTTTCTAAAAATTGAACACGCATGATTCATGCGACCTATCGATATTTCTGCGCCAAAATCCGCTGCATCATAACGCATTGCTATTGCCTATCAAAGTTTCTGCCTTAACATCCTGAGCATAACTTGCACGTGACACTTAGAATATCGACCTAAGTGCAGGGTTGGAAACAACCATGGGTTAAAAGGGATGGGTTTTTGGAATTTTTCGACAACTGTCGATTATAAATTTCAGTGAGATCGTATTGATTGGACTTCAAGCCATCACCAAATATGCTATTACATGTGCAGTGCACATGTGTATTTATAATGGCTATTGATTCTGGGGGTGCGAAAGTAGGAAATAAGGAGCGAAAAGAGAGTTTAAAGGCACGAAGCAGTGTGTTTATTCATTTCGTATTCCTGGAATTGTCTGCAACTTCATCATCATTCCAGATTGATATCAAACATCAATTTTCAATCTTTCCCATCCCGCACAGTCTAGTTGTTTTCTTGATAAAAATAGTCAATTTTCTTAGTCAAGTGCAAGTAAAATCAATGTGAGGCAATTTATCAAAAATAAGATTCAGTATCTGCTAAAATATGAAGACGCGAGTTTATTATCGCTATTTTAAAAATATGTGTTGTAGACGATACTACTTTTGAAAGCTATATTGTGTGTGCGTGTGCAGAATAAATTATTTCGAAAATGTAATGAATAATGATTCAATGTTCAAAGAATTTTGCAATATAGTTATCTTAACAGCAGATGGAACAACAAAATTAAATACTAATGACATAGGAAAGAATTGTATGAATCTGAAAAGATTGATCAAACATGCATTTAGATTTCATGCTTTCAAAGTAAAAATTGGTCTACGTCAATCTCTACATTCCTTTCTGTAGATTTGATATACAATTTTTTGTTATTCACCTCTCGCATTTGAGATTTCTAACAAGCAATAGATCAAGAAAACTAATCTCAGTGGCATGATGGCTCGGGGTTTGGACTTGACATATTGTGTGGTCGTGTCTTCCGGAGAATGGTTGGAACAGACAGCACAGAGCTCTATAGAAAACTCTGACATGATCTGTGCAGCATTCAAGCTACCGAAAATTATCACCCCTATGTTTAATCACCTCGCTGCTTTCATCAATGATTTACCCATTCACACATCAACGCTTGAGGCGGTTGAAAGTTTTGCCAATAGTTCTTACTGAGTGCAAAATAACAAGAAAATTCAAGAAGTGGCCTATTGTGTATCTAAAAAGGCGTTCAGATAAGAATGGCAAATACCAACATTACTCCGTGGATACTAGAATGAGCTTGCCACTCAAATTCACACTTACCGGCTGCAACAACATTGAATGACCAGAGCGAGATAGGACCGGATGTCCGTCGTGGACTCGCATTTCCCAGTGTCCATTGGATACCTTGTAACTGTAGAATCCAGACCAGCTAAATCGTGGACGAGAGTCCATTTCACGATTACTGTGAAAACAAAAACGTGCATTGTTTATCTTGCTCACAACCTGAGAGGCTGAGAAGAATGGTGAATTATGCACTTTGAACTATATTTACATCAATCAGGAGATCTCATGTTTCATATCCGATTTCTTCATAGAGATGCAAGTCGGCGCCATACTGAAGAACTCATGAAGTTTATTATGGTATTCAAAGCTGTGGCATATCTGTGCGAGTGCCATCACATTTGATTTTCATTATTTGCAGAAAGTGATCGAATCGCGGGTTATCAACATCACATGTGACATCATTATGCTTAAACAAGATATAAAACTTCCATTCTAGTCTACTATTTTCCTTGTTTATGCCCTGATCAATACAATCCTGAAACTTTCAAGAGGATTTGCAGACGAGTTCCTGAGAGACAACTTAGTAAACATGTGAACTCCGGAACATGATTCCCTCTGTTCATCTTCATTGAGTACCCCCTTTCGGTATTCATGGCTCTCCGCTGCGGAGGGGGTGAAAATTATGTAAAGTCAGAAGAAAAGACATTCATGCTGGGAGCATTGTACTGCTCCAGCAAAGTCTGTCCATGTTGGCATCGTCTAAGCCAGGGGTGCGCAACCTGCGGCCGTAGCAGAGGCAAAGTGCGGCCGTGACAATGAGAAGTAAATGAAAAAGAATATTGTACATGTATATTGCAAATATTTCTGGAGTTCAAGGTAATCGAAAACAATCGGAACTATAGTAGCAAGCTAGTCACCTTGCAACTGTGGAACACCTTTATGCCCATGCTGCTTGGAATAATGCCCGTCCGCAGGCACGATGAAGGTGTTCAAGCAATTCTGGCTCGTGATTCCTTTATGAATTATTACAGTAGCTTAGTAAAGTGTTTTCTCCTTCGGTTGCCCTCAGAAAAAACATGCTTTCAACTTTTCTTTTTAAGTGCTGATAACACCTTAAGCTTAAAATCTTTTCGGGTCAAAAATGACCGTCGGTCATATATGGGTTAAATTGCTAACTCATTCTTTACGAAGCAGGCCTTTATGCGATTTAGTGGTGGAATATAAAAAGGATTGGTTATTGACCTAATTGTTTGCACACATATTAAGTGCGGCCGTGATTCTTTCGGCCTTCGAAATGGCGGCAGAAAAATGTAAAAGGTTGCGCACCCCTGGTCTAAGCCTTACTTGGGGATTTAACACTGAAGCATTATTTCATCTTGAAGAAAGATGTTTTCAGTAATTTCTATTGATTACCGGTATCCAAATTGCGATTTACTTTTCTAAATAGACAGTATTAATCCAATAGTACAGAGTCTTGTTGCCAAAATTCAAGAATTCACACGTCTGTGAGAGCACTTATGCTTGCATCTGCGAGGAATATTCGCATCACATCTTTACTTGGAAATTAGTGTAGCTTCAGTAGCATATTTTTCTGATTTAGGAATATGCAATCAATCATCAGTAAATCAGTTCCTACCGGCGTCCGGCATATGCTGCAGCCTTGCACGGACAGTTACTATTACTCACGATACACTCATCACGAACATCACACCGCAGATTCGTCATGTCATTTCCCCGTTTCTTAACCTCCAGCATATCGAAGAGCCATTATAAAGTTTCACTACGACAAAATTGGTGGATTACATTATTTTCATGCCAAATTTCTTCCGAATGTTTTGTTATATGTACATAAAAAGTGGAAAGGTGGAAGCAGGCCCGCGCCTTGGGAGGGCTGGGCAGACAGGGACCCGGGCCTGAAATATCTGGTTCTCGGACCGATATAAATATCTTCCTCATTTGATCATTTCATTGCTCCGAATCATTCTCACCTGGTGGCTTATCAACCTTATTCTTCAGCAAAAATATGAAATAATAAATACCGGCATGCGACGGAATAGTCATAAATATGCTTTCTGAAACAGAAACAACAATCGATAGACTATAAGCAAGTAACATTTCTCTGGAATTCGGTAAAAATAGTGAATATTTATTTCAACTTTTGACTAAATGACCTCACTTTTCAAATATGCTTTATGTCTTCAGTGCAATTCATTTTCAACGCTTTAGCCTAAACATAGTTTGCAACAATGTCAGCTATCGGCACATCTATAGGATCCTCATTGTTTGTGACAGACAAACGCGTTATACATGTACAAAATTAAAAACAAATGGAAATTCACTATGTTAAATGTTTAAAAGTTCATCCTACTGCTCAATAGTTATCAATTTAATTACAGATGGTACATAGAACCTAAAGAATTCGATTATGTAATCAACATTTAGATTTTTAAAATGATTCTTAAAGCGATTACACTCAACTAATGCAATTGATATCTCCATCAAGGATGGTAAGATGCGCAAAACGATAAAACTTTTCACCTGGGCCCAGATACAAAATACATCCGGGCCGAAAAACCGGCCAGGTTCTGTCTCTGCATGCAACACATGGTTTTAGGGCAGGTGTTGCATTTCCAACACCCTTGCCGACGTCCCTATCCATACGCTTCAGAAGAGATGCATCCAAAAAGCAGAGACTGTTAACATACGATTAAATTGATTTTTCATTGGAAAGCACTAAATACAGAATTCTGATATCTAGAAGAATATAAGATAGAATATAGACATGTGCCTCAAGTCAAATTGAACGCTTTCAATATTGTAGAGATTTCTAAAACCTACCTAGTAGGTTCCTTTTGTCAAGAGAGTACGTGCACATTGTTGTAATGAAGGTATTCCACATTTACCCGGAGATTTGGTGGCAGTAAGCGAAACATAACATGTTTGAAATAGGGACACTGTGAAAAATTACACTCTAACGTTGTAGTTTTATTTACAATCATGGCTATTTTTTCTGTAGTGAATGAATTTTGATAGTAAATATGAATATTCCTGCCGTCATAAGGGTACAGTTTGAAACTGACTAATTTTGAGAAAAAGCGATTAATGAATTTTTAAGTTTTCCCATAGAGTCAATGCAGGCCCGCGCCGGGCCGAAAAAAGCGGCCCGGTTCCAGCTCTGATAAAAAGACTCAATATTCAAACATGGATTATGCCTGATACACTCGAAGCTTGCACAATTTGAAACGGCGATGTAGGGCATTATAACACACTCATACTCATAGCAATGATCCTTCATGGGCGATGCTTGCTACTGTGTTGCACTGATGCTTCTGCCACACATCTGGAAATAGTGCAAAAATAAGGGGACAGAATTAGGATGTGCGTAGGTAGCGTAGTGATTAGAGCAATAGATCTCATCGAACAGACACATCTTCAATGCCTGACGGAAGGATATCTCATAGTTGATGGAACACGATCTTCCACCATCTGTAGTGTATGGCTTAGATGCGCTGATGACTTGAGATTCTGAGGCATTGGCCTACACAATGGTAGCTACTGAAACGAAATAATTGATTATTGACTCGTGAAAATAGCTGATTTGTGTGGGTGAGATTTGATTCCGGCTATGTTCTTTATGACATTATTGCAGTGGTTAGCGTAGTTAGTTTAGCTCAGTGAAATAACCACGTCATTCTTACCTTCATTGCCAACTGACACGTTCACACATCATATAGATGCTCTCCAAATGCAGGATGATAAAATCTTCTAAATGGAGAAAATGAAAGTACTAATCTCTATCGGTATGTCTTCATCGTCTAGAAGCTTTAGGTACAAACGAATGAGACACATTGCGGACGAGAAAACATTTATTTGCCGATAACATGTAGCAAGCAAATACAATTCTACAGTTTTTGCTAAGATCTATTCATGTTTTCCAGTATTTACATGAAATTCAACATGAACATCATCATATTAAGGCAATTAAATGCTATTCAATTCGAAGGATAGGCGAATCGATGATTTTCATGTAATAGACATTCGAATGTTAATATACTTAACAGATTCATCAATTGATGCTTGACACATTTAAGTGGCAATGATCTGATAAATTAGCTAATCATGTGATTCTTGAAAACGAAGGAATGACACTGATAGCTTCTCAATTGTCCAGTGACAATATTTTGCATCATCAAAAATTGAAATTCCTTTGGATAGTGGACCGATGTGTTTGATTTCAAAAATTAAATTTTATGTTAGCAAGTCGGGAAACTCGGGTAGTGTTTTGTCCTCAGGTTGCAATCCCTGCTGCTGGTCCAATAATTCGACATCTTTCAACAGAGACACACACAACGGTCATGAAAACAGTGAAAATACACTTCAACTGTTTTCTGTGTACTCTTACCAATGCAATCTCCATTCAGGAAGCAAGAGGAAGTGAAGCTATTCCAACCTCTTCGAACTTTATGATGACACGAAACATTCAAAACTTTTCAAACAAGGTACTTTTTAAAATCTGAAAAACGCGGCTTTGACACGAATGACTGAAGCTAATTAGAATCTCTTGGCTGTCATTTAACAAAACCCTTATAAATTTGTAAGTTCGCAATTGTATTCATGATGTCCATTTTGATTTATGTTGTAAGCCTTGCTGCTGATTGTTGAATAAGATGTTTGGTAGAATTATTTTATTTCATTAGTTTTCAAATAATATTTCGGAGTTATGACTCCATTCTAAGTTATACAAGAAAAAATGACTAAACTAGCTAATTACAAAAAGGATACACAATTTGAGATACTATGTAGACAAGAAATAGAAAATCAGAGTATGAAAACCTGATAACTCATCTTTGTTGTTGATAGATGGCAGCATGGATGATTTGCATAGCCTCATGGAATTCAAGGTTTATTTATTTTATGGTCTATGATTGACACTGATATTCGTTGGTCATTGGTTTGGCATATCTTGCGATGTTCATCTCTTTTTTTGTATAACTTGAGAATGGAGTGATAACTCCGAAATATTGTTTAAACACTAATGAAATAAGATAATACAATCAAACGTCTTATTCAACAATCAGCAGCAAGGCTTACAACATTAAATCATAATTAACGTAAAATTCCATTAAAATGCTGCTTAAGGAAAATTACGTTTCATTAAGGAAAATTCATGATGTCATTTATAAGTCAGTAATTGGAACAATACATTTATTAATAAATAGTAGCTATCAATTAAGCCAATCTGACAGCTTATTAATATCGCCACTAACCTGGATATCATTTTCCCACCGAAAACGTAAACTGTGTTGGTGCTTTCGTTCACCACCATTTGATGGTCATATATGAGTCTTGGACCTCCGTCATTTATCACATTCTCAGACAATTGAGTCCACATCTCAGCATCAGTATCGTAGCAATAAAAATCGTTCTAAAACACAAGAGAGATAATTCCAGTTTATGCCTATTGCATTACAATACATGATTAATCTTGTCGCTTTCTTATATCTTGATTGTATCGGTAAAACTGTTAGTGTCTTAGAGAAGGGATAGCTTAGTTGGCCCGTGAGGAAAAACGAGCGACTTGATCACTTGAGTTAAAATAAGGATAGCTCAGTTGGTTGAGGGCGACCTTCAGTACGGAGGCATTGAGGGTCCAAGGTTTTAGTCTGTCCGCCTCTCAAGACAGGTTACTAGCGCTACTTTGGTGAGTTTCGAAGGCTGTCCAACCTCAAAATTGCTAGTATTAGACATGAAGCCCAGAGGGTTAAGTTAGCTGCAGAAGTTACCGAGTCAAATGTATACAATTAAGTGCAGGGTGTCTACAGAACTCTCTTGAAAAGCTTCCAGGTTTTTCCCGCTTTCCGGTCGGTCTACGCTCATTTTCCCGATTTCATATTTTGCAAAAACCAATGGTTTTAAGGTATCTAGAATACAGTGTTCCTTTGAACGATCTAATCTCCACGTCAGAGAGAAACTTCCGCAAGTTATTGTATCAAAAATCAGGCGATGCAAAAATGTTTTTATTCAACAAACGAAGTTTGACCACATATTCAACGAAATGCTTTCAAGAAAATCAACAACAAGACCAGCGTTATAGGCAAGTTGCTGATACGTGAAGGTGCATCAAGTATATTAGGTCATCCTAATTTTTTTGAGTCCCTGGAAGCCGTTGTTGTGTCTGCCAACCGGTGTAGATGAGATCTGTTCATTTCAAAGCCTACTGGAAGAATTTGACATCTACCAAAGCACTAGAAAATCGCAATTAAGATGGCAACAGACTATTTTAAAAGATTTTATTATAGAATGATTTGTTCTAGTGGTTGTTTGTACATTACACATCATCGGCACGTGCTTTTGACATGACCCTCGCATAAAAATGCTGAACATTTAACAGCATATGTTCATCCTAAAACTTGACGTAACAAACCGGGAAGCTCATCACACGGAAAATTGTAATAGCCTGTTATCACATTATCAGCATTTGGTCTACATGTCATATACGTCAGCATGCAATACTTTCAGTTCATGTTTGAGTCTCTTTCGTTTTTCCTCCTTCGCTTGAAGCATCACAGCCTGTCGTTTTCTTTCATTTTCTTTTCGTGATCCGTCATCCTGTTGTTTCTTCTTCTCTTTATTTCGCCGATTCACGGTCTTTGCCATGCTAATCATGTTTTTGGAGATATCCATTCTAGCAATATCTCGGTCGCACACTCCATCGCAAGCAAATCGATGGGAGACTAACGATTCCTCTATTTGCATTTTTCTTGCTGAAGTTGAAGTCTCTCTCCATCACAGCTTGGCCAGACTAAGTGTGAGGACTCTTAAAATAAAGTTGTCTTCTGCCATTTCGAGTGTGAAAACTCCACTCTAGAAAATGTATAAATTTTGATTTACATTCACGGAGGTATCTTTCTCCTGAAAGGTCTCTTTCTTCAACTTGGAGCTGACATGATCCCTCATCACATCAGCTTCATGACCCATGGACCAACTCAACTTGACACCAAGAGCCTCCAATGAAGTTTCTGGCGTTTCGCATACACATTCCCGCTTAATCCACCGCGTTAAATTCAGTATTCGTGCTGATCGAAGAAATCTTGACTTAAGAGGACGCTATTTCGAAAGTAAAAAAAAATTCGTGGAGAGAAAGCTGTGTCCTTTGAAGCTTGGAACATGCATCTTGGTAAAATGTTGACCTTTTGTCAAAGCATTACGGACTCCCAGTACCAGCTTCAATTCGCACGGATGCAAAAGTTAATCACAGTTCAGTTCTGAGCGATGGACCGATGAACTACTTCCGAAAACTCCCCTTTCACGATCATGCCACCAAGATTGACAAACAATTCGTGCAGATCATCATGCACGTGCGAATCCACGGGTCCTCCGCTTGGTACTTATTGAGAAATGTATCTAACTTCTCTGCTATCTATGCCAAGAAAGCTATTTTTTCAGGTAGGAGAAGATCATTGAGATCGTCTTTCACTGAAGCACACGACTGTGTTTTCTTTGATCGTACTTCATCAAGTATGCCAACCGTGTGAGGTGGCATATCTCCGTTCCCAACCTAACGTTTGTGAGGATATTAAAGCTTGACAGCTCGCTTGCTTCAAGTAGAAGCGCTCACCAGGAAAGAGGGTCATTGGAAAGGTAATGGCAACTCGAGGGAAACTAGTGTACTTTGTCCTCTCGTCTGAAGTCTTAAGCGCTCCAGAGACGGATTGCGAAGTGAATGTGCCGATGTCCACAAGAGGAGGGTCATTGTCATTCGCCTTGATTCACTGAAAAGTCATAGAAATTTCTTGTTCGTGTTAAGTCCGTCTATTGATATCTGGACAAGCTTTCCATGATGAAGAACTTTAGTGCCATCAAAAAACGGTTCCACCAGGTCCTCCACCCATTGCCGTGCGAGGACAACCAATCCGAAGTAACGCGTGTGAACTTCACGTTCCAAGTGAAATCGCATCACAAAGTCCATTAGGCCTAGGACGATTTTGCTTAAAATTTCGTCGATTGAAATCGGAGACTTTTGATATACTTGCTCAGTGAAAAACGAGACAAGACAATGAGTTACGGAATAGCCAATCTTGTCCTTCCTCAACTCGATTTTGTTGTCAATCGCACTGTCAGAGATGGTAAAAGTTTGCTCGCTCTAAAGCTTCCTCGATTAGAGAAATTAGCTCTGACAGTGTGTAAGCACCAACGAATCTCTGCAGCAGTCACAACTTCCTTGATCAGGAAATCGTCCATTCATTTCTTTGCCCCACTTTCAACAGGAGTAGCAGGATCTTCGTAACGGTCGTAGTATGTGACGTAGACGGAAATCCCAAGATTTTTCCCACTGAAGTGAATTGCTGTTGTTGTGTACTATACCTCGCATCGCAGCAAGACGGTTCCTTCTCCTCGCATGTCTTGTTAAAGCTTGCCAGTCCATCGAAGACAATGAGTAGGTCTTGATGCAAACCTTACATCGCACGTCAAGGTGACTGGTGGCTTAAGTCAAACCAGCTCTCAAACACTTCTTCCTGCAACCACGTAGGGTTGAATGCGCAGTTCCATGTTTCTTCTTTCATTGCAAGAACAGCAAATGAACGTTAAATGTAACAGCAAACTTAGCTAAAAAGAATCTTGAAAACATTAAGAAATAGTCAAGTTAGAGTTGCAGTCTGTGTTGTTTGCCTACTAAGGTTGTGCTCAGCAAGTTCGAATTAAATGGTTTTTCCGGCTAGCAGACACCCTGAAGTAGATCATGCGATAGAGATGAATCGGACGTCTGTCGGAGTTTTGTTAGTGGGTTGGCCAAGGAGCTGTAAGCGGGCTTGGTCCTGAAATATCCAGTACCGGGATGGTAAGTGCGCAAAACGATAGACTTTCTCACCCGGGCCCAGATACAAAATTCATCCGGGCTTTACCGGGCCCGGGCCGGGTTCGGTAGCGGCCCGGTTCCAGCTCCCGGTTGGTCAACGCAGACGATTACAGGACATCCCATTGGATAGCTGCTACCTTAACTGAAAAATAATTTTTATGAATGCGCGAGACAAGATACACCTTGCAGTGATCAACACTGACACAAATAGCAGCATCCAACAGAGTGAAATCGCAATGAACATGATAAATTAGAATATGAATGAGACTACGCTCATAATGAAGTTATTCTTCGATGAAGTTGATTGCTACTCCGACGGTATGAATTTGAATTGGTAACCTTTCCAACCAAGTTAATCCGCTAGACGTCAGTTTTATAGGGCCTTGTGACTTGGGTATGACAGTAATTTAAAAACCTTTGTCATGTCAATCCTTCATATACTCACTTTGTGCGACCTCAACGTCTTTCATTTTGCGAAACACTTACATGTCGCGCTATCATATCACTAAACTCTTCTCTTGTATTTCCATCCTTCCTCTTCGATATTTAATGTTTCATTTCAAGCACATTAAGGACAGAATACGACCTGTATATAATAGTTCCCTAGAATTTTATCTCAACGACAGTTTAATAAAATTCCTGTTATATTTATAAATTGACGAATAAATTTATTCATACACTAAATGATTGATTTCTTCCCACTTCTTCACAGACAATTCAATACAGACACAAATATGCCAGAGGAAACGAACGAGAAGCCATTTAATGAAATCAATTTTATAGAGCTCATTTGTGAATGTTAAGACATGTCTTCTGGTGGCTTCTAAGATTTGTTAAAACTGATTTGTTAATGCAATGAAATCTAAATTAATTGGAAGATAGTGGAAGCAACAAATGATTTAAAAAGAATGTCTGTGACGCATAACATCAAAATGTTTCCACCTCGATAACTCTTCTATTGGAAAAAGAAAATTTGAAATGATTAAGTAAAAAGGTGGCCGGGGTGTTGCTCCATTTCTCGGAATGCTAGTAGGATGCAAGATACAGATGGTCATTTAATGCTTCCGCTGGCTTTTTTCAGAATAAAAATCTCAGTGATCGAAAAATCACAACAATCGAAAGGTTAAAGCTATGAACACATGCGGGCAGTCTGTGGTAAAAATGTGGGTTGTCTCTCCTTGGGAAAAGTAGTTCGCGGCTAAAACATTTCAATTATACCGGAAATCTAGCTGCAACAGACCGCCATGGTGGTATATTCTTCAACCCTCTCTCTTAGGTGGCGATCTGCTAGTGGATGGCGGTCTATATTTCAACATCTAATAGCCTCTAAGTATTAAGAAATATCTCTGCTATAAAGCTTGTATACGCGTGTATGTTCCATCAACAAAGCTGTCAAATAATACTTTATTACATTTACTAAATACTTTACAAAAAACCTTATGTAGTATGAAGGTATCTACATTTAGGCTTAATATAAGTACTACGATGGTACCTTAATATGATGCTAAATACCATAGAACTAAATAAGTAATTTACTGATATCGATATTCAAGGAATTGATTTGTTAGTATTATTGAAAATAAACATTTTGGCCTAATTAACCCGCATGCTAGTATTAAAGGTTCAATCCCTTACCATGATGTTGAACAACATCTGTCTAGTGAATTCTGCAAACAGGATAGCATATTATGGTAGCCTGTTTGTTTTGTGAAGATGCTAGAGCTACGCTAATATTGGCTAAAACTTTGACCTGATTAAATTACTTTTAAAGGTCAAGAAATTATGTAAATCGGTAAAGCAATGATGCATCAAAACCAACGTCTCAACGGGGAATTGAGAGGGTATCACTTTTCATTAATGACTCGTAGTACTAACATGCTGCATAGCTAAGGTATTTAATAATTCATTTTCTACCATTTTGAACAAAGAAATATTTGTTCGCAGACATGTTGCTGTGAAAAGCGGTCCCTTTTCAACATTAGTTGGTCCTTCGATGTATCTACGAAATCACTTTCCATTCCAGTCCAGAGACCGTTGCTAACTGCGATCTATTTAAGAGTGGTGAACAGAAAGTGCTCAATATACGTAGATGAATAAAAAATGCTTATGAATACTTTTACATGACTGAGTTCTATGCGAAATTGAAGAAGTCCTTTAGCTACATGCACGATTTATAGTCCTTAACCCATTAATGACGGTTGGCAGGATTTCCTGCCAAATTGTTTTTCGTATGTGGTTCACAGGAAAAGCTATTTGTAAAGACAAAATTTATATACTTTTGTATGGTTTATGTCTACTAATGCATCGAAACTATTTCAATGGGTATTTGGCATTTTTTCTAAGAAGCAGCCCGCTCTCACTTTACTGGTTTTCTCTAAATTTTAAAATCTCAAGACCATGAATTCGAAATGCATCTCTATGTTAGCAAGATGTACTATATGCAAACGAAAAACAGCGCAACGCATGACTCATAATCTGTCCTCATCATAGATAGTGATGAAGGTCACCAAAGATATCTAACAATTAGTCACACGCTACTTTTTCAAAGTGGCAGTAGGGAGTCAAGCGGTTAACCGGTTAATTAAATTTAACCGGTTAAAAAATAATTAATCGGTTAACCGACGCTTTCCCAACTTTTCTGCTACATTGGAACTACATTGCTTTAGTTTTCATTTTCCAATTTCGATAATATCTCATTGCTGATGTTATATTATTGCCAAATAATAATTTCCTGGAAAGGGAGTGAGACTCGAAACAGCAGAAGCCATCGTTTTTCTGCATCACAATAACTCTACCTGATTTCTTCGTTTTCCCAGACAATTGGTTTTGATAAAATACTCTTATACGTATATTTTGTTGTTACAATAGTTGATATCTGATCATCCAAGATCCATTCCATTATGATAACAAGGAAGTTTTAATTCCAGATAAGATTGATGTTTTGATTAGGAATAGAGAATAATGATATAGCCTACCGGGTATATTGTTACTTGTGATGAGTTACCTAACCACATCAATTGTGATAAGTCTTGGCTCATTATAAGTAATTTAAAAGTAGAAGAATATCAAGTGATCTTGTATTAGGAAAAAGTAATTCTAATTGATATCAGTCTTCTACACATGACCATCTACAAGGAATTCAACATATTAATATTGATGTATCAATAATAACATAAATATATTAGTAACCTAAAGATAGCTTTGTGTAGCCGTTGTTTTTATATTATCTGGCCACATCCTATATAAGTTGTGAATTACCATACTGGTACCTCACATTGAATGTTTTGTACAGATTTTATGGTAAAATATACATTATTATTATCATTAGTGGATTTAGATTTTATAATTTATTATTTTGAATAATTAACATGGAATTAGGCACATTCCGTGAAATTGATTTTAGGTTCAAGTTAGCCAGACGGAATAAACTCAAATATTCACGAGGGTATACTAAAACATAACAGTATTCTTGAAAATAAAATATTAAGGAAGTAGACCTACAAGCAATCAGTAGAAAATGTTTATGCCCATAAAGTAAGCGAGCTTACTCAACTGGTATAACAGGTAAACATGCATATACTCATATACTATACTCAGTGCGACTATATAAGCCTTGTATAGTCACATGGAATTGAAAAACATCTATTACTAGTATTACATCGGTTAACCGGTTAACCGGTTAATTTCTCGTCGGTTAACCGGTTAATTTATAATTAACCGCTTGACTCCCTAAGTGGCAGCTTTTCCTGCCAATCGTCACTTGAGTGAACGTGCGGTGCTGTACGCGGTGAGATGCCTCTAAAACGAAAACTAAGTATTGACGACGCCTTGGATATCATACTCAACAGCGATATTGATAGTAGTGATGACTCAAGTCCCGAAATTATTATTGAACTTGAACAACCTATTGAGCGACCTGACGCGATTTCTGATGAAGACAGTGACCAATCCGATGACGAATTTGCAGGCGACGTCGAACATCTACCTGGTCGTATCTTGAGGAGCGCAGGCAATATAAGCAATATTGATGCTAATCCAACTTCCTCCGGAGATACTAGTGCCCCTATTTTGATCAAGAAAAAGAAACCATCTGAGTATAATTGGTCAAAGGATCCTGCCAAGCATTCAATTACGCTGCGAGACACTTCGTCGACGAGTGCAGGACTTGACGCCCAATCACCCTATCATACCTTTCAGGAGTTTTTGATGTGGAGATGGTGGAGCTTATTACAAGGGAGTCAAACAGGTATGCGAGAATGCGAGGATGGAATTATCCTGATCTACAAATGGATGACATATTATTATATTCAGGAGTAATCATATTCTCCGGATACCACCAACTTCCGAGACGTCGAATGTATTGGGAGCAAAAGGAGGACTGTGACGTTTCTTTTATCGTGAAAAATATTCGACGTGATATCTTCGAGCGGATTCACAAATCCTTACATTTCTCAAACAATTCGGAAATGGATGATGACCGTCTATTCAAAGTAAGACCCATATTTGATATCGCAAACAAAAATTTCAAGAAACTCCCAGTAAACAATGTCTTATCCATTGACGAGCAGATGCTGAAATACTTCGGCCGTCATTCCGCAAAGCAATTCATAAGAGGGAAGCCAGTTCGATATGGATTCAAAAATTGGTCGATCTGTTCTCCTGAAAGCTACGTTTACCATTCTGAACCTTACTGTGGACCTTCTACGCGCATCGAAAAGTCGGGCCTGGGGCATGGGCCTGATGTGGTTCTTGGTCTTCTTGAACATATTCATGCTCCAGTGCAAACATTTGTTTACTTTGATAATTACTTTTCGTCGCTACCCCTTATTGAAGAACTCACGAACAAACGAATTGGAGCAACTGGTACTCTGAGGGTGAACATGTGCCACGGATTGCCATTACGAAGCAAGTCAGAAATGAAAAGGACACCACGTGGATTCTATGATGCTTGCTCATCTAATGATATACAAGTGATTCGATGGCATGACAACAATGTTGTCACTTTAGTGAGTAACTGTCATCAAACAAGTCCCATGAGTCAAGCTTCACGTTACTCAAGGTTCGAAAGAAAACAAATCAATGTTGATATTCCGAATGCCATCAGTATGTACAATCGAAGAATGGGTGGCACAGACATGGCCGATACCTACCTGGGACTCTATCGCTTTACGGTGATGTCAAAGAAATGGTGGTGGCCTTACTTCCATTGGGTTTTGAAAACATGTCTGAGCAATGCATACCTCGCTTATAAATTCAAAGCTGGTGGAGAAAATCAGAAGATTGACTTTCTTTCATTTACGAGAACAATTGCGACGTACCTCATTTCAAAAAATGGATCTGAACCAGTGTTGCGATTCTTGGCGTAGGGTAAAAAAAACGCGCAAGGTCGAAAAACACGCGCACATGTATTTCCTTACAAATAAGCCAAAATGGCAACTATGATCGCTAATATTTGATGAAACGAATTTTTACAAAGCTTAAATTTGCAGATCAGATAGTAAGAGCTTTGGTATTTTTCAGGACAAGTCAAATACACACGTGCCTTAAGTGGTAGATGCATACGAGCAGTGGGCCTATAGGCTATCCATTGAGTGAGATGTTAATGAACCTAAATGATCTTTGATAGGCTATACATGTGGCTTATCTAGACACTGCATGTAATTTGAAATTTTGAAATCTTGATTTTGATATTTTAGAACCAAAGTTTTCTATTATCAAAAATTAAAAATAGAAGTCGAAAACTTAAAAAAAACGCGCAAAATGGATAAAAATTGAAAAAAACACGCTTACACGCGCAAATTGTCAAAAAAACGCGCGCGCGTGTAAACACGCGCGAATCGCAACACTGATCTGAACGTCACCCTGGAAGAAGCATTGCTGTTCGGAAATTCGCCAGATCTGCCGAAATTCTACGCTATGACGGATCGAATCACTGGACAGAGGATACTCCATCGGTCAACTGTCGATGCAAAAGCTGCGGCAGAAGAACAAAGTTTCGTTGCAGCAAATGTCTGATTACATTACATCCGGACTGCATGAGACCATTTCACACTCTTTGATTGTGCATGTGACGGTTGGCAGGAAATCCTGCCAGCCCATAAAACGTATAAGACTCCTTTCTGGTGACCTTTTTTCGAGTTTTCCTACTGTATGTCTTTATACTGTAGTGAATAAATGTTAATGGATTGCACATGCAATAACTTCTCATTTAACCTTCGTCATTAATGGGTTAATCTCCGTTCCTTCATATCTCTTACAAAAATCAGAAAACTTCCCGGAGTGCAAAACCCAGAAAAGTGGCAGTCCTGGGTAGATGACATTTAGATAGATATGTTTGCTTGTAGGACATCATTTTATCCAATCTGTTAACGGATTCATTAACTTGTAAAAAATATTAAACCCGCCCAGTGCTATAACACTGTTCGTGCATTTTCAACTGTTTTTCTGTTAGCAGAGGAAAAACGACAGTTAATACCATATTTGAGGTCGTAGATTACGAAAATGATACTTATTTTTGATTATTTTGGATTTTTCAACTCTTATTTGAAGTTTTGATATATGGAAAATAGTAAAAAAAAAACGTAAATTTAGGCCTATCAGCATTATCGTGCTGTATTCAATAGAGGTGTATACAAGGTTATCCTAGTTAACAAAATTCTTAAAATACAGTGGAATTACTAATATTGTGTTTATATGTATTCATATCAACATAATGAACCACTTTTATGGTCAACTTCTGTAGTAGTTTGAACCTGTCTTTTCATATCTCGAGCTATCTGACTCACTGTACTTTGTAGAAAACTTTGACACAGTGAAATGAACGGTTTGGCTCTCCGAGTTGATGTCGTGGGAGCACTCGTGATTGGTGCACGCGAAACTTGAGGATTAGGAGCCGAACACAATAGCAGAGTAGCTACTGCAAAGGAACTTGACTGCATCATGTCAGGGCGCTCTTGCAAACATGATAAGAGCCAGTTATGCTATATTTGTGGTCGATATTTCAGTAAAACATCGCGACGTTATCATATTGCTCTCAACGATAATTTAGCAACGGCGTATGATTTATACTTTGGATTGAAAATGACACAAGACATCAGAAAGGTGTGGGCTCCTGAATACTCGTGTTCCAACTGTTACTGGGTTGGCCTACTACTTATTGGGTCTACTTACTGGTATGCGTAGCCGAATGCCTTTCAGTATTCCCAGAGTTTGGAGAGAACAAAAAGACCATCATTCTGACTGCTTCTTCTGTCTCGCAAGGATAGGTGGGGCAAGGTCAAAACCTTTTTAATCGCGACTTATGCTCAAGTAGAGCACCTGTGCCCCATACTGAATCCTTCCCAGTACCGAATCCACCCTTGGTTGAAGTTGACAATAGTAGTAGTACATCAGAGGAAGTACCTGTATTACACGATGATGAGTTCGCGAACATCGACTCAAAAGGTTAGTGCAGGGATTTTCACAGGACCACAGGTAGATAAAATTGCTGACAACGATAGACTTGTGAATGCCCTTACTTCTGAAGAGCAAGAATGTTTGACGTCCATTCTTGAGATATTTAGAAATATACCAGTTCCAACCGATATTGTTACCGTAAGACAAAAAAATGGTGGATGTAATGATTCGGCATTTTCAGAGACTGGAGATAAATTATAGCCCTGAAATGCATTACCTTGATTTGCATTTGCCAGAACTGTTGTCTCGACAGGTTCAAGTCAGTGATCAGCATGGTGAAAGACTGCATCAGACATTCAAGGTGTTTGATACTCGTTATTCAAAGAAATCTCTAAGAAAAATGTTACTGGACTATATTTGGATGAATGTAATTTGATATGTTGAATGATGACAGATCATCACGAGCCTTACCGAATCGTTTTCTTTTTCTTCATGTACATCTATGAGCGTTCATATAAACATTTCATTAAAATGCAGTCTCGCTACTGAAATATACTACTCATAAGATATAAACTAATAACGTTATCTACATAGTACATGCATCTTGTCCTAGAATGAAGCACCATCATTTCTATGCTTATCATTGAATCCAATATAATAATTGTGGCTCCATAAATTAATATAAATTACCTCCACTGTACGATAGAATAACCAAATATAAGGTATTTTCCAAGTCAAAATAATGAAAATTAAAAATTCTGCATAAATGCTAGAAAATCCAAATGAATTCAAAACAAATATTGTATTCATGTTTTATACACTTAAATTGATAGGAAAAAGTGAAATTGTTTAGTGCAATTTAGTGCACGAACAGTGCAATGGAATTGTATTCGAAACTCGTGTTCTTACTTTACATCGAACTCCATCAACACGGTCCTCGTGATTAACATACTTTCCCAGTACGTATATCTTCCCACGGCTGGAGTCCACGCACATCTTGTGGCAGGATCTCGGAGAAGGTCCGCCCTGTGTGAGCAATAACAAGATGAGCTACTACAAATCATAGGCAATCAAAGAATTTACCTCATCCGACGCGTCTTCCGACAGACACTCCCAAGCTCCTACATCCAGTTTGTAACGCCAAAAATCTGACAAGTCTTTTTCACCATCCCATCCTCCGAACAGATATATAGTACGATTACTGCGACACAACACCATCTGATGACCGGCCCGGCGATTTGGAACAACTCCTGCAAATGACTATTTAATCTTAGGGTAACGCTGATTACAACATTTCTAGTCAAATTAGCAAGGGCTAACCTTAGGCGAAACACAATAATGAATTAAATCGCAAATCGAACTATTCAGTAAGTAAAACCAATGTGAAAAATAAGAATAATACACAAATGTAAATGTTGAAAATATTCAAATGGTAGGTAATGAAAAGAAGGACTGTGTAAATATAAGTAGAGTGAGTAAAAAAAATTGATGACTTACTCGAGAACTCCTGCCTGTCTGCCACACTGTGTGCTGGGCAGTGTAGTAATTGCGGAAATTGCTTATATGTATTGACAAAACTTAATCTTCAGGTCTGGTCGCCCAGATGCTTGCACATGTCAATTGCGTCAGAATGAAATTTAATGCTTTGATTGAGGAGAATATGAAGTAGAAGATAACGATAAGTTAAAAGAATTTGAATTTGATCCCTCAAAAGGACCCATGTGGCGTTCCCTACAGGTTAAAGGAAATAACAACTGCAACAAATTACCTAATTGAAAAAATGTGCAATTGAGGTCATCAGCAGGAACTTGGGTAAGGATTCGCGTTTCGGCCCCTACTCCTGAACGCTCAAACTCACCCAAGCGGGGCCCTGCTATATGAAAGCAGCCTCGAAATTAATTAAATCAATGAAAGCACGCACAGTTATTAAGAAGCTGCTTAGCAGAAAAATATCCGTATTTCAATAAAGTTTCAATAGGGTACATAAGGTTGACCAAAATAGTGCCAAAGCTTTAGCTTAATAAAAGATAAAAATGCAAAAGAAACACAGTAGTCCGGGAGCTAGCGTGAAGTTGTGCAGGGAACGGGGTAGTACATAAAACTTTCACATAGCATAGTACACCTCTAACCTACTGCAAAACTTTGCGTCTGCCGGATCAGATCATTTGCTTTTAAGAAATATAGAGGATAACACAATCCTATGTATTTCCAGTGGTAAAATTGTGACATTTAAGGTGTTGACTCCATTTTTTCGAATTTTTGCTCATAAAAGTTACACAAATTGATATTTTGTTGAACTGGTTATTATAGAAATCATCCACAGATCATGATCTTTCAAATGAGTTGTCATTCAGTGACAGAGGATGAAGTAAAGTGTACAAACAGACACTTTTCGTTAAAGTATATCAACAATTTTCCTGAAATTTCTATGTTAAAATTTGCAGTTACACCAACGAAAAGTGTCTGTTTGTACACTTTACTTCATCCTCTGTCACTGAATGATAGCTCATTTGAAAGATCATGATCTGTAGATGATTTCTATAATAACCAGTTCAACACAATATCAATTTGTGTAACTTTTATGAGCAAAAACTCGAAAAAATGGAGTCAACACCTTAAATGTCACAATTTTACCACTGGAAATACATAAGATTGTGTTATCCTCTATATTTCTTAAAAGCAAATGATCTGATCCGGCAGACGCGAAGTTTTGCAGTAGGTTAGAGGTGTACTATGCTATGTGAAAGTTTTATGTACTACCTCGTTCCCTGCACAACTTCACGCTAGCTCCCGGACTACAGTGAAAGACTTAACATAGAATCTCACTAGAGTTTTAAGGAAAACCACACAATGTGCATAATAATCAATATTGCACGAGATCAATTTAAAAAATGAAGTTTTAGTGTCACTTCTCCCCCAAACTGGGGGCTTAGACGATGCTAACATAGTAGGACTCTTCTGGAGCGCTGTGTTACTTTTAGTCCGGATGCCCTTCCTGCCGACTTCCAATGACACTTTCGGGACTCTGTCCCATTCTGTCACAATGAAACATTCTGTCCCATTCTAACAATGAAAAACACATTTTGTCACAATTTATTTTGGTGTACAAGATTGTCACATCGGCCTATCCTTGCATTAAGACAGCATGTCACCCTGTGCATAATTGGCAAGACAAACAATTCCACGCATGTAATGGGCTCAGAAGGCACAAGATAAAATTACTTTTCACATATGGTATCATAATTATCCATACTATTATCACATTATATTCATCAATGAATGTTGAAAATATTCACTTAAACAAGTGCGAGAATTTAATGGAATATATCTTCATAACACTAAGTAGACCATTCAAATAACAAGCAAAGATGAATATCAAGAGATCAAAGTTGAATGTGCCTACCACATATGAGAATTCAGAACCAACTAAAAAGAAAAAGAAAGCAGATATTCAAACTATGGACAGCAAAAATGCTTTCTATTGCAACTCTAATTTTTAGGCATAGTATTCATACACACATCTGGAAATGATCGGAATGAGTTAATTAAGGAATACATGGATATGCATTGAGGTAGGAGCATTTCACCGTCCATCTTCGGATTCCCAGTGAAAATGACATTGATGTGATTCCTATGGTTCACAATTTGGACTCGTAGATATCTCAAGCTTGACATACTTCAATGTTCTGAGATGCATGGGCTATGTAGAAAATTATCATAGATTTAGAGTCTTTTACAGATCAAAATCTTGGATTTTTGATGTCATAGATTTTAGGTTGAGTAAGCCTACTTACTCAGTAACAATGCACCTTTCAAATGATCAGCCTAAATCTCGACGATTTAGGCTGGTGATTTGAAAGGTAATATATCTTTATTTCACACTGATGAAATGAGGCAGGAAATCATTGATTTATTGATCTTATCACTTATCAATCATACAGTGTAACAAAAAATTAACAAATGACAAGCTACATGCATCGGTGGTCGGGCATACGTGCATGTTTTCTGATGACAGATAGAACGATATTAAGCTAAAGCGAGAAAAAGTGACTACTTTGTCATTTTGCTTTCATTGAAGTCACCTCTTATGAACTGCCTTTAAAACGTTAGTTTTTTAAGGGAAATTTTCGATAAGTTTGAATGTTTCCATATTATCTATCAAAGTTGATAGCAATCGTGCAGTATGGTGTATACTCATAGGATGACGTAACTCCACAGAACACAATTCGTCCTCTATCATAAGCAGTTCTTTTCAAAATATGAAAACCTGCTATCTCGCCTGAAGGCACTGATAAACATCTTCTTTTCCACAGAATGTAAGGAACAACTGTTTCCGTCATTATAATCACCACTGACACACCACCAATATCGAGAGCATTTTTCAATGCAAGATTCAATGCTTGGAATATCATTGAGCGCCAACTCATTGTGCCCTCTCAAATATCGGTTGATATATATTTTATAACCAGAATCAGGATCGCATCGCAGACCAAAGACAGTATCACCCAGCTGTTTTTCTGGCATTTTACGATACTCGATTCGTTTAACTGAGCTGAGCATCAGTTTACAAATACCGCCACTAGGAGTATAATGACCACCGACACAATCAGAAACAAAATGACAGTTGGAAATGCATTCTGCGATGTTAATGCATTGGAAAAAGATTTTGTCGGAATTAAATATAGTGTACACAGGATCCATTTTAATGTCAAAGATCTTTGGTGTAAATTGAGTTGTCGGGCAGATGAAAATGCACAAAAAATGCCAAACTGTCAGATAGAGAGTTTCCGCTTCCATTCTTCTGTCAAGAATCAAGCGCATTGTGTGTTGTCAAATACCTAGAAAATTATAAATTACTTTCCAGTTGCCAAAGAAGATTAACTTTCAAAATTCAATGGAGTGCACGATTCAATTAATTTTGAAGTCACAACAATTCATACTTCCTCAAACAATACAATGATGATTTCTTCGCGTTGATAATCTCTTCTGCTAAGTAATCAAAATTTGCCAAAGAAGATTTGACAACTTTTTATGTTCTCTAAACAACAATTGGAGGAAAATCAATTAGAGAAAGCTCTAATTTCGTTAATGCATTGACTCCAAAAGAGGATGGCAATGAACGCGAGTATTGATAGTCTACACTGGGCTCTTACAAACTTGGTTTTTCGAGCTACCACATTTGACCACAAACGTGCAAGTATCCACAAAATCACGTATAAGATAAATCGGTGATGAAGAGTCAGAGAACTGAGAAGACATCATCAATACATCTTTTCCAGTATTTGAACCTACGAAGAGATATCGCAAACATTTTAGACTCAATAAATGTGCTGTATATAATGGAAAATGAAGGTGAAAGATTATTTATTGCTCGACGGACGATAAATGAACATTATCGTGCAATAAATATAATCGAAGAATTTATCGCTACATGGCTGCTGAAGTTTCCTATTGCACTGTTATTGCATGCAATGCATTCGTTGTATGGAGGCGCACATTTCAGGACACAGAAATAGGACAATTGATATTTAACATGGTCAAGCGTAGAGTTATCCTGAAGCACTTGCCAAAATATTTTGATTAACAGCGCTATGATTACGGTAAGGTAGCGTTTACTTCAATGGAACAATTGGTAAACCAGTAAATTGTTGTTTTCAGTCATTGAAATCGAATAATTATTATCAATGTTTACGGTATGAGGACGCTTAATTGGCGTTCTACCGGCAGCTCTGTTTCGAATTGAATGACGGTGTTGACAAGATGAAAAGATTCATTCAAAATCATTCGATTGACAGCTGATGAGCTGCTATTGTAGCCCTGAGATGGCTTGCTCACTTAGTACAACTGGGGTCGTGGGCCATTTCCGGAAAACCTCAGAAGACCGCTTTTTCACGATACTTACTCCAAGCCCGATACGAACTACTACCAATCTAACAAGTAAACTCGATGACCATGATACATGCTCAGTAGATTTTTTTAAAGTGATTATTTTATGGAAAACTGATTGATATTTAATCTCATCTTTCAGCTCACATGCGCAATGCATATCCAAAAATAGAAAGGAATGTTATCGAAAAATCATGTAAACATACACGTACAAGTTCTTTTGATTGAGAAGCATGGAACTGAAAGTAACTGGCCTAAATGCTCGGAATAGGATGAAACGCATGCATACATTTTGGAATCAGCAAATGCGGAATTAACCTTTTGGAAGAACTGCAACGATGCTGTTTTACAAAATACTGGCATAGAGAAAGCTAAAATTACAAAATGTAGAAAAGCATGACATCTAACATCTACGAATTCGATCAGCCGAGCGAAGGAACTAGCCTGGGATCAACCCTCTTGGCGACGACTGCTGAAAATCGTCTCATAGACATGAGATATTGACAGGCATGACATGTAATGAATGATGCAAATAAATCGCTTCTATACCGACTGTTTACTCAATCTTGACATTAATTTGTGCTTTATTGTTTTTTCTCTTTGTCTGATGCGATAATGCTGCTCCGGCTAAATGGAATCCAAGGCCTAATAGAAGCTGAATGGAAAGTAGTACCATGACATCCAGCAAGTAGGCCCATGAGAAACATGGTTAGCAGCAGATGTGTAAAATATGACATAGACAAAGATATGCGATTATGTTACTTAATTATCATGACTTATTATACGGGGAAAATCTTTTTTTATAAATAATAATTGATATTGGACATGATCATGTGAGCAACGGATCTCTACTCCCAACCCTATCATTTTTTCATGCTCTTGGACGAATCACGACACCCAATGAAATCCATTCCAAATTTCCAGAATTCCGGAGGATCTCATGCATGGTTTACATCCCAGTCGGAATATCAGACTATGCAATCATTTTCGTAAAGAACGGATGGAATTGTCATCTACCAAGCAGAGTGCTATAGTAAGTAAATACAAGCTGCTTCAAACCCATACGACATAATAACATGAGTGGGAGCAATGGGAGTGTCAGTCATTGGTTAGAAAATGGATCGATTGGTTGATTATTCATCCGCGTCTCTACTATTTCAATAATGCCGATTGTCGATGAGTAGTTGATTGGAATTTAATGCCGAAGTAATCATATTGAAGAAAACTATTTGGTGTGAATATATCTCCTATATTATCTCTTGCGAGCAATATTTTAAGTAGTCTACAAGAATCGAACTAAAAGAAATTGATAAAAATTCAAAATTAGTCAACTTTCTGTAGTACTAGACTAGCATCATAGCGATTTTGCATGGAATATCCATGGCCTCTCTTACTTGTTATTTTGTGTGCTTAACTATCATGAACTGACTTTTAAGTAAATCGGTAAATCGAAAACGTCGATTTTAGATTAATCTAGAATAATAATCGGCCGATTAGGAAACTGACCAATCGGTGAATCCCTAAATTGCGTTTTAGATATTGAGGCTGTAAGACGACATTCACAAAGTGCAATAAAATGAATGTCATTTTATTCTGAATCTGAATTTTGAGTTGTAGTGCACATGTAGAACTAAAATCAGAGGTGCATTCAAAGCATGCATAACCACTATCTCATGAGAAAGGAGGTTGGTGAAATATCGAGGACATTTAGTTATTTTCAGCAGTTTTGACTTATCTTTACTTTCTTTACAATAAACAAGGACACGGCAGCACGGCTAACAATGGTCCAAACTAGCATAGTGCATTCCTCGGCCATTCCGAGCCGCACAGATGTGCACCTGAAAGACGAAACGCAGCGTCTGCGACTGCTAAAGAATATAGTGCTTCATTATAGCATTCATTATATTCATTATAGCATCATTTCATTATATGCGAATGCATTTACGAACTGGCGCTGCAATCTTGTATGACTGCTCGCAGATGTCAAGCACGCCAGCAAATCTGCCATTCGCACAATGATAACTCCAATGAAACGCAAGAGGAGATGGAAATTTTCACATTGTCTTACCGTCAAACTTAGGAAAAATTCTTCGCCATGATAACTCATATGGATATGCCTCATCAGTCGCAAATAATCCATCTGAAACATCATGTCAATGCTTATCATCTCATGAATGCACATTAAGGGATATTCATCATTTCTCTCTTACTTTCGGACATCTCTACCAAAATAGATTCACATTGAGCGAAATCGGCTCGATCAACCTGAAGGAGAAATTATGAAGAACATATGTATCCTTAATGCAATGAATTTAACACTATAAGCTTTATGTCTATAAAATGGTCGAATTTATTTACTACAACATTACTGTCATCTCTCTAAGTACTCTGCCCTTTTCTATTGTCCTCTCAATGTGAAATGTGATTATTGTCCGGCTTTATATCCGTCTGAGTGACCCTAATTGTACCATTAACTGTGAATATTATAAAAGTTAGTTTTTCTAATCGAAGCCCAAGGTGATTCAATAAGCAAGAAAATGAGCTGCAATATAAATGTCTGAAACACATACCGTACTTCTCTGAATAAGGGACGCCCTCGAATAAGAGACGCATCCGTGAGAGGAAAAAATTGAATAAGAGACGCATGTACAAAAAATAGACTGCTATAGGCATATTACATGCAGGCTATTGTAATGTGGTAGCTACATCCGCCTGAGCGATTATTAGGCCTACTTATCTTAGTAAAATAAGTCAGTCTACTAGTAAATACCGGGTATCATGACCAATATTGTATAATATATAAGGCTTCTTGTTGTTGTACATGCAGTACATGCATGTTGTACATACGTACATGCAGGCCTACTTAAGGTTACTTCCTTTGCATTTGGAGTCATGTACCGGTCGGTAACTTTTGCTGTAAACACTACTTGATTATCGGTATTTTCGTTTCGGCAAATTCAGATCTAGTCTACAGTATAGTGGCCAACATGTACTGGTATATGAATGTATTAGATGAGTCTACAAGATATGCTACTACAAACCATAAAACTCCTTTAATTTCCAAAATATATGAATTATGATAAAGCGTATATATGTAAGAAAAATTACTGGCGAAATTTGCCCATGACATAGGCCTAAGTGAGGAATGCAAAGGTTACCTAAGAGAATAGTAGCAAAAAACTAAGACATCTTTTTCTAATGAAAGAATGAAAACTTGAACATTTGATAAATAAGAGACGCCCTTGAATAAGAGACGCCCCTAAATAAGAGACGCATCAATCAGGGATCTGAAAAAAATAAGAGACGCGTCTCTTATTCAAAGAAATACGGTATAGCTAAATTGGAACTTGAAAAGATGCATAATGACTATAATTTTAGTACAGTTCTAAAAGTAGAAGTCTTGTCAGATTTGTGCTCTGAAGTATCGACTTTTGGTTATGCTCAGCTTCGTGGAACTAACTGTTTTAATAACACCGACGTACTACCTCCTATGTTCGTACAGTTATAAGATATCAACTCGATTTCTCTAACTTACCGGTATAACATTTTGATAAGTACTGCAGAAAGGTCTGAATTGTACCACTTTTTTGCGAACATTTTGCATGGTAACTATAGACGGAATGAAACGGATTACAATTTGGATGATGTTATTTTCTTAAGTTTTGAATCGCTATTTAAGAACGAATCACAGCTGTATGAGCGAAATGAACACCACCATTAGAAAGTCCACACACTACATACTCGTATGTTGAATTGTGAAATTCATGAGATTCGTAGTGCTAGTTTATCATGATAGAAAGAGAGACGGTAAATTCCAAACACATTCGCACAGTTACGCACCACATACAATAGTTACTATTGTAATGCAATAAGACATAGTTTGAGACTTCATGACTGAATATTAACCACTGTAAGACAATTTGATTGTTTAATTCATGGAAAAAGTTTGCGAATATTGGGAGGGTAGCACAAGATTTGTGTTGCTAGATCCACTGGGATACAGATGCTTGAGTAGACGTACGAGGTGCAAAAAAAGGCGGAATTTTAAGAGCCCTGGATTCAGAGCAGTACTTTAGAGGTTGCGGAGGGGGCCGAACCGCCCCCGGACTATCGATGCGTCTCAGAGTCCGGTATGGATTTAGAGGACAATATATTGACGGCTAAAACAATTCCGTGAAACAATTGTGCTGAGACTATTAATCCGTACTAACCAGCGCAGAGTGAAACGATGAGAGGAGAGGATGTTCAACTTTGACGTCCGGCAAGCTGGCGCTTAGAGTCGAGAACGCATTTCGTAAATTTTCCTGTCGCAGCAATTTGAGGCAACTTCTGAATGCCTCCTTCTTCAGAAACTGAAAATTAATGTTGAGTTTCATTTAATATTCATGAATCGATTTGGATAAGCCAAAACCTTCAGAACAACACGATTCAAATGAGGAAAATTTCAGGCATTTCTGACGACAGCATGAATTTCATTAAAACCTTCGTTTGTAAAAGTCTCGGTGATTTAACCCTCGCCCTACTGCGGTGCTGTGACAAACACGCCCTGCTAGGAGGGGCGCTCAGCGCCTCCTCTGCTTATTTCCAAAACTAAAGATCGAAACTCAGAACAAAATACACCAAATGAAAGCTCTCATCATGGCGAGTCAGAGTATCATCATTGTTTTGATTTTCAAGGTCACCGTGGAGGTCAAATGTAAGGCCAAAAAGATGACTTTTTTACTATGGTTCAAAATTAATTTCACAATTTTAAAGTTTGAATTCACAACGTCGAAGTCTAAATAGAATCTACAAGGGACTTATCATTTTCTGCTCAAATTGACAAGAGAACACCTTCTTTTATAAATTGGAATAGTTTTGATATTAATAAGGACACTTGAGAACATTCAAAGCGAAAATAGTGCAAAATTCGTCAACTTCGTACATTCAAATGTTTGAAATCTCATTGTGACAAAAGTATCGAGTCGATGTTATTCAAAATTGGTGGAAAGCTGTGGAATACGTAGAAAATAAGCCATCTAAAATTTGGAGTTCGTATCTTCCTTCGCTCAGGAGCTATATAAACTTTTCGGTGAAGGGGGCGAAGGTTAAGTTTTGATTCAGGATGGGGCTGATAGTTCATAATGCATCAGGCACGAGGATGCCTTTAAAGCAACAAGGCGTCTATATGAGGAATGATGGTGCCAATTAGATAGGAGAGCAACTGAAGTAAAAGGGCGCCTATGAGACACCAATTTGAGCCTTGACATCGAATGAGGTAGTTCATAAGAGACCTAACAGCATTATGAAGATGGCGAGGCCAGCTTCATGCGATCTTAGGCCATCAGGTCGCCAATGTAGCACTCCGTTCGGTACATATGAAAAAGGAAGGCACCAAGGAGCACCAAGGCGGGCGCTTCATATAAGAATATTTACAAAGTATACTGAATGCACATTTCTTTCACAAGATCGAGTATAGGCTACCACTACACTTCAATTCCTTTAAACTTATTTCTACATAAAATTGAAAATATGACGTACAAGGAAATCCATGAAAGCAAGGTGAATCACATTCTTAGTGAATGGTGGATTTGTAATTACTTACTTGCCGATATCTTCTAATCTCTGCCGTCATATTGACTTCTCCTTCATTATATCCGTAAATCTCAACTGACCAAATTGATCGGATAAATGTATTACTCCAAGATTCAACCGGCTCTGTAAAGAAAGTAAGAAGGCATCAGCTGCTTGCACAAATATTTTCCATGATTTGCAATAAATACAAAATAGCGTCCACTAATTAGAAATACTACACATAGCCGGAATCATTGACATTGGATAGAATGTACTGTCAAGTCACAAACGAGTGGAGGTTTGCATGATAGAAATTATGAAAGGATGAACTCATTAGACCCGATAACATTTGATAATACGAGCGTATTATTAAAAATCAGCAACAACACCGAAAAGGATTAATATTATGGAAATCATGCAGACAAGTGCATCAAACAAGTGTCAGGTCGCAGTTTCAGTTGAATACAGTTCAATGACGTTTCACTGTAACTGTCTGATTAATAGAATCATGTGCGCAATTGTACATGCATCTGTTAATCAAACGGAAGATTGTGCGCACAACACGCACTGGCATGGAAAGCATCCGACAGAGCATTCATCTTGAGGTTTTACAGATCACATCGTAAATTAGGCTTCTATCACCGAAGGAATCCTTAATATCAATCTGGTTCCAAGATTAGACTGTCTAATCCGCAGTCGTAGAGAGTTTATCCGCCTCCACAAGCATTCGTTACAGTACTTGGAAGATGCCCTGACTAGTCATCCAACTCAACTATTATTCGTTACACTCCACATGCATTCACAAACAATATTTGAAGTTAATCCGCATCCTATCCGTGAAATATTAAGCTCTAGTGTCACTGCTTCCCCAATAGGAGCTGGGAAGGTGTTGCTGTCATAGACCTTTCAGGAGCTTTGTGACACTCAAAGCCGAGGGTTCTTTCCTGTTGACTTCCAAAGACACTTTCGAGGCTCGATTTCCCGACCAAAAGACTGCTACGCCAGGCACTTAACCTGTGTACCACTGAGACTGAGACCACCCCTTATATGTAAATCAACGTTTAATCCTGTTAGAAAGTACTGAAAGTCGGGCAAAAATGATAGTTCATGCACATTATCAAAGGAAGACATAGACACATTAGATATATCCATAATTGACAATGTATGATTAGTAGCCAAAAGTGCAAGGTGGTTTAGTAAGTTCGGTCTCACTTCAGTCTTCAGAAGTGTGTAGTACTTCACTGTAAGTTGATATCTTGGACATTTTGGGAAAACCAGTGGTGTGGAAGCGGAAGCGATCGTTCTCATTGGAAGCCGATGCCCAACGATCGCTTCCGCTTCCAAAAGTATCATGATACTAATGACTGACGCAATTCGTGTGTCAGGGCGAGGCGAGGCACTTCTGACTTTTGACCTTAAGTCTTGATATGAGTTCAGTAATAGTTGTCATATCTAGTGCTTACCCTATTACACCTAATTGCAAATTGGCAACTGTATTACTAAATGTAGTTACTTCCAATTTCCTCATTATGATGAAAACGAAGGTGTATTATCTCAGAATACTGGCATTCGAAATCATAAATCTCAATATCATCTTATCAGTGACAACTTAAAACAATGCGGATTGGTGTGTCTTGAGGCAATTTCATTGGATGATAGCATTAGATATGACTTCGTTTTCTAGGAATTTTTAACAGCTCCTGAACATTGAAAAGAAAAGGTTTACAGTAATCAATAGATTTCTAGATTTCAATGAAACTTTCTCAAACAATCTCTAGGTCGTTTAATATTTTTTATTTCGCACGTGTTGGGAAAATGTGACGCTTTTATTTCACAATTTCCCAAAGGTCAAAATTTTCAATAAATTTGAAAAATATTAGTGAAAAAACGCATACAAGTTAGCTAGGGTTTACGAGAGAAAGCTCATGGAGACTGCGAAGTGTTAACATCAGAATCTATGACTCTTAAAAAATGTGGAAAATGAACAAAAAGGGGCTCGAAATAGGGAGATGTGGAGCCCATGTCCGGTCTCCAATAATTGGAAGCGGAAGCGAATAAAAATCAATCGCTTCAGCAGCCCTGGAGAGAACACTCAATTTATACATGATACCGCCATTAATTTGAGACTAATGGTCTTTCGGGTAGTAGCCTATAAAGAAAATGTTTATATAAATGGTCATTTGTTTAGGATAACAATTTTGTTCAAGTACTGGAAAAGTTGGCGAAACGCAAGAATATAAAAGTGTTTTCCTTTGATAAGGGGAATGGATTGGTGATAGTCAACTCATTTGAGTACAACAAAAAAAATGAGTGATATTTTAAAAGACGTAACTAAATTCCAAAAAATTGAATATGATGAGGATGACATTCGCAAACATCCGACAGTAACCGAGGAAGGCAGATTGTATCGTTACATTTATAAGTATTTGCGTAGATATATTGATGAGAAAACGTACAAGTTTATTAGTCCTTCTGGCAGTGAGCCCGGTAGGCTCTATGGTACTGTGAAAGTGCACAAAGATAACAAACCTATGAGACCAATAATAAGTACTATTGGCTCTGCAAGTTACAATTTGGCTAAATTTTTAGATAATCTAATAAACCACATATAAATTCGAAACATATGTTGAATTCTACCTCTCACTTGATAGAAGAAATTAATAAAAATCAAGAACTTTTTCATGACAAATATATTTTAATTAGTTATGATGTTGAATCACTGTTCACGAACATACCTGTAAATGAAACAATTGAGCTGGCGGCAAATTTAGTCTATGATAAGAATTCAACTAATAAGCCTTTGTTTGGCAGGGATGTATTTAAAAAACTGTGCCTGTTTGCCACGAGTGGTCAATTTTTATTTAATGACCAAATGTTTAAGCAGATAGATGGTGTAAGTATGGGTTCCCCCCTTGCTCCTACACTCGCAAATCTATTTTTGTCACATATGGAACAAAATTGGATGAATGAAGAATGCAGTCCACTTTATTACGCAAGATATGTAGATGATTGCATTTGCGTTTTTGATGATATAAAGAAAGTTGAACGGTTTCACCAATTTTTAAATAGACAACACAAAAATTTAAAATTTACTGTAGATATTGGAGGCAATAGTATAGCATTCTTGGATGTTAAAATAAATATTACGAATAATTTGGAAACTAGCATCTTTAGAAAAGAAACGTTCACAAATGTGCTATTAAATTTTGAAGCAAACTGTCCAAGAGCGTGGCACCGGGGTCTGGTTATTGGAATGCTGAGTAGAGCATATACGGTAGCCAACAATTGGAATATATTTCATGATGAAATTGAGAAAATTCTGAAAATTTTTGAATGCAATTTTGTTCAAAAAAATTTGCTTCGTCCTACCACGTACATTTTTACAGTAATATGTTCAACGTAGTTTTCCATTGTTGCACATCGCAATTTATTTTCTAACATTATTTGATTGCAGTTAAGTGTTTGGTTAAGTGTTGATAAACACATCCATATTCAACCATGATTATTGCGAAGAGAGAAATCGTTTCTTAAAGCAGTGTTAGCACAGAGATGTGCTGCAAAATAAACAAAACTCATTCCTTTGATACTGGTCTAAATTTTCCAATGCAATATTTGATCCGTAAAAAGTATTTTTTTGTTTGAGAAGCCATCTATATAGTAGCTACATTTTAGTGAACGGAAAGTAACTGAATTGAAAGTTTAGTTGAGAGTTCAACAGTCGAAGCATGTGCATGCTCCCATCCATGGATATTTTCCATAATATCCGCTTATATCTCATCGCATCGTAACTCGACCGCATCATGATTTTAGTTTCCTCATACAAATTTCAAATCTTTTAGACTTTCCAATGAACGTTCTATGTAAAAGCTTGAATCAAGTTATGATTTTCTGTAAAACTTGACATCAACAGTTTTGGTTTCACCTTCTCCCAACTTAGCTTTCTAAAGTAATTTTTTATCTTAAATAAAAAGCACCTCCCAACGACGGATCTTTTTTACCTTTGATATATTTAAATGATTTTGAATCTGCGATAGACTCAGCTCAACAAATCTGCATTAAGATGATATCTGTAACAGGGATGCGGAATCCTATCATTTTGATAGGACTCCGACTCCGGGTGGCAAGTATATATAGCCTAGTTTTTTGAAAAAAATGGCAACCTAGATCATAGATCATTATAGGTTTACCTGAATTAATCTTTACTGATCATTGCTGTATCAAATATCAATCATTTCCGATGAAAGTTTATCAAATGTCGCTTTAAATTGGATGCATGCGACTCGCTTCCTCCCATCTTGATGTGTGCTTCACATAGTTTTTCTCCAGTCTCTACCAGGCAGGAAAATCCCCATCCTTCTCTAAAAAATATGAGTACACTTTCGATTTTAATATGCGCTTTGGAGGAGAGATCACACACGATTAATGTGAGGGTAAGAGGCAATGTTATCAAACATAATTGGTATTTCATTTTTATCTCTGACGTGACCTCTGGTGCCTATGTGTGATCGAGGCTAGGCAGGCTTGTCTTCTGTACTAAATCACCGAGTGAAAAGACAATCCTTTTTTCGCTATTACGGTTCACTCCCTCAACTATTACAAGCTTTGCATGCAACAGTATCTCTGTACTTTTGTTTGACGGAGAAATTTGACATCATAAAAGTAACAGCTACGCACGAGGATAAATAATTTGTTTGTATTATATTTCGGGTCTAGTTATAGGCCGGAGTCCAGAGTCCTATTGTTTGATAGGACTCCGACTCCGCATCCCTGATCTGTAATGGCAATCATCTTGTCAATCGCCGTTTTCGAAATTTTGTGAACAGCTTAAAGTTGTACCCAAAGGCTTCAGAATTCCAATTAAGATAGCAAAAACTCTTGTTTCCAATGTTTTGAATAACAAATGGATATTGATGCTTCAAACTGAGTTGCAAAAAGTCTTCAGAAAATATTTTGAACGCTAAAGCTATCAGTTAAAAGACGAAAGTAAAAGATGCCATCGGAGCACTTACTGCGACTTAAAGTGAATAAACTTTCCTATCTAACGAATTTACCATTCCAAGAAATTCATTCACGGATTTTCGATGAAATTGCATCTAATTTTGACAATCCTAGTCGACCTCGAAATCGCCGTTTCAAACGCAATCGAGTATTAATAACTCAAATCCAACCAGCCGATGAGGAACTTAGTAAGACAGTTGTCTCTCTAACTTCACGTGAACTGACTGATGAAGAAAAAGTCGTCTTCAATAGGGACTAAATTTTTTCAATTAAACCTATAGAATTCAATCGATATGACTTGCTCAATAGTACGAGTTTATTTTGCTCAAAGCCATTACCTCTTGATCAATCAAATGCTACTAAGGCTTTTACAGAATATTCAAAGAAAGATACATAAAACATCAAGGTAGCGCGAACTCAGAGCAGTCTTAATCAAAATATAATAATGATTATGCAAGATTTAAGAAATTAGTGAAGTATTATTATCAAACCTGCAGATGCAGGTCGTGCTGAACGTTGCCGCTTCGGGTAAGACAGACTGCTGTAATGAAGTCTACCATCATTTGAATGACACTATCACATGTCGTCATGAATCAACTGACTAAACCAAACAAACTGTTTTAAAGAGATTACTACAGAATCAGATCGACTTATCCAGCGAGGCAAATTTTCAGTTTAAGTATTGAATAAAATGGAACCGCCAACTGAGCCAAGAACTTCGATTTTCTGTTTACCCTCGAAAATTCACAAAAATATCTCCCGTGTTCAGGTCGTCCAATTGTCTCATCATGTTCTAGTATATATCTTAGTTCCTACATCGAATCCCATATCAGACCCTTAGCACAGAAAATAAATTCTTATGTCAGAGACACTGCGGATTCTATACAAAAGTTGCGAAGAATTGGTGTCTCGGTGACCGATACTTATATTCTGGTGACTGTAGACGTAGCTTTGAATAAGCCTACTAATATTGCAATTGATCATGGTTTAAAAGCAAAGTGTGAGTGTTTAAATAATGACCACAAATGTTCTTTTCACAGTCCCAGCACACTGATGCGTCTTGCTCGCTTGGTGTTGACTAATTCCAATTCCATAATAATTTTATCACAAATTCAAGGGACAGCTATGGGAACGAAAACGACACCTACCTACACTACAATTTTAATGGATTGGCTAGAAAATGAAATCTCAACCAATGCAACGATGACGCCGTTCGCTTGGCGGCGATACATCGACATTATTAGTGTATGGACACATGGATGGAATACTCCGTGTTCAAGCCAAGGTGAAACTTTGGAGACCTTTATTGTTTCTAATAAAGATATTGGCTGAAAAAATATTCTGCTTTCTGTCATTATGATTATTAACATTGAAACTTATATGAAATGGATGGAATACTATAAAATAAATTCCAGCTTGAGTGAGAAACTTTTATCCAACTATCAAGATCTCTTTTGAAAACAGTGAAACAGGTGTGAATTTTCTTGATACATTGATGATAAAGACCATGTGGTCTCCGTGGCACAGTGGCTAGTGGCTTGGCTGCCTAGCTTTCTTTGGAGGTCGAGCCCCGAGGGGTCACTGTGTGTACTGAAAGGTCGACCGGACTAAAATACCTACAACTACCTTAAGTCTCACTATGTAAGTACTCGCATGGTCAGTAGTAGAGTATTGTAGTAGTGAAAAGTAGTGACGTAAAAGCTTCATTTTTTCATTGATGACAAAGAATGATCGTTCTATTTAAACAGATTTATACATAAAACCTACTGATACAAGGCAGTAGTTACATTATGATTCACGCCATCTTCCAGAATAAAAAATTCCGATTGTATATTACCAGACTTTGCGAATTAGTCGGATCTGTTGGGATGCAGTCAAGATCAGACTTCACTTACAAGAGCTTGCGACGTCTAGTTCTAAGAGGCTATCCTGCAATTGAGTCCAGCAAAACATAAATAAAGCAGGGATGCGGACTCCTATCATTTTGATAGGACCCAGACTCAGGGTGGCAAGCATATCAGCCTTAGTTCTGGCAACCTACATTATAGGCTTACCTGAGCCTGATTTATGTGATCATTGTTGTATCAGATCAATCATTTTCTATGAAAGTTTACCGACTTTGCACATCACTTTTTGGAGTGTGCTTCACATGGTTTTTCCAGCCTCTACCAGGCAGGTAAATCCCCATCCTTCTCCAAAAAATATGAGTACACTTTCGATTTCAATATGTGCTTTGGAGGAGAGATCACACGATAAACGTGAGGGTAAGAGGTAATGTTCTCAAGCAATATAGCATTTCAGTTTTGTCTCTGACGTGACCTTTGGTGCGTAGGTGTGATCGAGGCTAGGGTGGCTTGTCTTCTCTACTAAATCACCGAGTGAAAAGACAATCCCTTTTTTCACTATCATGTTTCACTCCCTCAACTATTGCAAGCTTTGCATGCACTGCTGTCTCTGTACTTATGTTTGACGAAGAAAGTTGACATCAAGACAGTGACAGCTATGCACGAGGATAAATAATGTTTGAATTATATTTCGGGTCTACTTATAGGCCGGAGTTCGGCAAAAATGATAGTACTCCGGGACTGCGAATCCGCATCCCTGAAATGTAGCATTGCAATTGTATGAACATAGACTATTTTCAAAAAGAAGTCCTTTTAATGAAAGAAATAAATGCATCTACTTTGTTGCGAGCCATCATTCATCAATTTATGATAAAATCAGATGTATCAGATGGGAAGCTTCCTTCTAGGATAAAGCAGTTTCTTGTTTAATCAAAACTGACAGATAATCCGACACAAAGAATTAACGTATGTGATATTACTGTTGCTTGTGGTTCTAAACGCTGTAATTGTAAAACCTGTTATGTTTTTCAACTGATGACTCAATCGTTTCTCCAGTATCTGAACTATCATATAGAATTACTGCAAGCAAAATTACTTCTCTTCACTTCATGGCGGATGTTGAGGCAGTTATCTTACCTACAGTTGAAACCGGTCGAAGACTTTTTTGTACATCATTATTAAATAGATTTGAAAAGACGCTTAATTTTTTCAACTACAGCAGTTACTTGAATCGATGATCGAAGAGTAATTTTTTGGGGTTTTTGGAGGGAGTCTGTCTGCTCATTCTTATGGATAAGATACTACACCGATGCTGTAAAAATTCATAGATACTTTTGTCATATTTAAGGTCAGATGTATGAACACTTATTCATTAAACGGAAAACGATGATGTGATAGGATAATTTTTCGATGCGATGCATGAATAAAATGAAAGAAAATACATGTATTTCATAATGACAAGATGCTAAAAAGTTTTTCGCATTTCAAGACTGAATGTAGGAAGACCCATGGCGTGCATGAAAGAGATCTGATGGCATGATTGAGATTTCAAAGCGAAGATGATGTATTGAAAGAACCAAAATACTGAGATATTGGGCTATTCAAATATTGTTTCGAACCAAAACATCGAGTTATTGTAGTTGCGAAAAATCCCTAAAGATAAGCGTAGAACCTGAATATTTTAAGAGAAAATCACAAATTTTCGGTCGAAGTCTTCATAAACTGAAAGCACTTGATGAAGGGTTCTGTCCAGTCGAATATTTGTGATTTTCTCTTCAATGCATTCGAGTGCTACGCATATCTTTTGAACTTTTTTTAATAATGCTAAAGGAACAACTATCAAAATATAAAGTCATTTGAATGAGAGAAGACCTACTTACCAATTTTTATATAATTACAGGGTACTAGCCGCCCATTTCTCTGACGACGGAACGTAAAAGCTTCAGTCATGGAATTTTTCTTCAAATTTCTGAAATGTTTTGAACTTATGAAACAAATATATCGCGTAGCTTGAGAGCCATGAACTCACGAATCAAGAAGAAGTGACAATTTATTTTCCTCAAGGCCACCATACACTCGAACACTTTTCAAATTCAGTGATTCGTCACCCATGAACTTCCCGAAGCGGATATGCTCCACCAGTGAGGGCTTATTGAGTTTCACAATGAGATATTGAGGAGAAATAGAAGCATCCGTACACCAACGGGACATGCGATTACTTGGTCGATGTTCCATGATATTCCTGGAAAGCGACCAAACACTAGGTGCATAGGGTTGACACTTTCAGGCAAAATATCATAAAATGCCTTAATTTGCCTCTTTTACTTGTTTTTTGGTTTGAAATGTTACAAATGCCTGAAAGCACTGGTCTAACATAATAATACACAAAATGTGTCTGTTGTATTTACTATTGTATTTTTCAGTTGTTTTGTACTTGTGCGGCTTCTGATTTCGTTCGCCTGTAAAGAACACGAAGAATTTGCGCTCTATGGAAGGGGAAAAATTGTGCAGACATTGTGGTCAACAGCACAGAGATAGTATAAAGCTCATGGAGACAAAGGTGACAAGTGCGAGATATGTTGAACAGTGTCGTTTGGCCTGCCACGAAAGTCTACGAGAGATTTCCGCGAACTTCGATAGTAGAGGTGTTACCTGTAATAGCACAGGGTTTCCGCGGTTTCCAAGGATAGTTTTTCCAGGAGGTTTACATAATTGGATTTACAAACGGATTTTACATAATTCGTGATATACCAAATGCAAGTTCTTTGCATTACATATGCGAGGGATACAACAACTGATTGTACAATAGCTTTAACGTACGTTTCCACTTCAGTCTTAAAACGAATCCCGAATGAATATGACCAGACCTTAAATTCATGAACTCAGGTCCTACTAAATATTTACATTTCATTTTACATATCATTTCAGGCACTCGGAGTACGATGTCCCAGTGTGGCTCAAAGGCACCGTTGATCAATCGGTCTATCCATGAAAACTCGTCGGTATTACTAAATTCACAGGCCTCACAGCAAGTAAGCATGCACAAATAGAAGAGTTAACTTGCGATGGTCTATCATTGCAAAAATAGGAAAATTAAGATGTCTCCTTAACTTTTCTGTTTGCTATTTACTATTGTCTTGAAGCTTTGTTCCTTTCTCTAAGTGAATTGAAATAAAATCAGATTTAAATATTTTTAAAGAAGCGATGCCATGAATTTCTTTAAGATTTCTGGGATTCGACAAATGGCCATCGAATTCTTTCATCGAGGATCGAATGAATACCCAAGAAGCAATGGCTGGGAAGACAAGCATCTCTGCGATTAAAGTAAGTTTGCACAAACTCCAACTCATGAATTTTGATCTGTGCCATAAACACCATTGACTATAAAGCTTGAAACTGAGGAAAATTCGGACATTGCTATTCAACTGACGTTGATTTGATTTCTTGCGGCATCGATGTCTATTTGTGTCAGAGAGTGTAAAACACAAATTCATAAAGGACTGTGAGAAAGCTATAATTCAGGTCGGTAGTTGTGGTGTATGGGCAGAGTAGACTCGCTGAACTATTATTGTGTTCTTGCATGAAGCTGACCTATATGTCCCTCTTCGTGATTCAAATTTTCGAAGTGGAGTTCTTGATAGACACAAAGTTGCAAAATGAGGGAATAATTAGAATGCGTGAACACTAAGGCGGAACTCGATCCTCGACCTACGTATGCTAGAAGGGAGAAATTCTCAAAAAACACGAGCGGGAAAAGAAAACGACATTTCATATTAACTAGCTTTTTAAAACAAGTCCTTCATTCTGAGCAGAATCCTGATAACATAAATTCTCCAATAATAGGAAGGGGAAAGGGAAACGTTGTACATTGAATCGAGAGGGAATTATTTCTCCAAAACCAAGAAAATGAAAATACAACGTCGAGGAATTAACGGTAGAGAAAAAATTTGCTACAAAAAATAGAAGCGGAAAAGAAAACGTCAATCCTTCTGACGATCAATCGAAGCACATGGAAGTCTCTCAATCAGAACAGAATCCAGATAGAAAGAATTGAATTGATTCGAAATAGGAGAGGGAAAAGGAAAACGTCGAGAATTTGATGATTGAGACAAGCCTGCGCAGAATCTTGATACAATAAGCTGGTGCAATACTGATGGAACATGTAGGTAGAAGAAAGCTCAAGGCTTTTAACGTTTTCAAAGCAAGTCTTTGATTCTGCCCATACAGAGCAACTGAAGGAATTCATACCCAAAAAGTAGGAAAGTGGAAAAGAAAACGTCGACCATCGAATGATCAAGACAAGTCTGTCAATCTGCCCTGATATATCTGGATTCGTGAAAAAGAAAATGACGCTATAATTCTAACATTTATCTTTCATTCGCCACCAATAAAGTGCGGCTCATTTGAAAAGTTCCGAAAAAATCCGAGTAGGTAAAAGAAAGCATCGACCATTAGATGATTGACGAATGTCTCTCACTTTGCCCAGTCATGTCCCAAATTAGAATTTTATCAGAACTTTTGTCAATATTTGAAGGCACCAAATATATTCGCCCATTTCAAGGGCTTCGACAGTTGTCGACCATAGAATGATCAAGACAAGTCTCTCACTTTGCCCAGATATATGTGGGTTCGTGAAAAAGAAAACGACGCTATAGTTCTAATATTTATCTCTTACTCGCCACCAATAAAGAATGGTAAATTTGATAGGTTCCGAAAAATAGGACAGGACAAATTGCTAAAAATAGGAAAAATAGGAAGTCTGTGAGGCTGGAGTACATGGATCGTAAAATCAAGACTAATTATCTGATAAAAATTGACATGTTTCATCATTTCAAATCCATATGTTCCGGCATTCAAAATGTTCTCCAATACACGAGCTGTTTCTCTTATAGACTACGGACTGCAATAAAAAGAGCTTTAATGAAATTACCTGAAGTCAATGACTTTGACGTCTTTAAGATGCATAGCTGTAAAGTTCTTTCACTATAAATACAAGAGTGTAAATGAATTCATCACATTTACTTTGTATGAATAGAAAAATGTCATCAAAAACTTCTATTTATCTACCACAATCAAAAAAATTCCGGGAGTTTCCAGAGCCCTGGAAAACCGTTTTCGAAATTTCAAGAGTTTCCAGGAGCGCGGAAACCCTGATAGCAGGATGTGAAGGCAAGGTGACGCAGCCAATGCAGACGTCACTTCGTGCATTGCGGGTAGCTAAATGCGATGGAAATTTAGTTGGTAGCAGTGATGGGGAGCTTCGCAAATTTTTCGAAGTTCTAAAGGGGCTATAAGGTATGAGTGTCAGCATTGTCGGTGGAAGAGCATGTTTATTCAGTTTTCACAAGAAGCTAAGTTTTGGAGAAAATTCATTAGGCGATGTGTTATGGAAGCGGAGAATTATGTCGACTTGCTTCATCTATTGTCTACTAAACACTGGTTACGACGAGCATTCTTTATTCACTTAAAAGCATTTCTGCTGACGACAAGGAGATTTTCTGTTGGCAATTTGTGCAAGGTAAGTAGATGTTGTTTTCTATGACAGCTTCTTATCATATTTGAGTATTTTTATTTCAATATTTTTTTAGATGATTATATCATATTGAGAATCTATGAGAAGCAAATCTTGTGCCATTCCTTCTTGCTTTCAGAGTTTCTTAAGTAGCTAGAAAAAGTTGTTATCTATTCATTTTCCTTTAGAGAATCAGCAATCAATTTACATGTAGTATGATTTGTTGTAAGTTAAAAACTACAAATATACAGTTATTTCTATTGCTATAAAAATGCCGAAATTTTGCTGCCACTTGTCTGCTTTTTTGCTGTTTTTTAATGCCTGAATGAGTTAGCCCCAGTTATTCATTACATTCGTACCAGTAAAACAAAGGTGTTGTAAGTTACATGTAAATCTAATACTGCGCCCTAGTGCAAAACTGTGTCACACTCAGGAAATCATGATTTTCATTTCAAAATATGCTTATAGCCTTTCGAGAATTGCATGATCTACTTCGTGACACTTCAATATCCTTCCTGCTGTAATCACTCGTTATCGAAACGAGAAACCCAGTCCCTTATTATCGGGAATGCTCTTATTTGCAGGTACAGCTTCAACATGCTTTTAGTTAAATTCTCTCTTAGATCACTTGTCGAATCTTCATGGGGACTGTGAAATGTTTTTCTTCGATAAGTATAGGTCAGTTCGCACGCTAGATTATTCAAATGTCATCCGGTAGAAAGGGGATTGAATGAATTGAAAACTTATGACGAGGACAAAAAGAAAAAACAAATCATCTCTCTTAAAAGAATACTTGCACAACATAAAGCCCTTCTGTCCATTCTTCTTCAGCTTGTCGCCTCTGCAAATCACAGCCATCCATCTATCTAGGTCGCATCCGCAATGTGCAGTTGGTGCACCATCTTTCTCCACCTTTCTCTGCTTTTCGTTTTGTTATTGATCTCCTCCAACGACAGTCCAGCCTTTGATGTTCCCCATCCATACCTGACTTTGTCTTCCTCTGGCCTTTTTACCTTCAATTTTCCCCATTAGTACTATTGACAGGATTCCATTCCTTCGCGTTAAATGCCTCATGTACTTCCATTTCGCCTTGCCGATGTTGTCCAGCAAACAACTCGTCCTTCCGATCTTCCTCTGGGTACAATTGATGTTCAGCTTGCGCCTATAGTACCACGTCTCAAACGCGTTTATCTTTTTGACGTCAGCTTTTCTCAAGGTCCACATTTTGATCCATACCTGAACATTGAGCAGACGTAGCATTCCATCATCCTGAGTCGGATGCTGAGGCTCAAATGTGAATTTGACACGAGCCCTCTCATATCCGCAAATTGGTATTTTGATCTGCCAATCCTCCTCCCCAATCCCTGTTCTGCTTTCCCATTATCTGTGACACAGGAGCCAAGATACACAAATGATCTAACTTGCTCCACATTCTGTCCATTTACGGTCAGGGAGATGGACTTAAATTGGTCCTTGGTATTGCCTTTGCCCACTATCATGACCTTTGTCTTGGCTGGATTGATTCTCAGTCCGTAGTGAAGACTGGTGTCATTGACAATTGCGAGAATCCTCTGCAAATCATCCTTATTCTCAGCTATCAGAACGGTGTCATCCTCGAATCTAATATTGTTTATTCTTTTTCCTCCCACATGTATTCCAATATTTGATGTTCTCTCTTCGCAGTCTCGGAAAATCCATTCGCTATACAGATTGAAGAGACTTGGTGACAACACAGCCTTGTCTGACTCCTCTATTGATCTTTGCGTATTCCGTAACATCGCTTCAAATCCGGATTGCTGCTCTCTGCCTCCCATACAAATTTCTGATCAATTGGACATGTTCTTTTCCTAACCGATACTTGTTCAACACCTCTATCATTTTTTCGTGTTGAACTTTATCGAATGCTTTCTCGTCGGCAATGAAGCATAAAAACTAAGCATCTTTCACATAGCATCCTCAAGGTGAATGTGGCTTCACGAGTTCCAGGGTCTGAGCGAAGTCCGAATTGTGCTTCTCCAACTTCTTTGTCTATTTCTCGATGCAGTCCTTGGTTCAGGATTATTTTTAGAAGCAACTTAATTCCATGCGACATTATACTGATAGTCCTATAGTCGTTACATTTCACTGCTTTAATTTCTTGAGCAGGACGACTAACACTGATTTTCAATAGTCTTGTGGCATCTGCCCCAAGCGTAGGATGTTATTGAGAAGGCGTAGCAATTTCTTTTTTCCTGTCTGTCTTAATACTTTAAGCATCTCAGCGGCAACACCGTCCTCACCGGTCGCTCTTTTCGGAAGGCATTATCTTGATTGCATGCACCATTTCGTCCATAGTGATTTCCGGAACTTACTAATCATCTCTGGTCTCTGGCATGCTTTCGCTCTTGTTGTAGTCAAACAGTTCCTCGATATATTCGAACCATCTCCGTTTCATGTCTTCTGCTTCGTATAGCATATTTCCATTCTTATCCACAATTCCTCCTCCTGTCGTACAGCATCTTCAGCCTGTTCCAAGGTCTGGAAATCACAGATTCAGACTACAAGAAAGTCATAGGATACGTCTTGATTCTAATCCTCCTATACCTAATGATCCGAGGCTATAAGGAACGGTGCATGATTACCGGTACCAATGTGGTGAGTGCCGATGTTTTAATCGTACTTTCGTTTTAAGTCGAACCATGTTAAACCGAATGAGATAGACAGTTTCGAAAGCCAAGCCTGCAAAAAGCCTGTTACCTGACTGAGTTATCGTTTTTTTTTCTAAACGATTACAAATAAAGTTTTGTTATCTTTACTTGTCCTTCGACCTTCCTGTCTGAAGATTTAGATGCCTATATATACAGCGGTACCGTAATCATCACGTCCTTCACACATCTTAAGTGCCATCATGGTTGTTCCTTGTAGATAAGATACCCACGTGCCTACCCAATAAACTAAGCTGTGCATTCATCATTCAAAATCAGTAAAAATTCCAAAGATAGTCAGTTTGAACTGACATTTTTCAAGAAAGCATTGCTTTCGGAGCGGTGGAGATGGGTCAACTATTCTTCTAACCAAGTTCAGTTGCAACTTGAAATACTGACAGTGCTACGTACATCTTGTAAAACAAGTTTATGATATTTAGAATGCTTCATGAGATTAAGTTCATATTACGCTCCGAGCTTTGCTCATAACATGCAAGTTTAGCAAAATATTCCAATTGATGTAATATTTTATATCTAAGATAATCTAAATTCAGAAAGAAAAGATGTTTACACATTTACCAACAATAATACTTACACAATCACGAAAAGATTGGTTTATGATATTCTTCAACTGTACTCAGAGATTTAAAAATGCAATTCCTGATCCTTTCACTTTATTTATGAGAAGTAAGCACACAATGCCTGTCTACCGCTAGTTTCTCGCCAGCCTACCTACTATCACCTTACCTTCATCCGTGCAACATATTTCTAGGTCCCACGCGCAATTTATCAAGCGCATGACACAACGTATCAAAGCTACGAAATAAAATCAGGGGTAATAACAACTGATCTTATGCCAAAGCGCGTCAATGTGTGATAAAATTGAGAGGCATGATGATCGGTTGACACCTGACATCATATACCGGGAAAGCGGACCGGCTTTTATTATCAACTCTGCTATGGCTTCACACGTAATACAAAATTGAACTCTCATTATTCAAACGCCTAGAAAAAAATCCAATGCGATAAATCTACCATAGAAAGGCAACCTTCACTGAAAGCCAAAAATCAGTGTTGACGATCGCGGGGAAACAGACAATGAACGAAGAGTAAGAGGGTAGTTCGACGTTGAAAATCGGATTTGGTGATGCTCACTCAGGTGTAAATGGGTGCCTAGTAGATGAGGCTTTATGAATCTCGTAGACCAACTGCTTCGATTGAATCCTGTAGCGCTTGCAGTAAACAGCATCTTCGATCGATATTTCATCAGCCATTTACAGTTTTAGAAAATTTCAGATTGTCTCGTGATAATGTGAACGATTTCAGGGCATCGCACTTCTTATTATAGTGTAAATAATTACATACTACTAAGGAGTAAAATAGCAAGTAGAGTGATTAATCCATTGCAATCATTATGATACATGTCTAAAAAGTGATCTGTTCTCAGCTGATAAAATTGAGAAGCGATTGCTACTGTTACATAATATCCCAAATAAGCGAACAGCTAGACCATGAGCTAGACATTTGCGAATATAATCTGGATTTTCTGTGATGCAGGCATTCATTATGCAAAGCATTTGAATAAGCCTTTGATGACCATATTGATTCAATCAACACAACGGCTTAAAGCTATATTTTCATTTTAATGACAGAAACAGGATTTTTCAATGGGCTGTTCATTAACTAATAGTCTGCCGACAGAAAGTAAAATCGATTGAATATTCTGCCGGCAGAATAATCAGCTTACTTAATTAACGAACTTTATAACAGAGACCGATTGAATATTCTGCCGGTTTCGGTATCATACCGTCGCTCATTGAATCGTCTGAATATTCTGCCGACAGAATATTAAATTGGCATAATTTTCTGTCGGCAGAATTGTTGTTGACGAACAGCCCCATGGAGAATACTTAAAGCAACCGGGATTTGATTGAACCCATATTTCCATAACTGCCACAGCATTGCTTGTTGAATTTCAAAATAACGAAGCTTTTCTTCATTCATCATTAATTTTTGACATGTGGCGAGAGCAATTGGGTTCAAGACTAAACGAATATTGTATATATTGATGAAAAACTGCAGTATTCAGCAGGGCATAGTGCCACTCAAATAATTTGTTTTTCTTTTGTTTGTGAGCAATGCATCTAGGTAGAATTCTTGAAATATATCTACTGGCAATTTCTTGTATTTAGTTAGCAAGTCCAAACATCCTAGAATTTGTCTAGAAAAACAATCCTCATGAAAATGAGGAGGGGAGGATGGTTTCACAGTCAATTAATAGTTCATTGAATACGCATTCCACCATGTTGCTTAAGCAAATCATTAAGACTCTTTAAATTTAGAACCGTGTGTTAGTTGAAGCAAGTGTGTGATTTGTCGGAGAAAGCGCTCCCATCTTCATTTTCTGCTTGTTGAAATTGATGTTTCTGTAGAGCACTTGTTCATCTTCATCTAGTCGCTGTCAACCAATGCTTCGCAAAAAATCACCCATTCTGGACAAAGCATGTAAATGATTATGGCTTTAATCAGAATACATAAATCAAACATTGTATGCAAGCATTCATGCAGGTTAAACTACAAGATAAATGATTTCATCCGAAGAGTTCTCATGGATTCCAACTGAGGCATTAATGCATTTTCACCGAAAGCAACAAATTTGTCATATGACACTTGATTCTTCATTTTGCAGTATGAGATTTCATTCATTTCAGCAATCAAATGTTTCGTTAAATTGGCACTTTTGACAGGCTGCTGCACTATGAGCTATAGAATGCTGATCTAATTTTATTCACACGTAAGTTTTCATAAGTACGCCAGAAAAATCGAATTTCGGTTAGATGTGAAGTGCTGTGTATCATATGTGTACATTATATATTGATATTGAGTTCATCCGCACACCTTCCAGTTCTGTAATGTCAATAAACCTGCTTTGGATAATGACCATGGATAATAGTAACATCCATAGATCAATTTAGAACTTCGAGCTGCTGTTGATGTATTAATGGTCTCTCGGAGTTGAATTGATGTAACTTCATCTTTATCCAAAAAGACATCATTTTACAAATTCTTACGTATAAATATAAGCTGACAAGCTTTCCCCAGATGAATGGCGAAATCTTGGTCATCCTACAAATATGGAATTGATTTCATTTCCTGCGACTGACCGTGCATTCACCACTCAACAACATTTTTGTGTTTGTGGATTCTTTTGGTTTTCCATTTTTTCTACGCATTCTAGGCCTACAACATAATCATGAAACACCGACATAGTCAGCCTATTTCACTCGACAAATTGAAAAACCGATGACACATCATTGGTCATCGACACGTCTGTGATCGAAAGATATCGTAGGGATAGTCTATACCAATAGATATCTTATATAATAATCTAATTAAATCTTTTGATAACACATCGATACTAATTCACAGCCATCCGTTTGACGTAGAAACTTTGAAATATCCGTGAGCAATGTGTAGCTAATTGGGAGCGCATGGTTTTTTAATAGAATTATCTACATGTGTTCTCTAGCAGCACGAAGCAAATATTAACAACTAATTGAATTTCACATTATTTTAACATTAGTGCTTCTATTGTGCAACTGAAGTCATTTGAACGAACAATGGACAGAAAACTTGTGCTTCAAAGATTAATGACTATATTTGAACAACGTTCCATCAAAATATCAAGAAAGTAAGAAACGATTATAGTCGGACAGAGCAAGTATAAAAGTGGTCAAATATGTATAAACAACATGATAACAGCAGCTGATCTTACATTTATAATGCATTAACAAGGACACAAAATATTGGCATGGACGGTGATTAATACTTAATTACTAAAGAAATTAGTTGATAATAATTATGCTTCCACAAGAACTGATCACAACCTTGACATCATTTTGTGACGCTTGACGTAATAAACAATTACAGACAACAGTAAAAAATATTCTTTTTCCTCACGATTACATGAATTTATCAATTATTCGAATGAAATACAAACTATTCTACATACTGCTCATTTAGATTTTCATGTCAATGTCCTACCTATGCAGACCCTTAGGTGATATATGGACGGACAAAACATAGCAAAAACACCATCATACACATCACGATGGTGGCACTGGACAAAGGAGACAACCAAAGCGGACGAAACCGTGGTGCAAAGTTTCGTAGTCGGTACTGCAACTTGAATGAACGATTAAAGAATCCGGATGAACTAAATTAGTAAGGTTCAAAGCTTCAGAAACCTGGAAGGGAGATACATAAAACTAGACATGACAGCTAAAGAACACGAATTTGCGTCATAATACATGTATCAGACCATGAACAATATCAAGATTGAAATTTACATGTAATTTTGATTGAAGCTTCATGCAATAATCAGAAATCACTAGAAAATTACTAGAAACACAGAACTTATTAAAACATTTACAACGGAACTGTTTCAGTATACATATAGTATGTGCTCCTAAAATAACTATAAATATCACAGAAAAGAGAACAGGAAACCGCAATCAGTGATCAAAATTTTGGTATCCGCATGATGCCAATGCGGTAAATCAAGTAACCTAATGAAACAGCAAAGAGGAATGGCGTAATGATAGTGGAATGTGAATAAGAATGTGCAAAGACGAACGGCTTAAGGATCTTAATACATGAATGAATATGACAGTCAATATCGCGGCAAATGGACAAGCATCTGGGAAACATTATCATAGTAAAAGGTTGTTGTGAAAAGAAGATTAGATAAAGATTGCCATGACAACATCGTCAACTAGCATGAGAAAAGAAGTCGTGCGTCTCGTTGGACATAAAGGAACAAAAATGATATAAGATATTATTAACAGTATATTGTTGCAAGTTTCGGAGACATGGGATTAGAGGCGGGGTCTGAAATTCAATGGATTATAGAGGTACCGAGAAAGCATGATCATGACGAACATTGCACCAATCTACGATAAAAGAAATGAAAAGAATAAATTACCTACGAAATTTCATCGGAAGTGCTTTGAATTACGTGGTAGAATGTGAAAGTGACATGAAAGGAAGATCCAGAAAGAGAAATACAGACAGATTTAGGTTACTGTATCATGAATGGAAATTGATTAACAATAAAAAATATGCACTGTAGTGGAAACAGTCAGAGCTAACTTGATTTACCATTCAATTCATAGCTGGAATATGAAATCATCGATTTTAAATGAATGGACCGGATGCCCCAAACCTCATTAAATTTCCTGTTTGGAAACATGCATGATTAAAAATGTGAACTGTTGGTGAATATCGGATATCAACATACTTGATGGTGGGAACGGACAGTGTGCTTAGAACCATTTTTACATGAGATGGTTATGGGAAAATATTCGACATCAAAACTTAATTTCTATGTAGTAAGTAGTTTGTAGGCGATTGGCGACAATGACAGTAATGAGAAATCTTTAGATGACAATCGACAGACACAATGAAAATACAGTAAGCGTGTTTTGAAACATGTTGGGATTCGGTGTAGTAAGAGTGTTGTGCTTCTTTATATCAGCGGTTGTTCTGAGCGTATTGCTTGCACTTTACGTGGTAACGATATTGCCACTTTTTACAAGCCATTTAACAAACTGAGTTCGATCTTCGGTCTCCCTAAAGATCGTGTAGATCCTGTGCACCACTATGGAGTGGTATACGAGATTGAATGTAAAGGCTGTGACAAGGTATACGTTGGGCAGACCAAGAACAGTCTTAACACCAGACTTCAACAACATCAAGCCGCATGCAGACTTCTACAACCATAGAAATCGACATTGGCGGAACATTCCATTGAAGAAGACCACGTCATAGATTGGCCAAGTGCAAGAGCATTAACACGGCAGACGAACTGGCGCCGGAGGACATTTAGTGAAGTATACTACATGAAGCAACGAGGTAGTGTCGCGCTGAACATATGTGACATCTGGTTACCCACGGTATATAAGACATTTTTTGGTGCGCCTAACTTTGGCCTGACGACGTGTACCTGACTAGGCACGAAAATTCGCCTTTTTAATTTGTGATATTTTATTTTGAATACAGATCGGATTCGCGAAACTCTATTTTCTTTCAGTAAGCGTGTATATTCTCATGATAGTAGAGGTGATTCAAGCTAGATAACAGCACAGGTTGGCGATCCGTAAATTAGGACCGCTGATCAATTGGGCTGTCGGTTATAAAATGGTCATTATAATATGTAGTATACATGTAAGGGGACTACAGTCATGAGATAAGAATGTGATGCTAGCAGCAGGGATGGAACCGGTCGTGATTTTCCCGACCCGACCGGCCGGTCGACCGGTTGGTTATACAAAATGCGGTTATGCCAAACTACATGTAGGCCTATATAGTACCCAAAGAATGACGATACTAATATATCTGAGTAGCCTATGTGTACTAGCTAGATAGGTAATTAGCAAATTAATTTATTGTCTTCGACTGTACCAATATATCTACTAGATTAGTAGGTCTAATTAGCAAATCAAGAAGACATATAGCAGTAAAATTACATATAGCCTTCAGAACAATCATGAATTTAAGATAAGTATAAGTATAACTAATTTTGACTACAAGTAGGCATATGTACGACGTGTAGGAAATGATATATGACTACATGTACATTATACGAGTCTCTATTATTACTAAGTATATTTAATCTTTAAATAAAATTTTACTTACTATCTCATTTTGAAACGTTTTACGGAATCATGGAATGAAAATTGAAAATTTCTCAAATCGTTAAAAACAAATATGATTAACATGAAAAACTTATCCTAGCTACCACAATCCATTTATGTCTCCTTCTTTTAATACAACAAGACTTTCGACAGTGGATGGGTCAAGTCTATTGCGACTCGCGGTCAATACAGAACCTCCAATGCTAAAGTGTCTTTCACTCTCTCCTGACGATGCCTGAATTACGAATATCTTCCGGGATATTTCACTCAACAGAGGGTAGGTCGATTGTTTCTTTTTCCAAAAATCTAATTGATCGGTTGAATATATTCCATGAAAATTTTCGTTCTCGTTTATGTAGTTTTCAAATTCTTGCAACAATTCGAGTTTGTTTGAAGAATGCAAAGAAACAGGAGCAGCTGAACACGAAGATCGGAAATTCGAAAACGGATCAATTTTGGTAATTTTTGGTGGTACTTCGGTAGAGACCGTAGATTCACTTGCTGTAGGTTTGATTTTAATATATGAAGACAACGTCGATGTGATATGAATTTTCACATCCTCCATAAACTGATTACGAAATTGGCGATCTTCAATAAAAGATAGTTGTCGAAAAGTTGGATCCATGACAGCTGCAACTTTATGTAGTTCAGTCGTAGACGACCAATACTTTTCATCCAATCCGCTCAGAAAGTATTCCCTTAGTAATATCACGCCACGTGACTCATGTACATTGGGAGTAGCGGCTCCAAATTCTTTCATCAAATAATAACTTGGTATGACATTTTGAATCGATGGTTTGTTAGACATTTCTAAATAATCAAATATAGAATTGAAATGTCGAAAAAAGTCAACCAATTCTTTTAGAAGTTCCGGAGAAACGGGTAACAAACGGTATCCCATGTCTCGTGTATGAAGAATACGTCGAAGATCTTCATATGACACACTAAAAGAATGATACACATCGTAGAAGGACCGCCATGGACGAGTAGGACTTGGTCTCTTCAGAGTTAAAGTAAGTTCATCAGAGGAGACAGTCAGTGACCGGCTGGTTGCCTGACCGGTCACATGACCAGCCGGTCAGAAAGTTTGACCGGTACCCGACCGGCGACCTGCGCCGGTCGACCGGTAACGGTTCCATCCCTGGCTAGCAGTAGTGGAATTGCTCAAGCGGACTGTGAAAACAAGACATCAGCAGAACAGCGATAGCTGAATAAAGAAGCTTGCAATCTCTGCAAAAAAGTAGACATAGAAAAAGCATAGTTAATTGCTTCCGACGGGAGGTTTTTCAAAGCTTGTATACAAGTAAATTCACAAGCTCCCTATAGTCTAGCGAAAGTTGAAAGTAATATTTACACGTTTTTGTCTCGGACGTTTCGGGTTCCGACCCTTTATCAACGGGAATGTTCTCGCTGTGCTACGTTCTGTGTCACAGAATGTTCTCGTTAATAGAGGGTCGGGACCCGAAACGTCCGATACAAAAACGTGCAAATATTGTTTTTACTTTCGCTAAACTACAGGGAATGTGTGATTTTACTTGTATATAAGCTATGGAAAAACAATTACAATTACAGGATGGCCGCACATATCCAAACTTTGGGTATGTACCCGAATATACAAGAATTTTCAATTTTTTGGAAATATACACGAATTTTAAATTTCGTTTCTAAATATGCACGAATCACACAAGGATTTAGCTGTTTGATAGATTGAAATTATGAATTTGATCTGTTTTTGAAGAAAACATTTATCTGTTTCAGAAACGTAAGCGTAGTTACAAAATCTCCTTTTCCTTATGCAGTATGTCTACAAGGAGTTTTTCCGGTAAAGTCATGATGAGTGTCTTTTGGGACAACCAAGGTGTGATGCTTCTAGACCTCCTTCATTCTAACGGGAAAGACCATCATAGGGAAAAGCATGCGAATTTCATTTTCCAACTTCGAGAGACAACCAAGATAAAAAACGTCGGGGAAAATTGACTGCTAGGCCCCTGTTGCAATGCTCAATCACAAGACTCGCGTTGCAAGAGCTGCTATCCTGACCAGTGGGAGTGGCTTCGAGGAGCTCGACCATCCCCTTCCGGACCTAACATGGACTAAAAGGCATCTTCGTAGAAAGAAATTTTCGAACGACGATGAGTTGAAGGTGACTGATGAAGAATGGCTTGCTCTGCAGTCTTTGACAAAAGCATTCTAGCATTGGTTGCCTGGTACCAATGAATGATTCACACAAAGGGACATTTCTTTGATTGCTTTATCCCTTCTCAAACGTTGAATGTTAATCTGAAATCATTTTTTTAATCATCTAATGTTTTTCAAGCGAATTAGTTTAGTTATACGTTTCGAAAAGTTTATTGAGCAACGTAACACATATAAGTCAGCATGAATCACAAGAACGCATGTCACAAGTATGTATTTTTAACATTTATGTAATTTTATACGTATGTTTTCTTATACCTTATACAATTTTCTTAGTATCCAATCTTTACGCATGTGATGTAAAAACATGCACATCGAAACCAAGTATTTCATTCACCGACCATGTACTCGATCAATCTCATGAAAACCGCTGATACGGTTGGACATAATTGGTCCAAAATCAATTTCAGTCTCAATCAAGCGATTAGTTCTGCATTAGAACTCTACGAAATAGGAATCATTTATCCGAAAGCATGATACACTCCAAAATCGAGTTCAATTAAGTTAAGTAACTTACTTCATCAGGACTGCGACACTCCGATTGATCTGTATGCGTTATGACAAGTAATACTGGCAGGCCTGAAAGTGCTGTATGAGAATATGCTCTCTCAAATTCCTGACTTGGAATCTCCAAATCTTCAGCTGATCCATCCACCACGAATATAAGTCCTTGTGCATGTTGAAAGTAATGTGGCCAATATTGACGAACTTTGTCAGATCCTGAAACGCAATGACCGTAATGCATCTGAAACCATCAAGTCAAATAAAATCGATGCATTTTTATCCTTCCACAGATGCATTTACGGTAAGAAATTCAGCATCTACATTAGTTTCATGATTCCAACAATGGTGCTCAAAAAGCAATACAAGCATAGTGGTTATTTGCACTTATGTGGGCTACTTGTAAATGAAGTAGAGTTCTCGAGCATGATTGGGCGAAAACTGATTCTTATCGAATTCAATTAGAAGATTTTTTCGACAGTTTTCATTTTTGCAAATGCGTTGGAGTTGATTTAAGCTCAATTTAACATGACATGATTTCATGCATGCAACCATGTTAGATAATGTATACTATTTATTGAAATGTTAGTCAGCATCAAGTTCTATTGGCCGCACTTAATGGGATCAAAGAATGATATAGCAAAATTGTGACATCAGGATGATCTACTTAACACCATCCTGTAGTATATTGTGAAGACGATTCGATTATTTTTTTGCAGTAAATCGATCGCAAATATTCATTAACTCATGAACGTGTATACCGCAGCATTAAGACAGCTGCAGCGCTTGAAGGAGAACACTATTTATCAGAGAAAATGCGATAATCGCTGCGACACTTCTTAGAGAAAATACTGCGGTAGTGTTTTTAAAAGAGCATCAATAAGAAAGAAGACAGAAAAACAGTTGATCAAAATCCAGTCTAGGCCTATATATTCATAAGAAGCACATGATTAGGGAGTCAAGCGGTTAACCGGTTAACCGGTTAATTAAATTTAACCGGTTAAAAAATAATCAATCGGTTAACCGACGCTTTCCCAACTTTTCTGCTACATTGCAACTACATTGCTTTAGTTTTCATTTTCCAATTTCGATAATATCTCATTGCTGATGTAAGCTATTGCCAAATAATAATTTCCTGGAAATGGAGTGAGGCATTTCGTTGACCTTCACCATCTTGCTTGATTCTACGACTTTGGACGAGTTCGTTATGACGTGTTAGTGTTTCAGTCAGAATAGAATTTCCCCTTCTACGCTTGGCTACGATAGACTGTCTGTGCCAGTTCCATAGAAATGGATTGTAAGTGTCGCACCCGTGGGACACGTGCCACACGCGAGCACTCTAGGCACGTGAGACACTAACAATCCATTTCTATGGTCAATGCGGTATCTAACCAAGATCACATGCGTTGCATAGTACATACAGCTCATACAAGTATTTATGTATCCAGTTAGCGCAGCGCATTCGTCACAGATAAGTGTTCCCATAGCGACGAAAATTTTACTGATCGCCTATTGGCAAAACAAGACCAACATTACTTCAATCGCTGCATCAACAGAACAACAGTAGCTGTGGTTTTTAAGTATCATTCCATTTTTCCTTTCCATCCGCCGAGAGATCCAAAGATGCCTGGCTCCAGTTGGATATGGAAACATTTAAGAAATGTGACACTACAGCAAAAGTTGAATGCATTCTTTGCAAAAAGGAATTTTCATTCAAAGGTGGTAATGGTACGTTAGTATATCATCTCGAGAAAGTGCATCTCCTATCCGATAAGCTTCCATCCACGCCTGCATCTGTTTAAACGTGACGCTTCAGGCCGCAAGGTCATGCCAAAAGAGGCCGGCAACATGTCGTCGTATGTTACATCCTTGAACGCACGTCTTGCTCCAGCGCTCGAGCCTGTACCTTAACATCTTTACTTGTTGACTGTGTTACATTGGACTTATTGCCGCTGTCATTTGGAGAGGGCGAGGGAATGAAAAAGCTTCTATCTTACTGTGAACCGAACTACCAGGTTCCTGCTGGCACGACAATCCGATCTCATCTGCTTCAGAAGTTTGAAAAAGATAAGCAGAATCTGATGGAGCGTTTGAAGAGTTTCGATCGAAAGCCAGCAATAACTTGTGATGCTTGGACAACCTCGCAAATGGTGGTTTCCTTTCTGTGATGGTGCATTATATTGACGACTCATGGAATATTCTACTGTACAACTTATCATCTCCAAACATTACAGGAAGACATACTGCCATACATTTGGCAGAAATACTTGATGGTGAGTTAGAGAAGGCTGATATACAAGCATTTTGTGCTACCCATGATAATGCTGCAAACATGAAAGCTGCATTGCGACGTACAGAACGCATCGAATATAACGTTGGCTGCTTCGCACACCTTTTATCATTGGGTGTAAAAGACGGTATTTCTGAAGCCACGGCCGCCGAAAAAATTGTGAAAAAAGTGCACTGTGTAATTGGAAAAGTGAATAGTAACGAAATGTTCCTGAAGGAGTTTAGAAAATTGCGCGATTCCTTCTTACCTGAACAGAAGGAATGTGAACTCCAACTGTCCGTGGACACGAGATGGAATAGTATTTACACGATGTTGCGATCTTTCATGGATTTATATCTAGCATTCATAACCACGACGAAAGTTCCTGGGATAGTGAAAATATCTGATAAACAAGATTTTACCTTTGATAGTATGGAGGAAAGCATCATTGGTGATATATTGATGTTGCTGGAGATACTCAAACTTGTTACGGACGTTTGGGAGGGCGACAAGTACGTGACAGTTTCCGCAGTTTATCCAATTCTTTTTTCAGTTGTCAAACAATTAAAAAATATGAAGGTTACAACTCAAGAAGGTGAGAAACTACGTTCGGCACTGATTGCAAACCTTCAATTCAGGTTCTCTATGCTTGATTTGGAATTCTTATCTACACTAAGCATCCATGTGTGTGCATCGTATTTAGACCCTAGATTCAAGGATTTAGGTTTTCTTGACTCGTCTGCAAAGCAGTCCGTGATGCAGATACTTTTGGAGAAGGTTCGCCAAAACATGAGTGGAAGTTGCGAGCCACAAATGGTGGATCCGGGAAATGATTCGCCAAAGAAGTTAAGTAAACTAACTATGCTTTTGAGTTCATCTGGATCCAAAAAAAACTCAAGCCGCTCATTGGAACAGGAGTTTGCTCTTTACGATTTAGATCCATCTACCAGTCCTGATTTAGACCCGTTATGCTGGTGGAAGACAAATGAAAATCGTTTCCCAAGAATAGCAAAGCTTGCTAAATTATACCTACAAATACCAGCAACTTCAGCAAGCTCTGAGCGCCTTTTTAGCTTAATGGGAAATATTTACAATGAAAAACGGATGAACTTGAGACTCGAAACAGCAGAAGCCATCGTTTTTCTGCATCACAATAACTCTACCTGATTTCTTCGTTTTCCCAGACAATTTGTTTTGATAAAATACTCTTATACGTATATTTTGTTGTTACAATAGTTGATATCTGATCATCCAAGATCCATTCCATTATGATAACAAGGAAGTTTTAATTCCAGATAAGATTGATGTTTTGATTAGCAATAGAGAATAATGATATAGCCTACCGGGTATATTGTTACTTGTGATGTGTTACCTAACCACATCAATTGTGATAAGTCTTAGCTCATTATAAGTAATTTAAAAGTAGAGGAATATCAACTGATCTTGTATTAGGAAAAAGTAATTCTAATTGATATCAGTCTTCTACACATGACCATCTACAAGGAATTCAACATATTAATATTGATGTTATCAATAATAACATAAATATATTAGATACCTAAAGATAGCTTTGTGTAGCCGTTGTTTTTATATTATCTGGCCACATCCTATATAAGTTGTGAATTACCATACTGGTACCTCACATTGAATGTTTTGTACAGATTTTATGGTAAAATATACATTATTATTATCATTAATGGATTTAGATTTTATAATTTATTATTTTGAATAATTAACATGGAATTAGGCACATTCCGTGAAATTGATTTTAGGTTCAAGTTAGCCAGACGGAATAAACTCAAATATTCACGAGGGTATACTAAAACATAACAGTATTCTTGAAAATAAAATATTAAGGAAGTAGACCTACAAGCAATCAGTAGAAAATGTTTATGTCCATAAAGTAAGCGAGCTTACTCAACTGGTATAACAGGCAAACATGCATATACTCATACACTATACTCAGTGCGACTATATAAGCCTTGTATAGTCACATGGAATTGAAAAACATCTATTACTGGTATTACATCGGTTAACCGGTTAACCGGTTAATTTCTCGTCGGTTAACCGGTTAATTTATAATTAACCGCTTGACTCCCTACACATGATTGATTGCTATCGTTCGACTTTTGAAAAAATCGATTAATCGTATCCAGCGCTGTTCTCGAGCCAATAATCAAGTCATTGACGAAAAAAAAGATTTTTCAGCAAAATCGAAATGCTCTTTTAGCGATTGTCGTATCAATCGATAAAATTTGAGACTAGACATTTTCACGTTGGTTTGGTCACTTTATTAGCAAAATAGAAGAAGGCTTAGAACACGCTTCAACAAATTAGAGGAAATAAGAGGAAAGAATAATATGATCAAAGGTTGAAGTCAGTATATGGCAGCCAAAAAAGGTCTCGTATGGACATGCTATGGACTGGCTGAACTTCACACCTCATACACTGAGACTCATTTTCATTCAATAATCCCTGCCTCATCAATTTGTTGTCGAACCCAGTGATTCCTCGTTGATCACAGATGATGGCGGCTTCGTTGGATTTGGAATGTATAACTACAGTTGGCAGTTTTGCGATGACCATAGCTCCCTCTGTTATTACTCATTAATTAATGACATGGACAATTATAACATCTCGTTGACGTTTAACGCAACCTTATTGCTCACATAGCCCGCCTTCTTTTACAATGTAGCACACTTCTATAGGTTCCGACTGAGGAAAAGGACAAAACCGATTTCATCGAGTTTAACTTTGAAGCTACATTTCCATTAACTTTGAAAATAAACGTAGTCTCCAAGAAGCTTTTATTAGCAAGAAACAAAGCGAGCGCTTTCGAGGCCTCTAATCATGCGTACAACGGCCGAGTTAAGTGAAATAAAATGACGCAGTAAAATGGTGCACAAAGGAGGGACACGCTTCAAAATAAATATTCTGACGCTTCAAAAAAATTCTCTGCGAATTCTTGAAGCATTGTTTATTTTGAAGCGTGCCCCTCCTTTGTGCACCCAAAAAGAGTTTATTTATAGTTTATTGTTGCCTTGGTAGTTCCGTCCATCATTGTCTTGATGTCTTGCAGATATCTTAATTTTGTCCAGTGAATACGTCTCATTTTGAACACACAATGATTGTCATTTTACTTCATCATCTCGGCCGTTGTACGCATGATTAGAGGCCTAGAAAGCGCTCGCGTTATGTTTCTTGGTGACTACGTTTATTTTCAAAATTATCGGAAAGCAACATTGTTTTACCATTTCCATTAACACTAAGTAACAGAACACCTATACAGAAATAAAGAACATTTTTCTGAGTATTTTATACATCTCTGACATTCAAGTGGATTTCACGAAAAAGACTTCCCTGCTTTATAATGCATCGAAGAATAACACATTTAAGTCGGAGGAAACTTACCGCCGATCTCTTTGACATTCAATCTGCAACTTGGAAGGGTAACCGCTTTGATACTGAAGCCTGAAATATGTCAAAATTTGTTATTACATGCATTTTGAGATGAAACATGTTCTGAAGTTCTATTTTCTTAGATGCACGATGTTTGAAAAAAACAACGATTGAGACATATACGACACGAAATACATGTGAATGTCAGTGATGACGTTAGTAGGAGATTTCTTTGTTATGTTCGGAAAGATGCAATTAAAAAAAATTTGAGAGTATTAAAAAGATGTCTGCATGTTTTCCTCATCTGCCCATAATTTTTCAATCAAATTCTCAATAGATCAAAAGGAAAATGTGCAACCAGAACAACCTTTGAATTAACTCTGTGAAGTGTTGATAATGAGACATGCATTAAGTATTAACTAATCGGCCGGGTACCCGGATCGAGTCATATTCAGGTTCTCCAGGCACGATCTTGTCAACAGCGCTTAACGACAATAGCCTACAATTATTACCAGCATATGAATTTTCATCAAATCACTACTTTCCAGGCGAAAATAGGTTAAACTTCTAACCAACAAAATGATCGAAAAGGCGAGAAAATTTACAGAACAATGCATGTGGTTCATTTTCCGCATTTTCAATCATTCCTACTCGCCCTTTTTCGGCCTTTGGCATTTGTATTATCGGGTTCAGGCAACAGGGGGACGGTTAGGGCATGCAGACCATATACTCGATATTAACATCAATCAATGCAGAATACCCAGGTGTTGTGTGCTAGGCAGTTTGTCTTCTTGCTTTATTATGCATTTATTAAGCATTTTATTGTTTTGTGAGAGCAATCTCCATTGTTAGAGCAATAACTTTTCCGCGGCATGCATTTCAAGTTCCAATGTCATACAAAAGTCCAGCTTGTCAGCTATCTACGGTACATGACTGACAACAGACATGTCATGTCATCAGACAACGGATGACCAAACAATTGGTAGCTGACCGTGAGCGAATCTTCACAGACGTATTTAACGCGGCATGAAAACGCCCGCTAGCCCAGTCTGGTCTCTCCAAGCGAAGTTGTCGTCGAGAGCCGTTGATGGTGTTTCAGCCTATCTTCTATGTGCGAACTATCATCGAACTGCTGCGGACGTGATCACCATGGCTTGTGGTCCTGGAAGAATCTGGAGACTCTGTTGGTGCTGTGACTGTCTTATAACTGTGAACGTACCATCTGTCCTTGTAAGGACTGTTTGCACCATTTATTTATTTTCACAATATAATTTATCCACATTTTTCATTTACATTTTTCAATCATATGTTTGGGAATATTAAGAAAATAATAACCCGTAACACCAGGCATGTAAAGATCCCTAGTGGCAAGTTCATGCTGTTAGAGAATGAGGTTTATAGTTAACTTACCAACAGTTGGCTGTGTATCCGGCTTTTCTTTGCCAAGCACTGCCAACATGGTTGATTTGCCGGATCGACTAAGACCCAAACACAAAACATTGAATTCAGGAGTTGGTGGTTTCTCTTTGATGCAGCAAACCATTTTGTAAAGCTGTTAAATAAAAAAACCCTTCTAAATGTTTTGATTACCTGCATTAGTACAAACATAGCATTTGTGATGAAAACATTCAGAAAGGGACTTTTTTGTCAATCAAAAGTATGACAAAAAATTACTTAAATTTCCGAGTGCCTCTTCGACTTGACAACAAAAACACTTTTTGCATTAAATGTGCATGCATCATTTGTTTAAGTCTACTGTATACAGCCATTCGCTGCTGAAAACCTGAAGCGGGTGAAAATATCTCAAAAATAATTAACATCAATAAAAATTGAATAATTAAAAAATCTGAGACTACAATACGTCGAATGATCATACAGACAATTGGTATCATTTTTCCCAATGCACTGGGGATCAGCAAAAGTCACTGTCTGCATATTTTAGCTTTTTAAAAAAGCACTTGGGTGTTTATAACACTGAAAAAACATTGAAAAAACATATTTAAAACAATCTGAAAAAACATGCTGTTTTTCCATATGATATTCCTTTCATACTTGGTTCTATTCAGGAACTAATTTAGTTTTTAGTCCTCCATGTCATGTTTTTTAAATCGTCTAGCGTTACTCTTTAAAAACATGATAGACTGAACTTGCTGAAATCAGTAGAAGCCGTTGATATTCGAATGAACAATCCTAGAAGAAGGGATTGATTTTATTATTCATATTGCATCATTTGGGTGCGATCTTCCTAATGATCAGAAGAGGTTTATTATAATTTTTCAGAAATATTCTGATCTTTACTGAGTTTTCATTGTAAAATAGCGCTATATGGAGATGTACACTCAACAGAAGCTAAAACCCCCTCTGCAATTCTCTTCTGCTAGAGAAGAAAATCTCGTCCGCGAAGCTTCATGAACAGAGAGAGATCAACCATCTCGCGATCGGTGGCTGTCAGAGACGCACACGGTGCATGTCAGATGAACTAATTAGACCCTTTGTTGGTTTTATTCAAATGTTAATATTGAACAACAAAGCTCAATACATCAAATGTATTGTGATTAAGTAATTCAATAAAACATCTGAAGGTAGCACATGTCTGCATGAATGTTTATCGGCTACAATCATGTTATTCCATATTATGCATATAATTTAGGATTCCGTTATCTGATTCATGCAAGGAATTCTATCATTAGTTTTTTGTGAGTACCATCAGAGAGTTCGGACGCCCAGCTCCTCCTTCAGCTCACGAACAGAAGCCTCTCAGTGCGGTGGCGCATTGTCGTCTTGTAGGCTGTAATGTTGCAGCCCACCGAACTTAGAATTGGCGAAGGGGACGAAGTGCTGTTGCAGTATCTCCGCATAGGTCTCGCCCGACACGCTCTTGTCCAGCACGAGTTCCGTCCTCCCGTTCAACGCGATTCCAGCCAAGACATGGACTGAGATGCCTTGTGATTCGTGTATCTGGACGCAATCCGACTGGAATGCTTGACCGGGGCCTCTCCAAACACGTACTCTGCCGTCGCTTTTGAAAGGCGGAAGCGAGTCTCATCGGTGAAGACGACCCTTCTCCACTGCTTGACACGCCAGTGGGCTCGTTGCATGGCCCACCGCTCCCTAGCTGCTACGTGGGCAGGGCTAGGTTGCAACCGCTTCCTCATCCTTTTGGATCGCAAACCGAATTCTCGGAGACGTGCTCTGATCGTGTCCGAGCTGAAAATCTGGGCGGGGTGGCCCTTCTCACCCCACATTAACCTGAGTAGAGTGGCCGGAAGAGTTCGATTGGCCCGTGATAGGCGTCGGTCGGCCCTTTGCGAAGTCTGCCGTCGAACTCTCCCACAGTTGCCATGAAGAACAGCCCCAGTTCTCCTCCACTTTGCAAGAAGCTCACGAATTGTTTTCGGAGCTCGACCAAAGTAACGGGCAATGGCTTACGCGGACGAGATTTTCTTCTCTAGCAGAAGAGAATTGCAGAGGGGGTTTTAGCTTCTGTTGAGTGTACATGTCGGTCATAGAATAAAATTTCAATCAGCAAATGATTAGTTCGTTCATTGCACTATTTTATTAACGATTGGCACTTGCAAAACCAAGCGCTAATGCTACCGCTTTGAGGCGTGCCGTAGTATTTCTAGGAATTCCTCGTCATAATCAATCGTCAAACAAGCACTCTCTATGGATTCTTGGAAACTATGTTGTCAGTTCACTCCACGAGGCTCGAATTCGCTATCGGTGATGAAGACTTACATGAAGAATCTGATTAAGTGTGAAAATAGAAACATGAAAACAATATATTGGGAAATAAAGATATTTTGTTTTGTCACTAAATGACAGAGTTAACTTAAAATAAATTGTAACATAGTTTACTGCAACTTTAATTCATACAAATGGCATTAATATGGAAAATTGGAAAAGCATAATAAACACCAAAAGAACACTGAAAAGCATTAACTGAAAAAACGTGTCTTTTCAACTCTAGCATATTTAAGATGCCACTGACTTCATCTAAATTGTAATATCATTATTGCATTTGTGAAATTACCTTGCATTCGTACTAAGTCCATCCTTAGGGCTCACCAATACAAGAAAATTCATAGGAATATACATAAAATCGTTTGATTAGCAGACAACTTCATCATTCAAGTGAAATGAAGAACGCGGATATGACGCTTGGTCTTCTGGCTAAAGAGGTCGAACACATAAGCTGACATAAGATCAAAAAACATCTTTATTGATCTTTGATCTGAGTCTTGTCCGCAACAATTTGCGCTGAGCTATGTTCACACGGAATTTTTACTGCTTAACGAATATTTGCTAGCCATGATGGCGTCATAACAATATTCAAGGCCAGTTAATAGGTTTCTAATTAGGGGAGGCCCTAGGGAGCGCGAGGTCCAAGGCAAGGATATGCACGGGGTCTCCTGTAACCTAAGTCGGTCTACTGCGATAGCAAACCATGCTGTCGCTTACATACAACTCACAGTCACCCTTTTCTCAACAACTACTAAGCCAACGCGCTTATTTAAACACAAATTTGTCAACAAAATATTGTTACTTGGTATGCTCCAGTACATAGAAAAGAACAATAAGTAGGCATAAAGCTTCAAAATTGCAGAACCTCAAAAGCAAATTTAGCTTTTCTGATGAGTCACATGTCACACACTACTGGAAATGACACACACTCAAGCAATAAGCTGTCAATCGGCTTTTGAACACCAGCCAGTGGCATGTGCGTTGCAGTGTGCTTAGTAGAAGAGGGTGGTGAAATCATTATGTGAACCTATTTTCGTGAGCCTGCTAATAATAATCGGAGGGACCAACATGATCGAGAAAACTTGCCGCTATGATCTGAATTCTTCGATATTATTAGTTTATTGTGCGACGTTTCACTCATCGAGCTTAATAATGGACAACGCAGCAGCATACCCACTTGGTACTCATTCAAGTCGTAAATCGAATATTTCTTCGAAAACAATCTCACTTTCTTCTATTTGGTTAAAAAATTGACATGTAATTCTGAACATACATGTGTACCGTCGTAACGGAAAAATGACATTTTTTCGTCTCACGACCTTCAACCAAACTAATTGGGTGTAAAACAAGGCAAGTGAATCATGTAACATTTTCTGTTCAGATCCGCTTTATGTTCACAAATTAGTTTCACATCTTCGCCGCGGTGACGTGCTGAGCAAGTCATGCATAAATAGACCGCAAACCGCGGGAAGTTTCCTGTTTCCACACTCCTAAACCGTGAATGATTTTTAGTTTTTAAGATGTGTCATGATTAGCATTATTAAATTATCAGGATTTGATAAACAAAACCATTTGTTATTTAAACCTTTGCAACAATTCTTTCTGCCAATTCCCAAGTTGATTCTTTAAAAGTTAAAACATTATGTAAAGTTTATGGCGAATTCTTTCAGCTTAGGTTAAATTCTATCTATAATGAAGAAGACTGAAAAAAAGTTAGTTTTGAAAAGTTGCTAAAAGTTAGTTTTTATCTCAATATGCATGTATATATGTAGTACGTCTCCGATTTGCTAATATGAGAGGAAGCTCAATATTTTTTTTCATGTAAGGTTGCACCTCAAGATCTACTCTCTTATTAGTCCATTCGGCTACTTTGTTGAGAAGTTCATCTTTGATGAAAATAGAAAGAAAAAAATCAATTTCGTCCGGATTATCGGGAATGATAATTTGAGGATTAACTCCAGATAAACCAACGAATCAAGAAATAGGTTCAAGCAGAGCATCTTCGCTAACGTCAACAAAATGCCAGTCTTCTTGACCACGCTGAGGAAGTACAGGACGACTTTCATCATCGTCGATACTACTCGAAATGTCATTGAATATATGCCATATATGATGCATGCTCTTCTTCTTCTTCAGATTCGTCACTAACATTAACATCTAGATTTCGAAGCGCAACACGAGCTGCTGCGCGCCTTGGACGTCATGATGCAGACACAACTTCACAGTCGAAAATGATTTATAGTCGCACTCGCATTGCACTTCAATCGTGATTTTCATAAGCGTCTTTCATTCGTATATCACTCATTGAATAGAAATATCCAATGAGAACGCGATACGATAATGCAATCACGTCACTATATCACAGATCATTGAAATATCAAGTTTTTCACAAGATGATTTATTAGTTCTTAGCTCATGACGATGCGGAATGCTAAATTCTTTGTCATAAAATAACTTAAAAACTCAAATAAATGTATCTCTGGTTCTGGTGAACCGATTTTGATAATTCGAAGATTAAATGTTCAAAGCGAAATTTCAGAAAATTTCTGGTTGATGGTTCCAAAGAGAATCATAACATAACCTATACCGCGGACTGAATCAGTTAGAAGGAGAAAGGAAAAAGCTTCATGACCTGCCCAGCACGTCGCCGCAGTTTACGGAGTCATACCCATGACGTGCTGAGCAAGTCATCGCGGGATGACGCTATTCAATCTCATGACTTTCTCAGTACGTCACCGCGGTGTCACGAAATCGGAATGCAATACGATTACAGTCGCGGTGATTAAAAGATCTGATCATGTTGAAAATCATAACGTCGTAACGCTATGCGGTCACACTGTTGAATGGAAGCTATCAGCATCTGAATAGTCACGATATCGTTAGTAGACATTTTAGACTTCGATGGGTTAATTCAAAGGCACTCTCGTGCCGAATCGATTAAAAATGTGCCTATTGTTTGAAAATTCGCAATATCCTTTGATTTGGCTAAAATCCCTGATCATTCATCTGTCCATCTAAGTAGGCCTACACATGAATACGGTGACTGGATGAGTAGGCATATATTGTATTGTCTTTTAGCTATTTTATTGCTACATGGCTACCGCGCTTTTCAAAATTAGGTCGTACTAGTTTTCAGCACGCTTTTGAGAACATTCCAAGACAAATGCTGTGACCAAATATTACTCGAAATTGCAGCTCAGCATAGGAATTACATGGAGTGCCCAACTTGACGAAAATATGTAGCTCCAGTCTAATCATTTAGAAAATTGTTATCCAGCATCCTGAAAAAATTGTGTGTATAGCTCGGTGGAAGAGTTCGTTCAATAGCATTTAAGAAGGAAGTACTACTTTCATCAATATATAAGAAGTATGATTACTTAAACCTGTATATTGTTGACATGATTTTTCATGCTTCTATTCTTTGTGGGCATCGACTAGAAACTAAAATACTGAAAATACTATTAATGTCTGTAAAGGATGTTAACATTGAATATGAAACCGGAATTACCATAATTTCTTTCAGAATTGCAAGTACTGCAAGCGAAAATGAAGAGATAGACGTTTAAGAGCAAATGTTTGATAAATTATTTATGATATCTTAATCATCGTGCAGTTTTGACCAGTTTTCTACTTTTCTTCAATCAGTTTGGATGGCATAAAATGTCAGTGCTGCCAGTGGACCTAAGTGTACATCAACAATTACATGTAATGCATTTACAGAGGACTCCAGCGCAAGTTGTAGCCTGGTTCTTACATAGGCCTACATAGTTATAAGACACACCGAAAATCCAGTTTCCAAAACGAATTCATCACGTTACGATTTAATCATATTGAGCTGCTCGACTTTAGCGGACGGAAAGTGGGATTGTCCTGGTCACGCGATTCTCCGAGCGAAAGGGCCAACCTTGTTGGATACCTACAGGTCAGGAAGTGTCGACCAAATGCATGAAGCCGCTGCTTGCTATGATTCCTGGTTTGTAGATCGTGTCGCAAGCCGAAATGGCAACATTATAGTCACCTTGTTCATGAAAAGACAAGCTGAAGATAAATTCCGCTGGGCACCAGATGAGGATATGGATGGATTTATTGTGTCCACAATTGTGGGAGTTCTCCGAAGTCCACAGTCATCGGGAAGAAGTTGAACCGTGTATAATTTTGATTCGAATTATTTACAGACTTTTGAAAATGGGTTTAGAAACATTTAGAGGCTACTATATTTGAACTTTGTGTTGTTCGGAAAGCACGCATTTTTCGCACGTGTAAAGTCGTAACATTTTACAAGCAACGTCGTAACATTGAATAACTTCAATTTACGATTTCGAAGTTGCAGGATAAGACTTCTATCACATCATTCCTTAAAAGAGTGCGTCTAAAACAAGTCCACAAAAAGAAAGACATAAAATATCGCCTCAATTTTCAGAAAAATAAATTACCACAACATGACAAAAAACCGATGTTGCATTCGCGAAACGTCGCAACTTTGTCATAAAATGTTTTTTCGCGCACGATCACTGTAAATGAATTCTTTGAAATTTTGTTTTACTTCATCAATTACTTTATTTGTAATGGCAACGCAAATTGATTACATGGTAACCAGAAGATCTGTAAATTCTAGAATTGTAAATGCTTAGTAAACTGGTGCCATCACAATTTTGTACGGTATCAGAATGAAATGATATATGTAAATTGAATTGAATATACCCGTGAAGAACTGTGATTTTGTTTGAAGTACCAGGGCAGCTACAGTAAAAACTTGTGATGGTACCATGCTACTAAGCATGGAATCGGTCCAAAAATATCCACAGGTATGCCAAGCTCTTATCTGCTAAGATCAGTCACCTTATCAAGAAAGAGCTTGCCATACCTGCCACCAAAGCATATTTTTGGACCGATTCTGAGGTTGTTATTGGCTATATAAACGATGAGTCCAGAATATTTCATACATTTGTCCCCAATAGAGTCAAGCTGATTAGGAAACTATCCAACCCGCCGCAATGGCAACACATTGACACCTCCACGAATCTAGCAGATCACGCTTCCTGTGGTTTGAGAGCATCTGAAATTTCTTCGTCTTCATCGTTTGCTGGTCCCGAATTTCTAAGGCTACATTTGGATACATACGATATTGAACTACAAATTGATGATCCAGAAGTGAAATTAGTAAGGCGTCCTTACTGACGCCTCATAACACTCTGAGCTTGGTCTTTCTAGATTCTCTAGTTGGACCAATAAAGTATCTTTCATAGCAAGAACCAAGAGAATGTCAGATGGAATTCCAGGAATTCACTATCTTAATGTTGAAGAAACACTGAAGGCAGAGCACTACATTATCGAGATTATGCAGAAAGGTAATTTTCAAGGAAGCGAACTATTCTCATGTCTGGAAATTCATTGCCAAAAACAGACTCTCTGCATCCTTTGAATGCAGTCCTCAAAAATGGACTTATCTGCGTTGGTGGACTCAAAAAAACTGATATCTCCTTTCACTACTAACATTCCGTGATTCTTCCTGCCCCTTCATGTGGTTAATCTTATCTTGTCTCACATACATTCGCAAGTTCATCACCAAGGCAGAGGCCAGACCTTAAATAACCGGCGGTCCCTTGGTTACTGGATTGTTGGAGCTAGCAAAGTGATTAGTAATTTCATCCGCAACTGCGTCACCTGCAGAAAGCAAAGGAGGCCTACTGAAGTACAGATGATGGCCAATCGTCCCAACGGATCGAGTGGAACCGTCGCCACCCTTCAGCTTTTGCGGTATAGACTGCTGTGGCACATTTATGGTGAAGCAAGGACGGAAACAAGTGAAACGATATGGACTCTTACTTACGTGCATGTGCTCCACGGAGGTTCACATCGAAATGGTCTATGATATGTCTACTGACTCACTTATTAATTCTCTGCGGTGTTCTATATCGATTCGAGGAGTTGTGAGACAAATCCGTTGTGACCAAAGAAAAAGTTTCGTCGGTGTAGTGAATGAGTTTAAGTCACTGAATAACGGTCAATTTACAAAGTACTTTTCTGAGAGACAATGCGATTTCATCATGGATTCACCTGACTCTAGCCATACTGGTGGAGTTTAGGAACGCCAAATACGAACGGCATGAAGTGTATTGACAGCTATGCTATCATCGTGTGCTAAGAAGATAGACGACTCATAATAGCGCACAGCAATCTACGGGGTCATGACAATTGGGAACAGTCGCTCTCTGGGTGTCAAGTCACTTCGACCCCCTGACATTTCGACCCCATAAATTAAGTCATCGACTCACATTTTCCTTTATGTCTTGCTGCATAGGTGAATAAACGACTAACAATGACTTGTAGCCATCATATGGGGGGGCGGTGAAGAGTGAATACAGAGCGCCTAGCGTGGCTTACGGGAGATGAGAGAGCTCCCATTCTTAAGTCTTGATGTATGAGGCGAAGTTTGTGTAAAGGCGGATTACATATTTATCACACAGCGATTACATCTTTATGGGATTCGAGGATGAACAGAATCTGTTTACTTGTGGGAATCGAAAAGGCAAAGATTGATGTACAGGATTTGTTTACATGTGCGGACCGCAAAAAGCATACTGTAGTTATTGATGGGTTGAATTTAATGACAGGATCAGTTTACATGTGGAAAACACAACAATTGAATGATGTCTGATTTATCTTTGTGACACATCTTTCAAGACATATCATTACCTATTCAGTATTTTGTCAGCCACTATGTGTGGGACCCCGCTCGTCTGGGTTTGAGTGTTCAGGTTAGGGGTCGAAACACAACTAGACGAGTACCTGCTGATGACTGACGGACTGCAGTATTATGTTTTATATCCCTTAATCGGTAGCTGAAGTAGTGGTCGATGTATTGTAATTCAAATGAAGAAATGTGGAATTACATGAAGTATTATAGACGGATGAAGAAACTGGCGATAACAAATTCAAGTGAAGAAAGTATTTTCCATGTGTAGTCTTAGGTATAGTGTGTATAGTTTCATTGCTTTCGGTGTAGTAGAATGTCATTGTAGTTCTATTGTTTACCTCAATTATCCACTTTCCACTTATCCACTCTTACCATTATCCACTTTGTGTAGTGTCAGATATAGTTCACTTGTAATCGGTGTAGTGGCATCGTTGTATTTCCATATTTTACCTCCACTTTTCCAATTTCTATTCATCGGTTTCCTGTTGTTTTATAATATCCATTTTTAATTTCCTTAACATATGGTGACCATTGTCTTATTCTATTTCCACTATCAGCATCAGTAGTCGGTACAGTATATTAGACGTCTGTTTTGAACGTGTATACGGCAGTGTTTGGAATCTATGGTATTAGTACAAGTCTTAAGATTTCCATTTTTACCAGATATTGGCCCAAAGCTGATCAATTTTAATTCGTTGCCACGAGAAAGCTACATTGAGTTCTTTTAAGAACTGATTAATCCAATGGTTACAGTAGCAATGCCTTTGTACACTTGCGGATTGGAGAACGCCATCAGTCCTCATTAGGACTACTTTAACTAATAATTTAAATTAGTAAGCATTATATTCTATTATAAATGGCTACTGGGATGACTTTCATCATCGTATGAGAATCTTAATTGACCCCATGAAATGGAGTTATCAAATCTACGCTTCTGCATACAGTGCGTTGGCTACAGATATAGATAAATTGATGTGCTCTGTTCAATTTCCTGCCTATAAGCTGGCTGTTACAAGCTCCATCTGTCTGTTTCATCGATTTTAACATCTATCAAAGATTTCAAATTCTGCGTGTTGTGGGTTATTTTTCCTGATGGATATTTCGGCTGTAAATTGCATTCATTAGTTAAAGTAAGGCTCCTAGGGGTCTATCCTGCATATCTGAAGTGGATTCACTCAGTGATAATCAATTTATGTGGTAATAATTAATTTGTGGGGTCGAAATGTCAGGGGGTCGAAGTGACTAGTAACCGCTCTCTGTCTGTTAGTGAAATCGATGATCGAAAGACAATTGAACCCCTTACCCCAAAACACATTCTCACCACCAAGTCCTGTGGGCAGCATCCTCCACCTGGCGAGTTTGATTGATCGGACTTATACCTGCGGAACCGGTGGAGAAGAGTACTTTACTGGAACAATTCTGGTCACGTTGAAAAACTGAGTATTTTTCACAGATCTCGCTTTGACAAAAGTGGCATGAACCGAACCGTGAAGAAACATGAACGTCGGAGATATTGTACTGGTGAAAGACATAAACTTGCTCCGAAATTTTTGGCCACTTGGCAAAGTTATTGAGGCAAATTCCGCTGACGATGGACCCGTCAGAAATGTTAAACTGCGTGCTAGTTCGAAGATTTCTAAGTGTTCAATTTTAGAACGCAGTAACCACAAGCTTGTTTTGTTACTTAATTCCAATATATAGTTTGAACTAACTCAGTATTGGGATGTCACACGCATTGATCACAATACTTTTTCTTCTGATTAACAAAATTGATTGACACTTAAAATGCATGAGATTTAAATACAATTATTGTTATTGTAATATGATTTTGGTGGGTGTGTATGAATTCTGTGATATCTTGTGTGTTATCTTATTCGTAATGGCAACTGAAATTGATTACATTGCAACCAGAACATCTGTTTATTCCAGAATTGTAAATGCCTAGTAAACTGGCGCCATCACATTCTTTTGCGTTATTAGAATGAAATGATCTATGTAAATTAAATATAATATACCCGTGAAGAGGTTTGATTTTTTATGAAGTACCAGGGAAACAACTACGATCATTAATTTTTTTGCACTTTTCCGACGATGCATCCTTCATTTTGACCGCAAGCTCGATTGGACCAAAGGTAATGAGAAATGTCACTACTTCTGATGAAAACTTTCATGAAATGCGTGCGAAATCCCGTCGAAACGCTTGGAATTGCCCAACTATAAACATCTGCAAATTACCTAGTAGAAAACAACTCAAACCATCGTTTAACTTACTGCAGATATCAATCTTCTACGTTTTTGAGGCTATTAATCTTGCAGAGTAAGCAGGATAGCCGCGAAACCAAAATCGTAACGGCTCATCCAATGTGATCTGGTGAAAGAAGCAACACAACTAGAATTCCGTAGAACTTACCTGATAACAAATAATACGGACTGCGGCACAACATAGAGAACAATATTCACTCATAGCAGAATACTATTTTTCACTGAGCTTATGCAAAACCAATTTTTACAATCATTCAATACTGCGACAGAAAGTAAGTTACCTTTACTTAATAGAAATCAGTAGCGTGTTGATAATGTAAAAAATATTTAAGTTTCAATCCTAGTAGGAACATTATTTTCAGATTGGACATTTCCTATCAGATTTTCAGACTTTGCATCAATATACCATTCGTGATGCTGACAGCATTTTCATTACAAGAATACTCCGGTGTGTTCCTGAACAATCAATCAGAACAGACATTCTAACCTGATAAGACATGTTGATCATATTATCAAATTTGTGCATCTGGATCATGTGCGGATTCAAAATTTGAACTTCACAAATGTCTTGTCTTAGATAATTGGAAATCCAGGATCATTCATCCAGAACTAGGTTTATAAAATGTACAAAATCACATTTTTTTATTTGAAATTACAAATTTGTGAGCAAAATATATATATGTATACTTGATCAATCTCCATGGATGTATCTATTTTAAAATTGATTGTAGTCAAGAGTAAATACATTTCACGTATAATAACACGAGTGATTTTTCTTTTCTTAGAAACCTGATAAATGCTTTATCTGGCTCTATGTCCTATCACATTTCGACATTCTTCATGTCGCGATCAATAGTTACTAGCACATGCAATCTCGTGGAATACTGACTCACTTGTGTGAGCAAAGTTTCTCACAGCAATGCACAAATTTGCTATAACGCATTTGAAGATAAGGATTTTAGCTTTTTAGTTATTAATATTGAATGCAGTCTCTGAATGCTTCCCTGGGCTCACATATTTCACCGTGTGATAAAAAAGGGAGACAATATGCAAAAGTAAAGACACAATATGGGACGTGTCAACACTTAAAGGAATTCTTCTTTGCTTAATTCAAGAGGTGCTTGGTATAATGTCGAATGAATAGCAATGGACATCTGTATTTGAACAAGGAATCCGATGCATTGTGTTGAAGAAGATCCTTCAACCCTCTAACAAAGGTCTCATTAAAATTGATTAATTGTTTGAATACATAACAGTAGTTAGATCAACCTTTTTTGATTCAAATTTAACTTTGATTTTCGGGCAAGCACATGTAAATCCATTCATTCAGCTTTAACATTATTATAGATTTCCCATATTTTTCTTCTCCTACTACACTAGTGATTAATACATGAGTAACATGCTTCATGCTTGGATACAGAGCAATTTCACTCTTCTAACGATGTTCTTGCCATGCTTGGCTCCACTAACGATTAATCAGCTTAAGCAACTTGCTTCGGAGCATGTCAACGGTAAGTAATTGAATTATAAGAATCTTGGCACTAATACTGTAAATGTAGCTAGTCGTCCGGTGAATGTGTGTCTGATACTGCATTGCTTGTATGCAATTAATAAAATGAAATGCTGTGGAAGAGGGAATGTCTGCAATTAATTTTTCAACTGTCGATGCATCCTGCATCAATTTGTATGGCGTCAATGGTTACAGTAGCATTGCATCTGTACACTTGCGAAACGCCATCAGTCATCATTAGGACTACCTCAATAAATTATTTGAATTAGTAAGCATTATATTCTATCATATATGGCTGCTGAGATGATTTTCATCATCGTGTGAAAGAGCATGTCAATGTAGCTAGAATACTTTCAATATAAACTGATGAATGTGATCTATCAAATACCTACTTCACGTTCATTAAAGACCCAGACATAGAAGAATTTTGAGTGACATTTTAATGTCTTGTCTGAACAATCATGGATGTGGCTGCTGTCTAAAGAAGATTGAATTTAGAATAAACTTAAAATTACTCCGATAACAACTCTGTTGCAGTCTATTAGTATCGCAGGATGCATAAAGGGGTCCATATAAACTTTTGAACCAAGAAAAATTATCTAGAGGTCACTTTCATCTTCAGATCTCCAAACATTTTTCTATTTTTTAGATATATATTTGTATATATTTTTACAATTCAAGGTGAAATGCTGGAAGTAATTTGTAATTTGATCCACATAACATAAAAATTTCACACAAATTTAAGAATTTGAGATTTTGTAAGAACAATATAAGGCTGATCAAGGAATATGCTCTTTCATTCTGCAACAAGACTAACAAACCATTTGGGAATACACATAGAATCACGAATTAGTTCATAAACAAGTTGCTGTCAATTAATGGCATGTCGTACAGAAAGAATTGCCGCAGTGAGACAGATAGCCACCTCTCATTCTGAGTCGATGCTTTTTCCCGAAATTCGAATCGTAAAAAGAGGAGGTGAATTAGAGAGACCAAAACCTTCTATACCGTACTCCTAGTGCCTACTCCACCGTAACAAGCGCGTCTGATATGCCAACACACTTTCTTATTGATTAAAGTATAATTGGCTACCTTTTTCATTGGCTACCTACTAGCTTTTCATGTCCATGTCTTTATTCGGTGCTTTGATAGCGTTAATGGGTGATGGACAGTGGCGTCTTCTCTGTATCTGCGAGGCCTTCGGCTCATCCTCAAAAATTATTTACCAACATTTATAAAAATGAAAAGTGTCATCATTCATATGAATTCGGTAGCTTCTCGTGATAGCTGTGCATAGCTTTCCGTCTCAAAATCAGACGCTCAACCTCAAGAGTGAACAGTTTTACAGCACGTGTTTGAATCACAGCTGTTTTCTTCGAACAATTAGACACACAAGCTAGTCGTGTGTGACGGAGCACTGATGTTCAGACAACGATAGAGACCTGTGTGCGTGTGAGGCAGTAAGCGCACGCGCACACGCCAATATTGGCTTTCCCGATAGACATACTGCTTTGCCTTCTCCAATTTTTGCAATGAAGTTCTACGCAATTCTTGATCGAGGCGCGGTGCCTAAATATAGTAAGGGAAGCGCAACCCAATTGTTTAGAGCTTCGCTTAATGTGAGAGAAGTCACTACGTCAACAGTAGCAGATGGCTGACGTTCAGACAAGACTGCAATCATATGAATGCAGAGTAATGCATCTGACTCGAACACCCAGATTCGGTAGAATTCCATAATTTGTTTTTACGTGATTGATGTCACAATATGTTTAGTACTGCAAATGAGATCATAACCACGCCTTTCGTCCCAAGGGAATATACTGAAAAGATGACAGTCGTCAAGCAAGGTAGGTCAACACCTGATATAAAATTGAAAGTACTCACAGAGAAAGAAATACACAAGACATCTGAATGCATCAAAATTTCAAACATGTGAGTGGCTGACCGGCCGTGAGAAACACAAGAAACTGTTGGCCATGCCTCCTTTTTTCTCGAGAAATGTGGCCTGGACAGAAAGGGGATATAGCGATCTCAGCTCCTTGAGTAAGGCGGCTAAGCGACATGAGCAATCACTTCTCATGTGCACTTTCACTTGACCTTAAAAAATGTTCGGAAAATTGTTATTAAAAATTCAGCTTTTATGAAAATTAATGTTGTAGTATAAAAGTGTTTTGTGTAGACATAGTAGTATTCCAATGCCGAGTGAAGGCCTATGGTCAGGGAGCACGCGACGCCACTGGTGATGGATTACAATCTTTCGATAACGGATTCACAAATGGCATTTTTTTTACCTTCGGATCGTTTACCGTCCACCAATCCAGTGGGTTAAAGGCTCTCTAAGGTACTTTTTCCCATAAAAAAGTTTAATATTTTCATGTGGCGTCTTTTGATATTAATTAACAACTGGCCATTGGTGCTTGGAAGACTTGCTCGTTCATGTTGAGAATCCAGGAGATCTTAAGTATCCCTCGGCTAAACAAATCGTAAAGCAGAAAAACTAAAGGAGGCCTATGCATATTTTACATGATTCAATTCGCCAATACGACCCAATTCGATTAGAGATTCGATTCGACTCAAAATCTGCCGATTCGCAGGTCACTAACATATGCACATATGCATTGGTCGTTGCGATCTATCTCTGCAACATTAAAAGATTGATGTTCATATATCCTTCATCTTCGTGGACTAAATAACTTCTCTTACGCTAGAGCAGTTACCAAATTATCTCGAACTTATAATGAGTCCTTTTCAACACAAAAATAAGACAAGACTCTAATTTTCAAAACACGAAGACGATCACGAAAGAATTCATGTCATTCGTGTTCGTGTCACTAACGCAGACCTGTAATTGCAAGCAGATTGTGCGAAGACAAGATTTAGTGTAATTCCATAAACTTGATGAATTCGCAAAATCATTGTGAGAACCACATTCAGCAAGACAGCTACTATGTTAAATGAAAGTAGCATAACCCCGCCAAAGTTAGGGCTACATTTAATAACAATAATAACAATATCTCTTATGTCAGCTATGCGTAGTAATGAGAATCGTGGGAGTAAGTATACAAACAAAAAGCAAATCACAGGCAATTATTTCAGACAGAAAAAAAGAAGATCAAGTGAAAATAAAATCCGCTGAATTATAATCAGTCTAATAAATATTAATCATTATATGTTACTGCGTATATTAACGAGTAACATAGTTATGGCTTCTGCTCGTGACATTTCTAATGCAATAACATGCAGTGTGTGTAATAAATAATTCCAGTTTAGTATATAAAATTCACGTAATTTAAAAATATTAGATTCTTAATTCGATGGACTGATACGTATCACTCATTATTGCATAATATTACACCAGGTGCATGCTCTGCTACTCATATAAAGCGCACAAGCTATCCGATGTCAGTTTTACTAAAGTCTTACAATGCACATGTGAGGTGACTTTTTTTATTCATTGTGACAAGATAAACAAATTTGTGCAGAAATCAGCACGGTCTCGGTTTCAACCCGTCGTCAGACCAGAGATAGAGATAGGAGTGGGACTTCGTTTGGAAAGCATTGTGAGGAATGTAGTGAATTGAAGCCACTCAGTCAAGTACTCATGGACGTCCTCAATGAGAATCAAATTCCGACCTTGAACTTGAGTAAGAAAAGTGAGGAAACAACAAGAACCTACTTAGGAGAATTGGTTGATTGCTGTCTGAAGAGTGGCAGACGGAATAAGTTTGTCTACAAGAAGCTTTGATTCAGATAGTGCAGTGATCAGCGGCATGAAGGGTAGAGCTGACATTACACGGAAATTTAGTTGGGATTGGCGTGAGAAATATGCCATATCCATTCCCCTACGGTTCAGGCACTTGACTAAGGTTCTAGAAGACATCAAAGTCATCGGCTGTCTGATATCTACTTCGCGAATGCACCGGCCAGTTAATATTGTGCTCGCTTGAGTCATCAAATCAGCAACACCAACTGTTGGATGCTCTTGTAGAAGTAGATCGATCTTATCAGAATGATCATTGAATACATCCACATTTGTTGAAGGGGACAGCTTAGGAAAAAGATAAGTTGTCTTTTGTAACAGTTCAGAGCCTCGAATCATCTGAGTTACAGAACCTTCTCAATGGATGGTTTGTCTTGGTATGAACTCCAAAAGTGTGAAAGGTGCCTTATCCATACGTGTCAATATTAATTAATCCATCACGAGCAACATCAATAGACGACACAGTGATCTTGTGGAATAAAAAACTACTAGTCCGGATAGAGATAGACTCACTGAGAAAAGGAAAGGATGTATTTTATTTTCGGAGAGAGAAACACCTCTCACAGCTAGTGAGTTAGACGTGTGTGAAGTTAGCCTTACCAATATCCGTACCACATCGAAAATCGCGTGTGCCACTCTCAAAAACAGCATTTACACATAATTTTAGAGTGTGCCAGCTTGTGCCACCAGCAATTTTTCAAAATAATGCAGCAGTTTGCGAGAAATCGTCCATCAAAACTTCGAGGTGGTACGGATGTGAAGTTATCCGCACCAATTTACAGAAAAAATCTTAAATCGCATCTTTATGAATTTTCAACCACATGGACGTCTAAAATAACACGTCTAAAGCATGTGCCACCCACTACTTTGTCAAAATTGACAATACTTACTGAGAAAATGGACAAAATGACCTCAAAGTGGTACGGATGTGAAGTTAGCCGTACCACTTGTGAAAACTGCGTGTGCCACTCGAATCAACACACCAAATACACTTATTGGGAGTGTGCCAGCTTGTGCCACCCCTCAGATCTCTCAAACTCTGCGTAGAATCCGCACAAATGCGGATTTTCGTCCTCAGCCACGCCCACAGCCCATCCGTACCACTTGTGAAAATCGCGTGTGCCACTCGAATCAACACACCGAATACACTTATTGGGAGTGTGCCAGCTTGTGCCACCCCTCAGACCTCTCAAACTCTGCGTAGAATCCGCACAAATGCGGATTTTCGTCCTCAGCCACGCCCACAGCCCATTCGTACCACTTGTGAAAATCGCGTGTGCCACTCGAATCAATACACCGAATGCCAGAAATTCTGAATCCACCAGAAATGTCAATGGTTTTACAAGAAATTGTAGTAGTTGTATTTAAATAGCAATGATTCAAAATTGGATATATTTCATTCACGTGATCATTATGTTATTTTTATCCTGCAAAAACATACAACAAACTTGGTATCATTGGATAGAGAATTGTTCACTCTATCAGGAAATATCAACGCTTTTACAGAAAATGCTGACACAATGTCGGAAAGGTCGGAAACTACAGATTGATGTATTTTGTGCGAAGATGTTTCTGTCACAAATTCCTTCTAAATTTATGTTAGATCTTGTTTAAACACTGCGCACATTTCTAAACGTACCAGCTGGATGTGAAATTTTGTGGTCTGCAGCTATTAACGAAGCTATCAGCCTATATCTACGCACACGGCATGTTTCAAGGCAGCAGGGAAAGTAAGTAGCTTTTATTTCATTGCAATGAATGTTGTTTAGTCTTATTGCAGGGAGTTAGATCAGTGGAATCGGCTTGCAGACTGATGGACGGAGCTTATGATTGCTTGGCTTAGTTAGGAACAACCCTATATAGATAACTAAAGAATAGAAGGGAGTGCTATGTGTAGGGCACTGTGTATACACAGCAGATGAATAATGAGCAATGAATAAGCAGATGTTGGTGGAATGGCTATGGCTACTGCAGGTTGAGTCGGCAAATATTTGGTCTCGCATCTATTACACCGGCTATCTGGTGCAACAATCTTACATTTTTGTTGTCGTGTGTAGCTGCTCAGAAATTTCTGACTCCAAATCCCTCAATGAAATAAATGTGTGTCTTGATTTGTTTATTTGTCCTGCTTTGCATCCTACAGGCACGCGTGAACAGGGGACTAGGAAGGCTCAGCCCGCCTAATCTTCAGACAGACACATTGATCTCGGACTTTTGATTGCACATGAATGATATAAAACTACATATAGATGAGTTGGCAGTGGATGCCAATGCAAATATCGCTTGCACTTATCTAAGTCATGAATACCTTTAGAGTGTTCAAATTGTCATGATTCCATCAAATTTTAGGAAATCCAATCCACATGTCAGACTCTTTTTGCATGCATCAGATATTGTGATCGATTTCTACCACCATGACAACTAGATCATTACATTCTAAGAACATCTCCACGACAACTTCGCAAGCCAGGTCGACCAGAGAAATTCGACTTGTGCCTCGAAACAACCCTCAGATACATGGCTACTAATACAGAGATTCGAACAATCAGGCATGATGATTGTAGCAATCCTCGAAGCCTAGTTCGTCAATACAAGAGGCTTCGGTTCTCTTTTGAAATAATATCTCCTGGGATGAATTTCAGCGATGGAGCTGCGATTATGTTAAACACTTCTAAAATCATTCTTTACATTTGGAATGTCTAGGGAAATCGGTGACAAAGTAAAAAGTTATAGCATGATGGTGTGTATATAAGTGATGAAACTGGTTCAAAGGTACCATTCGGTGACCCGCTCAATGACTCGGGCTCTTTTTGGGTTCTTATGCTTTTGTAGTCATAGAGCAAACTTGTAGCTCAATTGTGGTCGAAGTGAATAATCCGTTAGCCTATACTAAGTCTATCACTGGGCGACTGGAAATGCAATTAGTCATTGTTCAATGGCGAAAGACAAGTAAGGATTCAGTGCAAGTCGCTTGTTGCTGTCGCCTGGATTATCACTAGCCGACACAGCTCTGAAAGAGGCGCCATGAGGCTGTGATGTAAATTCACTGATAATTTTTCAGGAAATAAGTAACCATTAAGGGAATGATTTTTTAAAATTGAAATATTACAGATGAAGCTCTTATTTGCTGTATCACAGGAATTCTATGCGCATGTGATCGAGTTTGACGATTCGTGCTATCAGTGTTTAAAATTTTTTCGCGGTTGCGCGGTACGGTAGTGGCGAAAAATGAAGGAGAGGAACAATTCGAAAGCACTTCCGCAAATTTTGGAAAGTTGAATTTTATGTGCAACTTATTACTTAGAGTTTAATTACTTCAGTACCAGTAGAGCAATCTGATTTCATTCAGATGCTATACATATAAAAATCTGACTGAGTCTTATTAATATGTTTGCATGTTTTTCAGGAATTTTTTTTAAAGTATGATGCTAAAGGCCAACTTCGATACAAAGTCACATCATTGGTCGTCTAGCCTGCTAGCAATTTACGACAATCATTTGAAAAAATCCTCTCGTAAAAGTATGGGAATTTTGATATTAAAAGACTGACTACATGTATGTTCAAAATTGCAATTCTTTTGTATGTTTAGGTCCATTTTTCGCTTATATAATTTAAATGTATGTAGTTCCATTTTTTCGATGGGGCACTGTCAGAGGATTTTGGCTCGATGTGGCCTGATCTGTAATATAGTTTGTGCGTGACATGTTCAAATTAATTTCACTTCCCCTGAACGAACTGCGTTGCTCGTGATAGGCATTGCAAATTGTCACAGCCACAAAAATAATGAATGACAGCATCAGTAGCTAAGTAGTTAATTGTAAAACGCCTTCAATTTCAGGCAAATGACACGATATACAATGATAATGACCTTTATACATACTTATATATTACAAAATAAATTCCGGAGAAGCATGGCATAATTACATGGAAGTGCAGATGCTTTATGCCAATTGTGATCGTTGCTATAAACTTACATGCGCAATTAAAGATTGGATATAAGTGAGCATGTTTGATATGCATATGTCATTTTTGAGTGCTTGATGCATAGGCCCTATGTCAATTTGACGTTTTTTTGCATGAACTATCTTCAACTTCATCAATAATAATTTTAGTGCAGTTCATCGGTCTCATTTGATAGTGATATTTTATCTCTTTACATTTTTATAGAGAGCTTTAGTTGCCTCACTCTTGCTTTGCTGCCAATTGCTTGAAACGCAACTTCTTTTATTTGTCAGCGCTTTCCACTTCCGAATTCCACCATCAGGTCTCTTATGCCTGCCCAGCCTTTGCTGCGACCACACTCTTTTTCAGCACTGTGTATCCAAACTGTCTTCATCCTGTTCCACTCCAAGTCAAATGTATTTTGGTCTGCAATATGTCCTTCATGGTTCATAACATCCTCGTTAAAGTGCAACTCCACAATGAACTCAGAATGCCAACGCATGACAATGTGCCATATATTTACATCGTGCTGAAAACGAAAGATAAAACTTCTAGAAGGCTATTCCTTTTATTATCTAGTTTGATCACTGCATGATGACGATTGACGCTGTTGGAGATTCGAGCGCAACATTTTTTTGCTTCATCTCTGAAATATAAAAGATTAATTGGATTGATCAAATATCAGCATACCGATGGTGAGAAACCAAGGAAATCGTTTTTCGCACGCATAAATTCTTGCGAATAACGGATTAGCAATAAAATTACTATTAAGACGAATTTTTGTGCGTCGGAATAACCGCGCCACAGTGGCCTGGTAAGGAGCAGGAATCTGAGACAAAACTATTTACAACCCATGAATGCGCCAATGGACCAGGAACGTGATCATTTTCATTTTCTATGTAAGACACAGTCAACAATGACCCAATTTTATTTCGCAGAAAATACGTGATCTAGCTAGACGTGTTAACTTGCTTCTGCTCGTGAATATCATAGTCAATGTCGATTGTGATTTGTGGATCTGACTGTGACAGTCAGTCCCTAATTCTACTGTTGAAAGTAAACAGTTAACATCTTGTAAATATTATTCCTTTTTTCTTCAACAGGTCGTCTACGCTAACCCAAAGGATTTTCAGAAACCGTCAACGATGTGTCTTAGTGTTGGTCAGTGCAATGAATCAAATTTCAAAGCTGTTCAATGAGCAGAAGATTGTGGATTGATGAGCTGGAAAATGAAGTGCACTTCTCTTCTGTTTCACTTCAGTGTCCAGAAATCTTCAATATAGTGGAAATTAGTGTAACTCGTTGCGAAGAACGAGTTTCAGCATGATGTGGCATTTTTGGTGAATTGTGATATTCCTGTGTATGATAGTGGTATGTAGACTGGGACAGTGTCACGACTTTGTTGACATATGTTTTGGTAAAGTTGGACAAATTGTATCTTTCATGTGAAAACTAGTCTGTTTTTGAAACTTGTCAGTGTTGTGAATTTCTATATGAATAAATGTGGAGTTAAGGACCTGCTGTTATAATTTGTTAAGTGTATGGAAGGTAGTAGGCGAATGGGCAAGGCATGGGAAGTGGAAATCCAATAACAGTTAAATTTGTGTTTGAATATGCAGTTGGCTAGTGTTAGGGTTAGGGTAAGGATTGGCGAACGGGCTAGTTTCCAGGGATGAGGGCTTCGGATCTGGATTGCAGGTGAATAGAGGATCAAGACGAGTATAAGCTTGCTTAGGATTTCGTGTTGGGTCGTGTCTTAAGAAAGAGTTAAAGTTTCACAATGATAACTTCTATATTTCATGCGCATATACGATCGAGTAGGCCTGCATGTCATAGTGATGGTAGTTGGCATGTGTCAGGTAAGTTTGCATAGGTGATAGAGCATGCTCATATTACCCACAGGCATTGTTAGTAATGTTTGACCACAGATTAGGACAGTAGAAATATGCTACGAAGGAGGCATGGTTATAGTAGGCCGCAATTGCAGTTGAACATGAATTTTAGTAATGAGTTGTATTGTAAGTGATGTATCCATCACGAAAATCAGCGAAATCCGCGCTAGGACTTCATGGAGGGAAGACACTGAAGAGGTCTAAATATGTCCTTAAAAACTGTGACGGTCACGGAAATAAGTTATGCAAATTACATGTACATGCAATTGTTATGCAGGCCTACACCCACATGTAGATACATGTGCCAATTCCAGCAGGTAAGAGGGGGCGCGTGAACTCAGCAGCAACTTTTTTCCTCTCGAGATCATTTCGTGCATATGCCAACTAGAATTCCTTCCTCAATCCATTCCTGCTCCATTCACGCGTAGCTACATGTACGTCGGCTGTGGGCGTGGCTGCGGAGGAAAATCCGCATTTGTGCGGATTCTACGCAGTGTTGGGGCTGTCTGACGGGTAGCACAAGCTGGCACACTCCCAATAAGTGTATTCGGTGTGTTGATTCAAGTAGCACACGCGATTTTCACAAGTGGTACGGATGCCCGCGAGAAAATGAGTCGTGGGCCCCTCGTCAAAAAGTCGTGGGCCACGTGAAAATATGTGGGCCAACAAATTTTTCGAAAATGGCTTATTTGGAAGTAAAAATGCATGATCATGTCAATTTGCGACCATTCTCTTCAAAAAATGACGTGAAATGTGATCTCTTAAAGTCGAGGGTTGGCCCCCCAATTTTCACGGTTATGTTTTTGACGGTGGTCGTGGGTCGGCCCTTAAGTTCACACGAGCTCTAATTTTGAATAAGAATGACCCCAGAGTTGTCACACACATTGAGCAGCGAATTTGTTGTGATTGTATCGTATGTATTGTAGTGAAGAAAAACGTATCTCTGATGCTAGTGGACGGGCCAAAACTGTCATCGACCGGCTGTCTGGCATATCTAGGCAAGTTTTTCCTTGGAATAAATAACCTTAGCTCTCATTTCTCTCAATAATTTTCGCTACATGATGATGATGAATTTAATCGTGAAATGTTGCGATAAACATATGTTGCGATACTTTATACATTTGCATGACGCATCGATGACAATGCAGATAATTAGCCTACTCAAAATTCTTGACTTACCCTGAACTTCATATCATTCTTTATATCATTCTGACCATGATTCTGACTATGGCTGAATTTCAACGCTTGTCAATTTTTTCGTCAATCAAGGTTGCCAGTTGTATTATTGTTCATTCATTAAATTGTGAATGAATGGAAGAATCCTCAATGAGTGTTGCATAATATCTCGGTCGCTTCAAGCCTGTTATACAGTGAGGGAGAGAAGGGAGAGAGAATTCTATTAATAGAAGCGCGCTTTGTCCAGTCCAGCCCGATAACAGATAACTTTCTCGTGCGCCTTCGATAGCGCAGCGCAATTAGAAGATCACATTTCAACTCGAGGGTTGAAATAGAGGTCATCGCTTCATTTCACAAAGAGAAATAGCGCAGAATAATCTAGACGTTTCATTTGTGCCTGACTGACACCTGTGGACATCGCTGTGTAAATTGATTGATCTTATTAATGGATTATAAATCAAATTACAATAAAGAAAATGCGAGGAATATCCTGAGCCGAAAATATTGATGGAATGGATTATTTATCAAACGCAATTCGTGTCAGGTAAGTCGAATGAAGTGATGATAGATAAATTTAGTAAATAATAGCGGTTAACCTGCGCACTACACATTATACCAATCACTGAATTAATTGAAATATTTCAACAGATAACTTTTGACTTAGATGTGATGTAAAAAATGTTCCTCTGGTTATAAATGTTTGACTATAGGTAAAGCAAGCCAATATTTCACGACCATTCAGATCGAATCGTGCGGACAGACTGACATCGTAAACGAATTCCTTCGTATGAATACGGTAAATCCAGTCGAAGCTCGTTAATTCGGACACGGAAGACTTCGGTCAATTAAGATCATACGGCCGCGGTATTTTTTTGTGTATTTGGTGGCTTATATAAGTTGCTTTTGAATTCAGACTTTCAATAAATAATTACAGACTTTCAATCCTACCAGCCGCACCAGTGGCTCGTAGCACAGTTGGTTAGAGCACAGGTCTGGTTAAGTAACCTTGAACGTAGGTTCGAATCCTACCAGCCGCACATCTTTTGCATGGCAATCTGATCTATCGTGTATTTAATCTCATTGTTGATACATAACCAACGGACGAAGTACACGGAGAGCCGGTCATTGCTACGGAATATTAAAAATATCTCTATCATTGTCAATTTGATTACAGCAAATAAATGGAATCATCTCAAGAAGTCGAAACATCCCAAGTAGTGTGCAAACAGTGTGTACAGGAAATCAAGAGTGGTGAGATGCAGTTGAATTGTGACAAATGTGCTGAATTTTATCACATCCATTGTGTATACCTACCCGACTATGAAATTTTATAGTATTTCAAACACAGCAAGAGAAAGTTCATCTGTAAGAGCTGTATTTCATTGTTATTTCCTGCCGAATTACAGAACATAACACACATCACAGAACAGCACAGAACAAACCCACTGCACAAAATATCAGAAATGGAAGAAGAAATGAAGAAGCAAGCGAAAACGAGAGAAGATCTTTTGACAACAATAAACAGCTATCAATTGCAGATGGACGATGACAAGGAGAAAATCAGGAAATTAGACGAAAAAATAAGAAAATGCGAGCGAGAGCTAACTGAACAATACGAAGAGATCGAACACCTGAACAGCAAAATAAGACAACACGAAGATCAAAACAACGATGAATCAGACAATGAAAGTGAAGATGACATTATTCAGACTGATATCCTAAGAAAGCTAAACGACATCAGTGAAAAGATTAAAAAGATTGAAATCAAACAAGAACAACAACAGCAACAACAACAATTACTACAGCAACAGCAACAACAACAACGAAATGACAACAGAGAAGAAAACTACTAGCGAACATGTAGAAGACCGAATGTAAACTGCCACTACTGTGGAAGATATGGACACTACAGCTCTCAATGTTATTTCAGAAGACCAAGATACGACAACAACAACAACAACAATTACAACTACTACAGAAGATACCAACCAAGAAGATACGAAAACTACAGAAGATACCAACCAAGAAGAGACGAAAGCTACAGAAGATACCAACCAAGAAGAGACAACGAGCGAAGATATGAGCATCAAGAGAGAAGAGAGAATGAACCACAACTTCAACAAAGACAAGATGAAGAACGATTCAGAGTAAGAAGAGGCACCGAAGACTACCCATGTTACTACCCAATCAACTCACCAAGCGCACCACCACCAGTACGACCACTAGATGTACACACAAACTACAGAACAGAAAACAGAGACACTCATCACACTCCAAACACCAGGCGCTATGTTTAACATGGAATCGGAAGAAGAGGCTAGTGAGGACATAAATGATAATACTTGTTTGAATGCGATAACGAAAATGAAATTTTATTATGTCAATATTAATGGCCTTAATGATGGAAAATTTAATGACACAAATCTTTTGAATGATATGGAAGAGGCAAATTATATATGCTTTACTGAAACACACTTAAAAAGCAACGTAGATCTACCTGCCATACCTAATTATAATGCCTTTCATACAACGTACGAGAATAAGACGAAAGGTAGAAATATAAAGGGAGTATCTATTTATGAAAATCTATTTAATGATAATCGAACTGAATACATAGATAGTGAGGAAGGAATCGTGCTGATACTCAAATTGGTAAATAGTAAATGGACAGATTTAAATGAGATATTCCTCATGATATCATACAGAGAAAACAGAGAATCTAATTATAAAGATAACGAATATTTTGAGAAAATCAAGCGATATATAATAAAGCATAATATGCAGCATATAATAATGATTGGTGACCTAAATGGAAGAATCTCTAATGAAAGTGACAAAAACAGTGACCTGCCGCATAGAATGTCTGAAGATAAAACTATTAACACTAATGGTCGTGAAATAATTTCATTTTATAATGAAACATCTTTGATAATTGCAAATGGAAGATTTGAGACTTCAGACATAATCGGAAAATGTACTTTTAATAGAATGCAACATAATGAAATTCGAAAATCTGTAGTCGATTATTTTATCCTATCTAAATCATTAGTGAATAAACTAAAACATTTTGAAGTCCATGAGCCTGTATTATACACTGATCATTCGCCGTTAACATTTGAGATTGAAATGAAAACGAAAACTCCAGTTAGGCTAAATACGAAATGCCATCAGGCATTGAAGATAAAAGCAATAAGACCATTCAAATGGACTGATACAAATAAAAACAATTTCAACTCGCGTAAATTTGTTGAAGATTGTACAATTCTCAGGAATAGTATTAAGTCAACACTATTGTCAGCAACAAATATTTATGATGAACTATGCAAAAATAAAACAAAAGCTTTTGAAAATAAATGCGCATGTGATAATAAGCGCATCTACACGGATGAATTAAGAAAACTACGAAGAAATTATAGAAGAATAGTAGCGGAATATAAAACTGATCAATCAAATGAAAATCTGATGAATTTAATGACACAAAGGAAAATTTTAAATAAAAAAATTAGAAAAGAAAAACGGTACCTAAGAAAGATCAAATATAATGAACTTCAAACCGCAAAGCAAAATAGTGATCACAAACTATATTGGAAAATACTCAACCCAAAGCAAACTAAGACTCACATAGAAAATAACCTAACTGCAGAACATTTCAAGACTGTTATGATAGAAAATGATGCTACGAACAGCAACATCCATCCTACCGGGATTTTGACTCTGAGAACAAATTCACCAACAGAGCTATTAGATACTAAATTCACATATAACGAAATTGAAACAAATATAAAAAACTCAAAAAATTTTAAATCAAGTGGACCAGATGGCTTTGTATATGAAATGTTAAAAGAAAATGCAACAGAAACCGTAGACATCCTTCAAGAAATGTTTGATAAAATTTTAACTTATAATGAAATACCATGGAATCGAAACTGGATTATTCCTATATATAAGAAAGGAGAAAAGGCAAACACAACCTCGTATCGCTGCATCACCTTATCCTCATGTTTAGAAAAACTTTTTACAAAGATTTTAAATGAAAGACTGAATACATGGTTGGATAATAATCAAATTATTCACCCATGTCAAACGGGATTTAGAAAAGGTAATTCAACATTGGATAATTTATTTATACTGAAAGAATCGATTCAAATATATAAGAACAAAAAGATGCCGCTATATATATGCTTTGTAGATTTGTCCAAGGCATTCGATTCAATACCGAAGAAATTGCTGATCAACAAACTGAATTATGTTTTACCTGACAGCAAAATTTTAACCACGATAACTAATTTACTGACAGTGAAACAATTTCAAGTATTATATAAAGGAAAAGAGACAAATCCATTTCAATTACAAAATGGTATACCTCAAGGAGATAGTATCTCTCCAACTCTTTTTTGCATATATATGAATGACCTACTCATCAAAATAAATGTTGATAGTAATTTCACACGACCCATTAAGATAGGTAATATTCAAATCGCATGTCTTACGTACGCAGACGATATTCTCCTGTTGAGTGAAAGTGAGACAGGGTTGATGCATCAACTGAAATTAGTTGGAAACTTTTGTACAGAAAATGGATTAACAATTAATTTCGATAAAACAAAAGCAATGATATTTAACAAGTTTCATAGCAATGATAGCATCGAAATAAAAATTGATAATATGAAATACGATGTAAATATAATTGATGAATTTAAATATCTTGGAATGTGGATATCTAAAAACAATAAAAAACATATTGAATACTTGGTAAAAAAGGTAAACGTGCTTCATATGTGACTGAAAAGAAGTTAAGAGAATTCGGCCATGTAAATGGAAGTATAGTGAAGAACACTTTTGAGATGTTAACATTGTCTAAAGTGAAATACTGTGCTGAATTTTGTTCTCACAACAATCTAAATTGTATGAATAAGATTCAGTACCAATTTTATAAGAATCACTATCATTTGGCAAAATCAACCCCAAACTATTGTTTGATCGGAGAATTCGGACTTTTTCCAATAGAATTCTATTTCTATAAGGCGGCGATCACTTTCTGGATAAAATTAATAAATAGTAAAGACAATAATTTGGCTAGAGAAATATATACCGAAATTTATAACCATATGAATGACTCTCAATATTCCTACACATGGACAGCCAAAATGAAGATGTTACTGAAAGAAGTCAACCTATTACACTTATGGCAAAATCAAAATGCTGTAGATAAAAAAATGATGGAGAAATGTACACGTAGTACTCTGTTTGAATACTTTCGCACTCAATGGATCGATAGTGCCAAAGAGAGTAATACTGGCAGAAATTATTTGGAATTAGCAAGATTCGAAATGAATTTGAAGCCTTATCTAGATTTAGACGTACCAATGGAAATAAATACGTTGATAAAATATAGAGCTAATAACCATAATAAGGACTGGTATATACAAAAGTAAGAAATTATATGATGAACGTTTATGCGAAACCTGCAACAATCAAAAAGTTGAAACAATATATCATTTCTTTGTTGAATGTCCTGCGTATGACCAAATTAGAAAGAAATTTGCACCATTCTTGAGAAACATAAGTTGTAAAGAAGAATTCTACTATAAAATAACTGCTCCCAGTATCGCCGAAATGAAAGGTATCTACAAATATCAAAATAATTCAAATAAAGTTAGGAAGAAAGACAAATCATAATAAATTGTCAAGTACATGCAGCTTTAGATAAATCAGGTCACCAATCTCATTTAAATTAATAGCTTGATTCCATACCAAAACAGTCGCATAGATTTCTATGAAAAATCAAGGTCTGCCTTGATATTTCATGCTCTTTATTGTTTGATTTCTATGCTGAACCGTATTGAATAATACTGAAAATATCTACGAAACTTCTGACCCTGCCCCTATCTTCTAACAATGGAAGTACCAACAAAAGCAAGCAAAATCGATTCGATGTTAAGAGTATTCATGCCGATTGATAAAATAGATTGAAAACCAAATCTCTACCCAGTCAATACATAACTAACGGACGAAGTACACGGAGAGCCGGTCATTGCTACGGAATATTAAAAATATCTCTCTATCATTGTCAATTTGATTACAGGTGAGTTGCTTGATAACTTCATTTTTTATCTGATTAAATGCTTGCTACTGTGTATCTGTCCTTGCATTATATATTGACCGGCTCTCCAAAACTTATTAATAAAACTTATAATCAAATTGTGGTTATTATATAAAACAAGAAATTAATCCAGAAAAGATACAAAATCACAGCTAAGATTTATTAATTCATAAGAATACTAAGACGTGAGATAATGTTAATATTATTGAACATGCATGTTTTTCAATATACAGATAATTCATGATCAATTTTGACATTTGAGTTGTAATGCATGTAATGATTTACGCATGGCCTTTTCTTCCGATCCGTATCATTTCACTTACTTGTACATCTCATCCGCCATCCATCATACATTGTATATGGACATTTTTATCATTTCATGACTCATCACATCAATGTTATGTATATTTGTACTACGTTTTCCAAGTTGGAAATAAACGTTTTGACTTTTGACTTTTGACTGTTGTTAATAATTAAGAGATAGAAAACCTGGTATTTATGCTCTTAATTATCGAGCTTTGACTGCAAAATACTTTGCACAGCGTTGGCGCTAACTGATGGTTCGCTGCAATGAGATAAAGTCAGTTCTAGCGACGTGACATTAGACGGGCAAAATCAATCAATACGGCATGTAAAAACCAATGAAACAGATTAAGTTAACAAAGGACTTTAATTGAATATCTTTAATAAGAGTACAACGGTGTTTCCTTCTTATTAAAGATATTCAATTAAAGTCCTTTGTTAACTTAATCTGTTTCATTGGTTTTTACATGCCGTATTGATTGATTTTGCCCGTCTAATGTCACGTCGCCAGAATTGAATCGAGCTTTGACTGTATGTACAAATTCATTTTTATACTGATTCGTGCACAGATATTCTGCTATTACTGTCCTGTTTCATCTACCGCTTTATCTCTACTGCGTTGACAGCCATGTTGATATGCATTGAATTTTCGGAACTTAGCAATGTACAGTCTGCCCTGACGATACGACCTACATGGTCTTGATATAATCCCTTACTTTACATACAACAGGATTTCAAAGAGCTTCTCAAATTATCATCAGACATCCTACCGTGTTCTCAGTAGATATTCTGTATCTAACAAATGAAACGAAAGCGCTGAATTATTTATGAATTCTCAAATCTTCGGTTATTGATTAAGCCTATCTCTATAATACAGAGTGGATTACATTACAAACAACCGTGTCCTTAATCAGCTTTAAACTCGAACGTAATAATATCCTCCTATGTATAATTGTAATATTTGATATTGGTCGATCGATCAATTTTTCAGTCTGTCTTCGTGAGATTTTATTGCCAACCCAACAGCATTTTTAATGAAATCCGTTTCATATGCTTGGGATAGTATGCCGGCCTGGCCTATAACACTCCTGATCGCCTCTCTCCAGACAAATATTTCCTTTTTATAATTGCAGGGTTATATGATCATCCAATTATGCCGTGTGAGTGATATTATCATTTTCTTATAAACATTAACATGAAATTATGAAGCAAGAGCTAAGGAAACAATTTCTAAAGTTGTAATGATGTATAGGCTATTTCTAACAATGATATTGCATAATCTTGAGAACCTTCTTTTATATTTCAGACGTCATGGTCTTCAGTCTTCGCGGAACTCGTCACTGCCTCCGAATGTTTCGGTTCTAATAGTGTTAATATTTTTCTATTAGTACATGGAACACTTAGTGGAGTGACACTATCGACCTGCGTGAATAAAAATCTAAGGTAGGTTCAATAGTTTTCAGATTTATGCCACTTGCCACTCTTCTTGCGTTGTACTTTTTAGTAGTACAACGCAAGGGGGGTGGCATTTTTTTTGGAAAGTCAAGGGCTGGCCCTCGACTTTCTGACGACTTTTCGAGGAACTCGCCCTCGTCTTTTAGTCTTGGGCCGGCCCTCGAGGGTCCGCGGACTTATTTTCTCGCGGGTGGGCTGTGGGCGTGGCTGAGGACGAAAATCTGCATTTGTGCGGATTCTACGCAGAGTTTGAGAGATCTGAGGGGTGGCACAAGCTGGCACACTCCCAACAAGTGTATTTGGTGTGTTGATTCGAGTGGCGCACGCAGTTTTCACAAGTGGTACGGCTAACTTCACATCCGTACCACTTTGAGGTCATTTTGTCCATTTTCTCAGTAAGTATTGTCAATTTTGACAGAGTAGTGGGTGGCACATGCTTTAGACGTGTTATTTTAGACGTCCATGTGGTTGAAAATTCATAAAGATACGATTTAAGATTTTTTCTGTAAATTGGTGCGGCTAACTTCACATCCGTACCACCTCGAAGTTTTGATGGACAATTTCTCGCAAACTGCTGCATTATTTTGAAAAATTGCTGGTGGCACAAGCTGGCACACTCTAAAATTATGTGTAAATACTGTTTTTGAGAGTGGCATTGCAAAAGCGCAAGTCCATCAATCACGCCTAATGACTCTGATAACATATCTTCTGACAACACGTCTCTGGTCTTCGAGGGGCGACGCATACGAGTGAAGGAGCTGCGATGAAGGATGGGCAGACGCAGCCTGTCTGGCAAAAGTGGCGCATCTGGCATAGATCTAATCTGGGTGCCGACTGAACTAGAAGATCTGGTAACTTACTTCGGAGGAAGGTGTTGATGTGTTCGCTGCTGGATCTCATTTCTCTTTCCTTACTAAAACCGATCCGAAGATGCGTCAATAGCTTGTCGCACCTGCACAATGAAAAGCATGAAATTGTTAAAAAGGCTAACACTGGTCATGGCCGGTACGAAACTTTGGCACTTATGCCAGTTTATAGATAGTGCCATCGTTGGCGCCCGCAGTGCTGGCCTCATCTATGCCCATAACCAAAGATTCCTAGATATGCAATATCTGCTCGATATTTTCGACGCCATAAACATTCAAATAAAGTTATCAAAAAACATTTTAAATCTATTCATGATTTCATATATATATATATATATGTATGTATACTTTCATCAAAACACGTACGCTACCTCAGCCTTCTTAACGTGGATGTAGATCTACATCAAAGCGGTTCTTAGTAGCGGTATCTATATTCAATGAAGCTGCTCAGCTACTCGCAAACACGCACTTCATAAATAACAATTGACGAATAATAATCAAGGAATGTATGAACATATTGAAGGTTGCAACTTACCAGTACTTATCACTACAGAAGTATTAATCGCTTTGTCACGGAAAATGAATACGTTACTGGGTGCATTGTTGTTTATGCATGCTCTATTACCAGATAGTTTCTGACTCAGTACAATCAAATGTCAGGTGACATTTTAAACAGTTCATGAAATCATCCGCTAAGTCTCAAAGATTCATTTACAAAGTATATTTTGAGATTTAGAAGTATTTTCGCAATTCTAATAAACCTTAATATTTTTCAGGTTTCTTTCTTAATTTGACGGAAAAGAATGACCATCAGATATGCTCAATTCCCCATGATAAGAAGAGCTACTTCATATTTATTGACTTCCCAAATTCGTTGCTATGCAACTCGAAAGCTCGGTGAATTTCATATAAAATACGAAAAGATAGGAAATGATCCAAACAACTTGTTGCTTATGCCAGGAGCTGTTGGAACAATGGCAACTGATTTTTCTGCTATCATTAATCAATTTGATACACAGAAGTACACAGTCATTGGATGGGATCCTCCTGGACTAGGTGGCAGTCGTCCACCTGATCGAAAATTGACCGATACATTCTACGAAGATGATGCTGCGGTTGCCATTGATTTAATGACTGATCTTCAGTTGCTGCCATTCTCTTGTTTAGGATGGAGTGACGGAGGTAAAGTTAGCATGATTATGGCAATAATGCGACCAGATATTATTGAACACTTGGTGATTTGGGGCTGCAATTCGTATATCTCGGATGATGATAGAATTATGGTAGGTCGTGTTTATCAAAACGTTGATGAATGGCCACCACGTAACAGAGCAATTTTCGAGGCAGAACATGGAGCTGATTACTTGAGAAAACAGGCAGCTGTGTGGTTGAAAAGACATTCTAACTATCCAAATAATGGAGACGTTTGTAGGACACGACTTCATGAAATCAAATGCCCAACACTTATCCTACATGGTAAAAGAGATCCTCTTGTGCCATATTTTCACTCAGATATATTACAAGAAGGAATAAGGAACTCAAAGCGAATAATCTTTCCTGATGGCAAACATAATCTTCACACGAAGTATACTGAACAATTAGTTAAATATGTCACTGACTTCGTAGAATCTAATTAAATATTTGAATTTCAATGGCACAATTTGAATTATTTTGAATGCTATGCAATTGCTCTATAGCTGCCATTTTAGACACTTCATTTTCATCTTAAAGTTTATGATGGTATAATGTGTGTTCTATAAACGTGTGTGAAGTTAGAGCAGCTACACAGGCAACCATTTATATTTCGACTGCACCACTACCAAAAATCATCTCAACCACACAATTAGGGGTCGCTGATTATGTGTCAATGCTCATTTCGGCCTGCTTTGGCCATAATGCACAATTTGATTCATTTTTGCTTTCATGTCCATTATCTCGCCAGAAATTAAGAACTTCTTAAGTGTGTTCAAAACTAAGTTCGTATACTGTTTTGAAGTATGGATAACATGATTGATGTTGTTCTCTATTCTTATCATTCAGTAACGCGGAATGGTTGGAAGAACCAAATGCCCGTATTAGCAATTTGATAAAAATTAATTCCCCGCGAGAAAATGAATCGTGGGCCCCTCGTCAAAAAGTCGTGGGCCACGTGAAAATATGGGGGCCAACAAATTTTTCGAAAATGGCTTATTTGGAAGTAAAAATGCATGATCATGTCATTTGCGACCATTCTCTTCAAAAAATGACGTGAAATGTGATCTCTTAAAGTCGAGGGTTGGCCCCCAATTTTCACGGTTATCTTTTTGACGGTGGTCGTGGGTCGGCCCTTAAGTTCACATGAGCTCTAATTTTGAATAAGAACGACCCCAGAGTTGTCACACACATTGAGCAGCGAATTTGTTGTGATTTCTAAGAAAAACGTATCTCTGATGCTAGTGGACTGGCCCAAAACTGTCATCGATCGGCTGTCTGGCATATCTAGGCAAGTTTTTCCTTGGAATAAATAACCTTAGCTCTCATTTCTCTCAATGATTTTCGCTACATGATGATGATGAATTTAATCGTGAAATGTTGCGATACTTTATACATTTGCATGACGCATCGATGACAATGCAGATAATTAGCCTACTCAAAATTCTTGACTTACCCTGAACTTCATATCATTCTTTATATCATTCTGACCATGATTCTGACTATGGCTGAATTTCAACGCTTGTCAATTTTTTCGTCAATCAAGGTTGCAAGTTGTATTATTGTTCATTCATTAAATTGTGAATGAATGGAAGAATCCTCAATGAGTGTTGCATAATATCTCGGTCGCTTCAAGCCTGTTATACAGTGAGGGAAAGAAGGGAGAGAGAATTCTATTAATAGAAGCGCGCTTTGTCCAGTCCAGCCCGATAACAGATAACTTTCTCGTGCGCCTTCGATAGCGCAGCGCAATTAGAAGATCACATTTCAACTCGAGGGTTGAAATAGAGGTCATCGCTTCATTTCACAAAGAGAAATAGCGCAGAATAATCTAGACGTTTCATTTGTGCCTGACTGACACCTGTGGACATCGCTGTGTAAATTGATTGATCTTATTAATGGATTATAAATCAAATTACAATAAAGAAAATGCGAGGAATATCCTGAGCCGAAAATATTGATGGAATGGATTATTTATCAAACGAAATTCGTATCAGGTAAGTCGAATGAAGTGATGATAGATAAATTTAGTAAATAATAGCGGTTAACCTGCGCACTACACATTACACTAATCACTGAATTAATTGAAATATTTCAACAGATAACTTTTGAATTAGATGTGATGTAAAGAAATGTTCCTCTGGTTATAAATGTTTGACTATAGGTAAAACAAGCCAATATTTCACGACCATTCAGATCGAATCGTGCGGACAGACTGACATCGTAAACGAATCGCTTTGTATGAATACAGTAAATCCAGTCGAAGCTCGTTAATTCGGACACGGACAATTAAGACTTCGGGCAATTAAGATCATACGGCTGCGGCATTTTTTTGTGTATTTGGCGGCTTATATAAGTTGCTTTTGAATTCAGACTTTCAATAATTAACAGATAGAAAACCTGGTATTTATGCTCTTAATTATCGAGCTTTGACTGCAAGATACTTTGGACAGCGTTGGCGCTAACTGATGGTTCGCTGCAATGAGATAAAGTCAATTCTGGCGACGTGACATTAGACGGGCAAAATCAATCAATACGGCATGCGAAAACCAATGAAACAGATTAAGTTAACAAAGTACTTTAATTGAATATCTTTAATAAGAGTACAACGGTGTTTCCTTCTTATTAAAGATATTCAATTAAAGTCCTTTGTTAACTTAATCTGTTTCATTGGTTTTTACATGCCGTATTGATTGATTTTGCCCGTCTAATGTCACGTCGCCAGAATTGAATCGAGCTTTGACTGTATGTACAAATTCATTTTTATACTGATTCGTGCACAGATATTCTGCTATTACTGTCCTGTTTCATCTACCGCTTTATCTCTACTGCGTTGACAGCCATGTTGATATGCATTGAATTTTCGGAACTTAGCAATGTACAGTCTGCCCTGACGATACGACCTACATGGTCTTGATATAATCCCTTACTTTACATACAACAGGATTTCGAAGAGCTTCTCAAATTATCATCAGACATCCTACCGTGTTCTCAGTAGATATTCTGTATCTAACAAATGAAACGAAAGCGCTGAATTATTTATGAATTCTCAAATCTTCGGTTATTGATTAAGCCTATCTCTATAATACAGAGTGGATTACATTACAAACAACCGTGTCCTTAATCAGCTTTAAACTCGAACGTAATAATATCCTCCTATGTATAATTGTAATATTTGATATTGGTCGATCGATCAATTTTTCAGTCTGTCTTCGTGAGATTTTATTGCCAACCCAACAACATTTTAATGAAATCCGTTTCATATGCTTAGGATAGTATGCCGGCCTATAACACTCCTGATCGCCTCTCTCCAGACAAATATTTCCTTTTTATAATTGCAGGGTTATATGATCATCCAATTATGCCGTGTGAGTGATATTATCATTTTCTTATAAACATTAACATGAAATTATGAAGCAAGAGCTAAGGAAACAATTTCTAAAGTTGTAATGATGTATAGGCTATTTCTAACAATGATATTGCATAATCTTGAGAACCTTCTTTTATATTTCAGACGTCATGGTCTTCAGTCTTCGCGGAACTCGTCACTGCCTCCGAATGTTTCGGTTCTAATAGAGTGTTAATATTTTTCTATTAGTACATGGAACACTTAGTGGAGTGACACTATCGACCTGCGCGAATAAAAATCTAAGGTAGGTTCAGTAGTTTTCAGATTTATGCCACTTGCCACCCTTCTTGCGTTGTACTTTTCAGTAGTACAACGCAAGGGGGGTGGCATTTTTTTGGAAAGTCAAGGGCTGGCCCTCGACTTTCTGACGACTTTTCGAGGAACTCGCCCTCGTCTTTTAGTCTTGGGCCGGCCCTCGAGGGTCCGCGGACTTATTTTCTCGCGGTCAATACTCTATCTGATTTATAGGAATCTCAGTTAGACGAAAGTTGCAGTTTTTAAACTTCATCTAAGTATCCAATTTATTTCAATGCGGTGGGTCAAAAAATTGATAAAATATATTACTTTAAGTATTTATAAAAGTATTATTGCAAAGCACGTTGCTGCAAAGTAATAAGAGCTATCAGAGCAGGGATGTATAGGTAGAGTGTCGACTCAAAAAAGTATCTGTATACAGTGAAAATTTTTATACCAAAAGATTCAATTTTTTACAGAGATCACGTTTCCGTGGTCCAAAAAATTATTTGAGCACTTTTGAAAGAAGTCAAAATTTGCCAATTTATATACTACCGAGATGACTCTCCTATATAAGTAGTATGAAACAAGTTGGATATCAAAAGGAATGAATATTTGACAACAAGCATCCTAACTAAGCGGAAATGAAGCTGATTATCAAGGCAATTCCATGATCCGTATTATAATGAAAGTCTTCATGAAAAAGTCGCGGTATTATTCGTGCTTTCTTGGCTGAAATTTCAAGTTTTTCATTCAATTTTTACCGGCATGATTTTATGATTCCCTAAATTCATGTTTCATTTCTTGAATCTGAATAGTGATGTGGACCCATTTACATCTTTCAAAGTTAAATGAAGTCATTGTCTTTGATTATTTTATTTTGCTCTGCCAGTGGCAGGTTGCCTGTGATGATCACGCTTAAGAAGATACTCTTGAGTTGAGCATGAAAGTAATAGGAACCCATCGAATTGCTAATTTAACAAACATTAAATCTCCAATGTTGTCATGACACTGAGAATCTGTAAATACCATCATTCCTTCTGCATTACAATCATGATCACTCAATTCTGTTGCAATTCCTTCAAAACTGCAAAGATTTGCAAAAAATTATCTCACATTTGCTGACATTACCACCTGTATCTCCCTTGAGTTCTTTTAATAAAATCGAAAGTGTATACACATTGGGGATTTAATAAATGCGGAGTTACCACTCTATCTAATATATTTACTCTATGAGAGCTATTCCATATGATAATGATATCATATGAATCGTGTCGCTATAAGAATTACGGCTAAGTGAATGAAATGCAAATAAGCTTATATCAAACAGAAGACAAACTTGCAAGGAAGAATCATGAATGAAATTGTCTTCACAGTGATAAAATGATTTAGTTCACTTAATTTTATCACCAATGTTATAATCAAAAACTTCAATTATTTGTCCTACGTATGTCAGAATCACCATAGAAAATGATTGAAATGGAAATATTTGAAATAAGCAGCAAATGTATTACCACATTCTACTATCGAAACACGGCAGCATGATATCGAATAAAAGTTGCAGCGTGAATAGGCCTACTCCCACCTTCAGTTGTAAGCATGAGGCAGCGATAAACACAAATATGACAAAACTCCTCCAAAACATTGTCTAAGTTTATGAAGAGACGAACAATCACTCCATCTGACAATGAATCGTTTTTATACGGTGATAAACTTGCGGAAATCGATGTTGCAAAAGCAAACGTTAAATCATCGAAGATCGATGTCGGTACCAGAGCAAGAAGCCTGTTGCATGGGGAGGAAATATCTGAAGATTAGGAAGAAATATTCCACCGCAACTGTTTGCAATTCTTCACAACGGCAACCAAGTATCTACAAGACAACCTACCTGTGAAGAAGCACTTCTCAAATATGCACAGTTTTGCAGTCGTTTTCAGCCAACTCAAGACGCACTTGAAACAACTCGTTGTATGAAGAATCATCTTCAAAAGGTATTTGCTGTTGATTCAAGTGCCTCTTCTGAAGACATATGTGACATAGTGCGCCAACAGTGGCGCCTGTCGCCTGTATCAGATGGAATCTGTTCCTATAGAATGGTTTGTCATGGGTAATGATAACGCATCATCAAGGAATCGTCCTCATACATCATATTGGAAAGAAGTGGAACAAAGTTGGGTAGATCTTGTACCAATAGAAAGTGACTCAAAACCATTGAGGATTGATCATTTCTGCAACAGAATTTCCGCATCGAGGATGAAAGTGGAACTTGGAAGTTCCTCAACTCAAAGCTCTCATCAAATGCATCTTGACATCGAGTCATGGCGATTCCGGACCACAAAAGGGCTTCTCAAACAACAAAGTTATTCTTCAGTCAGCTAATCAGACGATACTTAGGTAGCTATCAGACGAGTCAAAGATAGTTTGCTCCGCGACAGTGGACTGAAGAACTTCCCGGTCAATTGATCTTTATTGGCAAGTGTCAGACAATCCAAGCAAAGATATGGAAGCGATTTAGAGTCAAAGAGAAGTCTGAAATCTCATGACGAAAACAAATCACGCAGTGACAGTGATTGTGTATCACAAGAGTTATCGGTCATTGAGATTGATGCTGAAATTCTTCAGAAGGGAAAGGTTATTGAAGTAGTAGAGGGAACTGTCAATGAGGGCAACAAAAGGTTGCAAAAAAACTGCTGATGAAACCTCTGGACCAAGTGGTTCTTCAGCGCGCTAATTCGCAGATCGAAATGGATAGCAAAGAAAATTCCAGCTTATAAAGGAACTAGAGAATCTAAAGAAGCGAAACCTGCAGATGATCAAACAGTAGCCTCAGGTCAAAAGACAGAATGCAGTTATAGACAATAGAAGAATCATCGAACTATGATGGCAAGAATTACTTTGTTGTTATCGTCACAATAACGTTCCAATCAAGCTCAATATACAGTTTTATTACGAAATATTTTTTTCTCTTTTATGAGCATATGCCGTTACAGGCATATGCGAATTAGTATTACATTGAATTGGTACTTATTCTTATTAGATCATGCAATATTTAGTGTGTGTCAGTGTTTGGAAGAAATACCAAAAATTGGTGGCGGCCCGTGACATTTGGTACCTCCAGGTTGACTGAATCCCGGATTCTGACTTTCCTAAAATGACATCAATTCCGAGATCCTGTATATGATTCCGAGGAAAAATAAATCACGAGAGTTCACTACTCACACCACTCACACTGCTTTTGTTGGTGCCGCAATAGACAAGCCGCCACTGCCGAAAATGATTTACATCTATCTATAGCAAGAAACGACAAACATGAATTAAGTTGAGTACTTTAATAGTCTAATCATGATCGCAGGTCATGACTAATTATTTTCATTGTTAACTATTATTACATTCCGAAATCTGCTACACTAACTTCACAGAGCAATGCACTCAAATTTCAAATCAATTTTTGAAACCTTTGGAGGAAAAACTGCTGAAATGTGACACATAAAGATTTCAGATCTTGCAACTTGGCTGGCTTTTAGGTGCAGCACATGGGAAGCAAGAAGTGCTGCTAGAATGCTACACCCTGGATTCCGGGAATCTCATAGAGAACAAATAGGATACAATAACTTTGTATCGTCAACATAGAAACAAAATGAAAAATCAGGGGAGTTACCTTTCAAAATCCCGACTTTTCTGATCCCAGATCACGGGATTTATCCCTCGGGATTAACAATATTAGCTCCCTGCATTTACTAATAGTATGCTTACGCTATCGTAGGCTGAGCAATATAATGCGTTGTTTTAAATTCAACGATGCACTTTGCAATACGGCTTTTCACATAGGACGGACAGCTTTCATTTTACATGTAGATAGATGTCGTTGAAGTTAGCATCAACTTCAACACCAACTTTTTGAATAGAGTTTGTACAGAATAGAAAACCACATGTACAAGTACTATTAATGACGCAGAGTTTGTACAGACAAAAAATTTTTCCAAAATTCGAACTCCTTCACCTTCAAAATTCAAATTTAAATTCGAAATTTTGGTGCAAGCATTGGTGCTACCTAGTTAGCGAGTTTGTACAGCATTCCGATGGAAAATTTAGATACAAGCACAAAAAACTGAGTTTGTACAGCAACTTCCAGCACCTTCCCTACACGAACAACCGGTAAAAACCGCCAAAAACCAACTTTTTCAAGAAAATGATAAGATTTTTCAGAAAAGTACTTGGTCCTACATGGAAAATGAGTTTGTACAGTGCTCTAACCGGTGGAAGAGTGTTCTACTAATCGAGTCTGAGTTCGAACACACACTTCTCCGACACTTCTTAGATTGTTTTCCAGATATTAGTGATGAATTGCAAGCAACACTTATTATCAAGATTGTTGTTTTTTGCCGTGATTTTTTAAGTGCATTTGTAATTGTTTTGACTACAATTTGTCAACACATCTTAGTACAGGCATTTTCAGCGATGTTCCTCTTTTCTACACCTTGTAGTTGTTTTTCTATATGCGTTTCGGACTGTCTGATCATTATCGTATTTAAGATATTCGGCCTTCATTGCATAAATGTCGCAAGTCATTTTTATCCTATCTGACCTTTCTATGCTGTGCTTCCTACTGCAATAGAGTATGTAAAAATTGAGAACTCGATATTCATTTGTCGTCCTTCTCCAATGTCAGCATTTGGATTTGGTGCAGCTATTGATTTTTGGAGTACCGCTTACGTTAAACTTTCCACCCGTGCCCTTTATGACGTACTGCCCTTTTCCATAGTTTTGTGCACCATTCTCAGTATATTTCACATTTTGATGGATAATGGCATTTCTTGAAACAGTATATTGTTTTAATTGTCGCTTCAATGGTGGAAGTGATTCAAACCGACAGATGAATTTTGAAACAAAACCATCGCATCGTTGTTGTAGTTACTGTATAATAACCGGTATTTACCGGTCGTAGGAGTGTTGGAGTGTCGGAGAAGTGTGTATTCAAACTCAGACTCGATTAGTAGAACACTCTTCCACCGGTTAGAGCACTGTACAAACTCATTTTCCATGTAGGACCAAGTACTTTTCTGAAAAATCTTATCATTTTCTTGAAAAAGTCGGTTTTGGCGGTTTTTACCGGTTGTTCGTGTAGGGAAGATGCTGGAAGTTGCTGTACAAACTCAGTTTTTTGTGCTTGTATCTAAATTTTCCATCGGAATGCTGTACAAACTCGCTAACTAGGTAGCACCAATGCTTGCACCAAATTTTCGAATTTAAATTTGAATTTTGAAGGTGAAGGAGTTCGAATTTTGGAAAAAACTTTTGTCTGTACAAACTCTGCGTCATTAATAGTACCTGTACATGTGGTTTTCTATTCTGTACAAACTCTATTCAAAAAGTAGGTGTTGAAGTTGATGCTAACTTCAACGACATCTTTGGCTACGCCCCTGCTATTAAATTAATTCAATTCAATTCAATACGCTTTATTTAATGAAACAAATCACATTAATCAACATAAAGCGTCAGATCTTCTGATCTTGTGCAAGTCGCCACACATGCTGGTCAGCGGACAGCAGGTCCGGTGCACCACAGTCCTCATGCAGCATTTCTCGGTAAGTCTTCCTTTGACCTTGTCCGCGCCTTTGCCGCTGCGCTGGCCGCCAGAGAAGAAGGCGCTGCGCAGGCTGAGGACATGACTTCTCTGTCCGAAGGAGTTCTCCAGCGAGGGCCCGACGGTCTTGCCGCAACTTTTGACTTGGTGGTAGCAGTCCCGCGCGCTGGTACAGGTCTGCGCTGCGCACATGCTCCGGCCAGTGCACATTGAAGGCAGCCCGCAGCAGGTGAGAATGCGCTCCGTCCAGCTCGGTCTCTAGAGTGCGCGTCAGGGTCCACGTGACGGCGTTGTATAGCAAGACCGTCTTGATGGTCGCAGTGAACAGTCTGACGCGCAGCTCGTCCGTCAAAGCCTCTGATGCGAAGACTGCTCGGAGCCTTCCCATCGCCGTCCACGCCGACCGCTTTCGTCGCAGGAGGTCCTCCGAGCAGCTCGGCACTCGGCCACCCAGGTACATAAAACTTCTTTGGCAGATGGGAAGGGGAACTTCGTCGAAGAAAACGTTTACCTGTGGTCCTGGGACACAAAGCACTTCCGTCTTGGCTGCATTCACTTGCAGGCCAACTCGACGGGCTGTTGCAGTCAAGGAGCTGAACATTTCTTGTGCACCAGCAACGGTGGACGAAACGATCGCAAGGTCATCCGCGTATCCGAGCACAGACACTCGCTGCTCCGGCACTCTTCTACCCACCCGACGCGCCAGCAAAAATCCTTTGCTGTCATCTGGGATGGCCACACGAAGTACCCAGTGCAGGAGAAGAACAAACAGGAACGGAGCTAGCGTGTCACCCTGCAGAACACCCGAGCTGGTACAGAACTCCTGGGTCACGCCGTCCGCTGTCAGGACTCGAGCAGTCGTCTCCTTATACATGGCCATGATGCCACTGATCAGTCTTGGATGCACTTGACATATATTCAGTACCTCGTTCAGACAACGCCGGTCGACGCTACCGAAGGCTCTGCGAAAGTCAACGAACATGATAATGGCGTTGGTCTGGTACTTCGTAGCACCTTCAAATACCCGGCGCAGTGCCAAGATTTGCTGGCAAGTGCCGCGGTGCGGGCGGAAGCCGTTCTGTTCCGAACGAAGGAGAGGTTCGAGCACCGGTTGTACTCGGCGGAGCAACACTTTGTTGAAGAGTTTCGCCGAGCACGACATCAGAGAGATCCCACGATGATCTTCAATCTTGTTGGAGTTCGGCTTCTTTGGCACAGCAACCACCAAGGACTCCCTCCACTGAACTGGCGCTCGACCGCCCTCCAAGACATGGTTCATCACCGGAACGACAGCCGCGGCCACTGTCGGCAGCCGAAGCGCATCCACGGGGACCTCGTCGAGACCCATGGCCCTCCCGCAGCGTGACTCCCATGCGGTCTTCAACACCTCGCTCACGGAGATGGGACGGCTGTCGAAGTCATCCGGTGAAGGAAATTCTGTCGCGTTTAAGGGAGAGATTGTCGTTGATTCGGGCGGCACAGCATTGACGATTCGGGAGAAGAACGATCGCATCACCTCCTTCCTAGCCTCAGGATTTTCGCCGTAGATGTTCAGCTGCGTGCGTGCCTTTCTTCCAGTAAGACGGTTGGTCACTTGCCAGGCTTCAGAATTTCGACGGGCTGAGTCGGTTTGGGGACTGACGTTTCGCAGTTCGGTGTTGATGGCCGCTTGCACTTGCTCGTTGTACGTTTCCGCAAGCTCTCGAGACGCCTTGTTTGCCTCATCGTGCCGACCTGAACGACGCAGCGCCGAGACACGTCTCCTCGCGCTCTGCACCTCTGGACTCGATTCCCAAATGGCGACGCCGTTCTGTGGAGGCCTCAGGAGCGGCACAGTCTCATTGGTCGCCGAACGCACTGCAGCAGCGATGTCAGCGTACGACGGAGTCTCGGCGACTTCCATCGCGCGTTCAAACGCAGAGACGAACTCCATCCGGTGTACGGCGCTGTTTAAGCACCCAAAGAAGCGCCGTACTGTCAACTTGGGGGGGTTTGAAGAGCGGCTCCGCCAGGTCGATCGTGCAATGCAGTAACTTGTGATCAGTGACAAAGCTCTGTGGTCTCAGCGTATTGCAGTCCTTGATGCAACGCTTCTCACGCTCCCTGATCAGGATGTGATCTAACTGGGCAAGTCTGACGGTCGCGTTACGCCTGCCCAGCTGGTTGCGCTTCGGGCTTTTTGGGCCGCAGAAAGTAGCCAATTGATATGGCGATTTCCTGAACCTCGTTCCAACGGATATAAGTTCATGCCGTAAGAGGAAGTTTGTGAAGGAATCGGTGTTCGCGTTTGGCGTGCCGGCCGTAAAGGGTGTTCTTTCCGATGTCTCTAGAACGGCATTGAAGTCGCCCAGGATGACAGTCGTGTCTCGACGTGGCAAGGTGTTCATATGGCTGTCAAGTAAGTCCATCAGGTAAGTGGCTTCCTCAGAGTGCACGGCTGTAGGGCTGCACACGCTGAGGAAATGTACATTGCGTGAACGAAGCTTGACATCGACGTGAAGCGCGCGCGCGGAGATGCTCTGCAGCATCACGAGTCGACGCAGACGAGAGCTCACGAGAGCACTAACTCCGCCGTGTCCGCTGGAGTCCGCAGAGGTGAAGTGAATAGCCCAGCCGTTTCCGAGCTCTTCCTGATGGAGTCCCGCTGTTGTGACGATGGAGTGTTCCTGGACCATGACGAGGTCGAGTCCTTACTCGCTGGCCAGGTGCGTCAGCATGCCTTGCCGCCACTTGGCCTTGAGTGTTCGACAGTTCAGTGTGGCAACCTTCACTGATCTCAGATCTGATGTAGCTTGAGCGCGATGTTGTTGCACTTCCCGGTCCTCGGCGCCACCCGACGGATCCGATGTCATGCAGCTGATTTCCTTTTCGACGTCATCACTTCGGCTGTTGTTGTCAGAGTTCTTACGTAATAGGTTAAGGAACCAAAGTTTGCGGCGGACCGCGCGAGGAAGAGTTTCCCTTTCACATGTAGCTGCGTTGATCTGCAGAAGTTGGATGCGTGAAAACACCCGGCGAGAGGTCGACATCATCACCGTGTGTGTTGTAGGGGGAAACAGCGATGGATGATGCGCAGTTGATACAATCAGACAAAGAAAATTGATGTAAGATCGAAGTAATTGTCTTATTGTACAATGCCGATCAGAACAGTTAACAAAAGAAGATGAAACTCGTAGCTCTTTTTATGCCGGTGAGAATGATATAAGTTTTGTCGATGACCGATGACTGAGAGCGAAGATATTTTGAGAAAACACTGCATCGACAGGAGGCAACGCGCTGCATACGACCGCACCGCAGCTCGCTAGCCAGGAATTAATAAAATTATTAAATATTAAATTAATAATTATGATTAAAAACAACGAAGAAATTCCATCATTCACGAGATGGACATGCATTCATGAAAAGTGCACTCTCATTGCTGCACAGTGGTCTGGTAGAATAGAGTTTCAAAAATCGAAGGTCAGAGCTGTTTATCTGTAGCGTGTTAGTTCAAGCATGATGAGGATGCTTGATAGATTTGTAGGGCCTGTGTATAATTCCATCATGAGGTTAGTTACACGACCAGGTAAGTTCATGACCGCAAGTGAAATGGTACTTTATAGCATCAGTTTGACGCGTTAAATTGTAAGTCAATCTCGCAACATACGTGGTGTGATCCAAAATGTCCCGGACTAACCTACTTGCAGATAACCTGTGATAACGAATACTACTTCAGATGTAAATTTAGGTCTTTAAGGCATGAGAAATATGGTTGCCGAAATTTTTCCGGTCAGTTTTCTATTTTTTCAAAATTTTCAAACATTTTTGTCTGAATATCAAGATTTTCCTATAAATTCTAGCGATTTAGAATTAATATATTTAGATTAACTTGACAGTTAAGCTATCACTAATAACCTGACTAATAATTAACGGAAAAACAAATGTTTTGTTCCAGAAAACAGTTTACTTTTCAATGTATGAGCCGTTAGCATTCGTCACTTTTTGCCAACGAAGTCTCAATTCACAAAAAGCTTTATTAAAAAATTCCGGTGTCAAAGAATCAAAAAACTCAGTAACTGCATCCCGCAGTTCAACTGGCGATTCAAAATGGTGTCCACGAAGATGCTTTTTGAGGAATCTAAACAGATAGAAGTCACTTGGGGCATAATGGTGAATAATCAGGTGAATAAGGAGGATGGCTCAATAGTTGAAATCCGTTTCTCGTTAAGGCATTGGTTGTCTCCTGCGAGGTGTGAATCGGAGCATTGTCATGAAGCAAGTAGAGGGGAATGTTTCGTGGCTTTCTTATTTTCTTCCTCGCTTCAGATAACAGATTGGAATAATATTCGCTATTGATTCTTACTCCTTTATCCGCAAAGTCAACCAGTTGGATTCCCGAAGCGTTCCAAAAGACCGTCAGCATCAACGACCGGCGATGTGATGTTCCGGATCGCATTTTCAAAGGGGCAGACTCGCCTGATTTTCGCCACTCTGCAGATTCTCGCTTACTTTGAGGCAGATACAAACTTAAAGGTGTTTCATCCTCTGTAAGGATGCAGTTCAGAAACTGATCTCCGTGCATTTCGAGGAGATCCAAATTTGACTGTGCCGCCAGAAGTCTGTTCTCCTTCATTTCAGGTGACAGAAACTTCGGTACGAAACGTGATGCCAGTTTGCGATATCCAAGTCTTTCGATGATGTCATGACAGGAGTGATAACTGATTCGCAACTCTCTTGACAACTCACGGATGGTTATCCTTCTGTGTGCTGTAATCACTTCATCGCACTGACTCGATTTCTCTTCCGGAATCTCCTGCGGCCGACCAACAGTTGAAAAATCTTGCTCCACAGATTGTCTTCCGCGTTTAAATTCGCTTATCCAGAAATAAGCAGTAGTTCTCGATGGAGCTTTGCTTCCATATGCCAGGCTTAATTCCTTTAGAATGTCACCATTAGCGAAGCCGCGGATCAGGAGGTATCGTATCACACTGCGATATTCGACTGAAGACACGCTTGTCACATCCATCATGAAAACTGATAGAACAAAGAACCATCGTTGACACGGATTTCTTAATGAATGCGTGCTGAATGAACTTCACTGATTGATATCGTAACACATGAAGCAATTAACAAAAGACGTGCAATATTCATGGCAAAGATATCCGTCAAATAAGGTACAAATCAAAATCAATCTAACTATAACAATAAGACAAATCGGATCTCGATCAATTCAGAAAATACAGAAATTCATGTTAAAATGTAAAAATATTTTTTAAAAATAGAAAACTGACCGGAAAAATTTCGGCGACCATATTTCTCATGCCTTAAAGACCTAAATTTACATCTGAAGTAGTATTCGTTATCACAGGTTATCTGCAAGTAGGTTAGTCCGGGACATTTTGGATCACACCACGTAGTTCTTGCAAAGTTCAACGTAAGGATTCCGCGAATCCGCTCTAATTTGAATTCGGGTTAGTGTCGGTTCACTCTTGTTCTTGGGTTTAGAGTTGACTGAGAAAAAGTTATGATATTAAGGCATTGTTAGCTTTTATAGAAATTCACCATGTCGGTTCTTCACCACAATCACTTCCTTGTGAAAAAATGACGTTCATCGATGTCATTTTTCAGGAATTGCAGCTTTAAATAAATAGCGGACAATAACGAGTTTTATTTAATGTCGTCGAATGGAAGACTTAGTCCTTAATAAGAAAATTCAATGGCAGGCGTGAAAATTGGAAGCTTGCCTACTCGGCTAATTGAAATGACTAGCAACTGGCATAAAACCTTGTCAAAATTGTTTATGACCTGATTTATGATAAAGATGATGCGTATAACATATTAGGCATACAAATACTGAAATGCATAATCATTGCAAAATACGCAGGTATTTCGGTCACTCCTATTTTATTTGCTAGTTGAAATAAGATAAATGGGTACTTCTATTCTTTCCTCACCCCCACATTTCTGTTGTTGACTACCGGGAGTGTTGCACCGCTAACGATCTTCTCTTTCTCCTAAGGGCAGTCTATCTACATTGTATATACGCAAAAGCGCTGAGTTTGTAATATTCCTCTTATCTGACTTGTAGAACATTTACAGCCTCAGAATTAGACAACTGCCCGTCATTTTTGTTTGGGCAACAATCCCACGAAGTTCATGATCACAGCTGTACCTTGTATCCTAACTGAGTATCCAAGGTACCAATCCTTCATCTCAGGGTTCAAGTAAGACTTCTCAGTCGTGTTGTAGTGTCACTCAGTGACAGATGAAGTCTATTTTAAATCCAATGTGACTAAGTTTGATGAAATTTAATAAATTTGGGAAAGTTGGAAAATGTGGGGGGGGGGAGAATAGAAGTACCAATAAATGATTTAGGACTGTAAAACTGCCCAACGTTTGGAGTGACAACATATCCTCTTCCATAGATACATCAAAAGAGTAGGGTAGAGTGGAGTAAGACGCCCCCCTTAAGCGAGATTCGACTGTTCAGGAACTACTGCGCTTCTTTCTGCCAGATCTTGCCATTATTAATTATTTCAGTTTAGTTACATGGACAAGGACTGCAGCTAGAAATTCAGAGAAGATCATATATTTTTCGACTTTCAAAATGTACCAAAATGGGCGTCTTACCCCCTATAGCGCAACCTACTCCCAACTTTTAAAATTATGAAATATCTTTAGGAAAGCTTGTCTATTAGGCTAATGTGATATGATCATCTACAGTAGTAAAACCAAAACAGCTTGTCTTCCAGCTATTTATTTTATAACATACAGGGGCCTATAGAACAAGATTAGGCCAAAACACTGGACTTATCAGTAAAAAACATAATTCACAAAATATAACTTGGCAGATTGCCGGCAGCACATTCATGCGCCCACTAACTGCATTGTATACACCAACTGTATCCACTTTTCATGTGGTCGGCTATTCGAATACATTTCGTTGCATGCAATGCATCCGCATTCTGAATCGTCGCTTGGGACTGACTTGGTCTTCTTCAGTGTATGAAGACCTAGTGGCAGACGATAGCTATACTTTCTTTTTGGCCTGTAGGTGATGCTTATTTGGAAATGACATGAGGTTTTGTGCTTCCTTGGACGCTGTGGTTCTAGTTTTCATAGCTGACATCTACGCTAGTCTTCTAGTTTCATAACTCGCGCGATCATAAAGCAACTGCACTGATTAATCAGTGCGCATAGACAACAAAGAAAAAAGTCGTGAGTTTGACTTGAAATCAATGCCAATAAATTCAGAAGATATGAATTAATGCTGTTGACAACGAAGGCGTTAAAACGTATTATGGGGGCGAAATGCCCTAGGGGGGCGTCTTACCCCGCCATGCAGGGGGCGTCTTACCTCCACCTGTATCTTTTTCTCTTCAATCTGTTTTCGATTGAAAACGTTAAAGTGAATCAAGCAGCTGTTTAAATCATATCTAGTGATGCGTTAACTTAAATTTCCTGCATTAAAGATATCAAAATGATGTCTGATTCCTTCATACTACTTCATTTAACTTCAAAATAAATTAGGTACATCAAAAGCATCAAAAATGAGAAAAGCAACATATTTTCTAAACTAATGATGAAAATTCAATGATTTTTGAGTTCCAACCCATTTTTCTATGAGTATTAGCCCTGAGAGGGGTCAAATATCCTGCATCATTATAGACTTCTGAGAAATCGATGAGGGGCGTCTTACCCAACTTTACCCTAATCTTATTAAAGTGGATTGGAAATCATTAGTTGCCAAAAATACCATCAACTTATCGCCTAAAATGTACATGCCACCAAATAAGTTTAGGCATCACTTTGTATGACTTTCTTTCAATTTTATCAGTTAACGCTTCGAGTTTATCGCTGATATTTCAGCTGCACAATTTCCGAAATGAGGTGAAGTGTTCCCGTTTCAAATGCAAATTGCCATATCAACAGCATAATGGAAACAAAATCTGACGCAAATTTACGTTAATAATTGTCAATCTGATATAGCTAAAAAGCCGCAAATTTCCTTTAAGTGAACCTGTTCTTGCTCTGTCGCAGCATCACAAACGTTTTCTTTTGAAGAATAGAAATAATTCAAATGTGAAAATTACAAAGAATATGGGATCTTTTCCAAATAAACTCCGCCAAAAAGTTAACCCCCGACCCAAAAAAAATTATAAAAAGAGAATATGAAACTTGTACTTCAGTTTTTATTGAAGAGGGTGAAATTGGGACATGTCATTATAATAATTTGCATGAAAAGGCCGTATTTCGGTACCTTTGTCTCCAAACGAATTCACACAAGTAGCTGTCCACTAAAGATCGGTGAATGCCGCATTGCCGCTTATCTGCATCGTGCAGACGTGCCAGAAACGATAAGGAAATATTCAAATGGCTAGACTCTCGACATCAGAAATATGTCAAGGCTGGTCGTGTGCGTGAATTAAATTGGAACTGGCAAGAAAGGCTTTTCGCGCGTGCATATTTTGCATTAGTGGTGAGGTTTATCTGGAAACATAATACACAATTATAATGCATTGTTTCATTTGTCATGACTCATGGAGAACGAATGAAAACGATGTTAATTCTTTTTCAAAATGACCATTTTTGTAGGCCTTTCATCTGCAAACCGGCAGTCATTGTCCGAATGAATCATCCAACTGACACTCATGAGAATTGTTCACAGTCATGCAAGACAGAAATATATGTTTAATGCATCATTCAACCTTGGCTATAAGCAGGGGTGTAGTGGAGGGGTAACGCGGTATAACGCCGTTATACTTCCTAAGATTCTGGCCGAATCAGCGTTATACTTCCTAAGGTCATCAAATTAACGCATGTATAAAAAAGAAGAATGAAATGAAGAATAAAATGCTTTAATTATTTCTTGGATTCATGTGGAAGTCCTTCAATAATAAAGTAATCGCCGAAAGGGGATGAGAGCGGTCGAAAATTCTGAAAGGGCGATTATGTAGCTCTCGAACAGTCCGTTATGGACAATAGTGGCACGAATATGCGTTTTTCAGCTGATACACTAAAAGTCAAAAGACTTGTCACCTTTGCGCATTAGTTAACATTGCATGTGCGACAAGTCTTTTGGCTTTTAGTGTGTATACATGTCAAATTTAGCGTTATACTTCCCAAAATTCAGCTGAATTTTTAGCTCTTAGCGTTATACTTCCTAAAAATTTACGACTACACCCCCGGCTAAAAGCTCATGCGAGCTGTAATCTATTTTTGTTAACTTTTTTGATAGAATACGAGTGTACTCGGGACGAGCAAACCGAATAATTTTGCTAGAAACTTGCTAGCTGTTTGCTAATTTTGTGAAAAATAGAAATTTTGATAAATTCCTACTATGTTTGATAATTTTGTTAGAGGCCTACCAGTTTCTAAGCAAAATAATAAAATTATAAAAAACTTTTTAATTTTGTTAAATATTTATGAAATATTAGTCAAATTATCCTAAATGTCAGAACAAAACATTAATTAAATACATGTTTTCAGATAAGATCTGATATGCCATCCAAAACGCAGTGTGTTCAGGAGCATTAAACTTTTGATTGACAAGAATCGATGAGAAATTGTCCCAAAAGGCATTGATTCACTAATATCTCTCATTGAAGACCTGTGATTCGATGCTTGGTCAAATGAACTTGAAAATAAATTTCAGCACGAATGTAGCAATCAGATCTTGTGTTCGAAATTGTATGTTTTACTTCCATATTGCTTGTATGAATCTTGTGTATTATCTTTGTGAAAACTACTCGATACGTCATGATATGAGCCTTAAATTGAAGAAACAGTTTAAGTCGTGTGAAATTTCACCGACTCTGAGATCCTATCGAACCGTAGTAATCGCTTCGAACTTGCTCTAATCGTTCTCAGGAAACGATTAGAGGAATTCCCGTGACGAGAATCCTATATTGGGTGCTATATTTAGAAGTCTGTATAAGGCGCTCAGAGAGTTGCTATAATTTCCCGATGTTTCACGAGTGTGTCACGAGCATGTTGCACGAGTAATCAGGTTTCATGATTATTTGTAAAGCATTACTTTATTCTAATGCATCCCAACCTCTGCAATTATCTAATTTATATTTCTGACCTATTCTGAGAAGGGATTATCATGTCTTCAAGATGGCGAGCCTCCCGACTTCGAACATTGCAAAGCATTTCTTCACCGAGCGCTACGTCTATCAGTCAGTTCACGGATTCCTCATGTAGTGTGTGGGTGTGATTCCGCTCGTCGAAGTGAAGACTGACGGCGCAGTTTTCTCTATTCATTGAAGATAACATGCATGTTGCCATCCTTTGTTTAAGATCATTAGCGTTGATATGAGTGTCCAGACGGAGTGTATATGCTGCGTCACTATTCAGACATGTGAGTAGCAAATAAATCGTACTTGTAAATCAGGTGTAAAAACAGATGACTTGAAAAAACATTCCAAGCCAACCATTCAAACTACAATGTCCTTCAATTACCAAATGAAATGTACATTCAGTTAAAGAATTAATCGTGTGACTCATCATGATAGGAGATGGAGACTTCGATCCGTGATGATGAGGCATATTTCCCAAAAATAGGGGTGGTAAATAAACATTAATTTCCTCCATTAAAAAAATTGCAAGCGTTCTCCGGATTCTCGAATAGAATCCGCAGCGTATGCGGCTGCCTTCCAGTGGGTGTTTCATTCGGGAGCTGGTCGGTACGATGATGATAGTGTGGTCCCTCATCAAATTGTATCAAATCATAAGGAAGTTAACTTCTCTGAAATTCATCAGCATCGAGTATAGAGAGAGAATCCATATTCTATGGACAATCCTCACCATGACAGCGCGCACCGCTTAGCAATGTGCACAGCAGTCGTCCCATGCGTCATTGAATATACTGAAAATCTATTCTTGAGAGAGAAAGGGATACTAAAAAGTAGTCCACCAATGTGGCATTGAAACTGTCCAAGATACATGACTGAAGTGAAGTGGTCGTGCTAAACATCAGGATCACAGGGCTTCTTTGGGACCACACCATTATCACTGTACCAGCTGGTCGTATGGAAAAAGATTGAATCTTCTTTTAATTCGCTGATTGATACTGTCGATAATGTAGCTTGCGTGCACATCTAAACCGTCGTTTGTCAGGCCTACATGCAGGGTTGGCATATTTTTTTTAAATACGAATTTTTGTGGTTTTTTAAATAGGTCAAATGCTTCACTGTATAATTCGGATTTGTGCAAGACATTTGAGGGTACGTTATTGTTACTGATTTCAGTTAATGGGGAAATTATTTGACATCAAATATCAAATCGGATTTTCTGCTTAACCGGCATTTGTTGTCCACCGTGGGAAAATGTGTTATGGATTAATTCGTGCTGTTGTAAATTATTGGGATGATAAAAGATACTAAGATAGTTAAAAATATCACCTGATTGATTCTTATAATAGAAGCTCGATCAAAACCTGTGTCATCTTACTATTTTTCAATTGTTATATTCTGTATGGCCTATTCCTTCTCTTATGTGACACATTCAATACATTTTGCATCAAAAACTCTATTGTGCATTTCAGACCGCAATATCATAGATTGTCTATCAAAGAGATATCATAAATGGGAACTGATTGAAACTGACCAAACCAGCACAATTGATGGTAGAGGAGCAATTACAACAGTTCTGTAGGCTGACATCTGCTGATGAGGTGAGTCTTTAAATTATGTGATTCTTTGCCACTGCATCCGAATGTTTTGGCTTTAGCAACATTGAGTTTTTCTGCTGTTAATCCTTGGAGCATTTCGTAGCATGATGACGACAGCAATCAACAGTTATAATGTATAAATATGTAGGACTATTCTTGTCCCTGCCTCCGAATGTTTTGGCTTTAGCAGCATTGAGTTTTTCTGCTGTTAATCCTTTGAGCATTTCGTAGCATGATGACGACAGCAATCAACAGTTATAATGTATAAATATGTAGGACTATTCTTGTCCCTGCCTCCGAATGTTTTGGCTTTAGCAGCATTGAGTTTTTCTGCTGTTAATCCTTGGAGCATTTCGCAGCAGAATGACTTCGATCAACAATATATTCAATTAATATCAACGGTAAATTTCATCAATGTTTTGCTACGGCGTAGGTCAACTGTAATTTTATCAATAGAATGTGAGCGGTCTGCGAACCCACTTTATGCGTCAAGATCAAACCCACAAGTATTATGATGTGTAAATTATACATGTTATAATTATAATGCAATATATTTACACATCGTTAAACTTAGTTTCATCTTGACTCATTAAGTGGATTCGCAGGATGCTCACATTTTATTGATAAAACTACAGTTCATCTACGATATATGTTGTGGCAAAATATTGGGGCAATGTCTAGAAAACATTCTAAAAATGTTTTAAGATAACATTTTCATAATATTCTCATGTATTGTCATTTGAACATATAACATTTTTTGGAATGTTTTTATAGCAAATTCACGACATTTTCTGAACAGTTTTAGAATGTTTTTTGTTGGGAATTCCCGTAAGAGTTGTGTAAGATAATATCAGAGAGAAATTTGAGATATTTTATTAGAATTTTACCAAATAATTTGCTATTTGCTAAAAATTGGCAAATCATCAGCTATGTTAGATAAATATTTGATAAAATTTTAGTAGAAGTTTAGTAAAATGTTGTCAAGTATTTGCCAAATATTTAACAAAAGCATCTGGTGTGTTCGTCCCGGGTAGTTGAAAAAGTTCCCGCCGCTGCTTATGCCTAGTTTAGAATATATAGCTAAAATGAATCGAAGCACTATGCATAGAAGTAGCTGAGTCACACATTATTTCAGTCACTGAACTTGCCCTTTCATCTGTCATTAAGCTTGTGTACACCCGGCCAACAATGCTACGTAGCACCTACGTAGCAGATGGTAGCATTGGTTGCAGTAGGTAGCGTGTCTGTGCTACGCAACTGCAACGTAGCAGCTACGTAGCATTTTCTTCGGTAGCGAATGCAAGGTAGCGGAACGTAGCAGCTACGTTGATATTTTTCGGTTGCAAATACAAGGTAGCGTGACGTAGCAGCTACGTTGCAATTTGTTCGGTAGCTAATGGAAAGTAGCGAAACGTGGCAGCTACGTAGCAGGTCTAATTTGTCCTAATTGGCATCACATGATGCCAATATTGCGTCACAAATGCTCCTGGGATGTCTTCCTCCTTAGCGGGATGTCCCGGTTGACTTTCTCCCGGTGAAAAGCGATACGATAGTGTCATTATCTACCAAATCGGGAGAGTTTATCACACAGAATTAGATTCATCTACGCGCGCTTCGGTTTCCTAGAAAGGAAGAATTTTATGATTATTCAGCATTCCTATCCTCATTTCCTATTTCCTCCATTTCTGATCATCCTCTTCCTCCCTCCCTCTCTCACTACCTCTCTCTCTCTCACACACACACGCACTCTCTCTCTTCTCTCGCATTATATCATGTACGTGCATACACACCCATATTCGTGAGGCATCATAAATATTGAATGGTCTATGTCTATTTCGCACGACAATATTTTTACATAGGTAACCAATTGTTATTGTCACTTAAATCTCCCAATAATGAAATTCGCATTTCACAAGTATTAAGTTTTGGAATTAAATCGTCTTTTAAATGCTCGAAACTTTTGCAGCTCTGAGTTTTCTATTGGTTTCATCAAGTGATGAGAACCAACAGTTTACATTTAGTAGAGGCTATACTCTACATCCAAAATTTGCGAAAGCGATGTGATTTTGAAAGCTTTTACACAGCCAAGTTCTGTTGTGCAATTTCACCACCGCCCTTCTTGCTTTCATAGACAGCTATTTCATCCCTATCCCAATTTCGGCAGCCCGCACGTCTTTGTTCGCCTTCGCCTGCTGACAGCTACAGATGGAACAGGTAGCATGGATCGATGATGCTGGCGCTTTATCTCCAGCCACACACAAGCGTCAAGCATGGAGAAACTGACATGATTGCGATGCTACGTCAAATATAGCAGACTTCAACATTGAGGACGTTCATTGCGCACGCCACTGCTGCTATCCTTCATCTGTCTGTAGAGACCGCTAGTCTCAGTGTTGCCTACTTTGTCTTCTTCAAATTCTTATTCATCGTGTACAGTATCAAATTTGGTGACACATGCGGATTACGTACAGCCCTCGTCGTGGCAATGGATTCTTCAAACGGAAGCAAAACTTCATCCGATAGATCTGCGATATGGATTTGAAGAAACTTGAATAGCCTACCTAAATGATGCACTGGAAACAAAGAGAAATGGTGCTGTTGGATGCCAGAACAGAATTTCTTTCGAATAAGACAGTCAAAATACATTTGAACTCCATAGACTTCATGAGTACTCCATGACTTGTTGCTTCTTCGTTTATCAACTCCGTGGTTCAAGCTCAAATGCTTCTGTGTGTCGTTTCTTTCATCGCAACAACATGTAAGTTTCAGTACTTAAATTCATATTAAATTGGTTAATGAATGAAATAAGAAATAAAATAAGAATGGAATTTTCGAAACAATTCAGATTCAGATCTATTTCACAAAATTTTGAAGATAGGCTACACATACGCACATTTAGCTTCATACTGTATGTAGTCTGTCTACAACTACATGTATATCGTGATGGCATATACATCGGCAAATGTTGTTCCATGGCCTGATGATAATTTTGCTTTTAAAAGTCTACTTCAATAAGTTTTTACTTAGTTCTCATTTATCATCTAATTACCATTTGTTTTATAGTAGTCCTATTGAAAATTTCCATAATTTTGCATTAATTAATAAGTATAAGCATAATTTTGAGATTTATTATTGTGTATGCACTACAGCACTGTAATTTTGCGCAGATATTCGGCGTATACACATAGGCCTACATCCACTCACATTTAGGCGCACTCACATACTAACAAATATTATCAACTTGAGATGTTGAAGCAAATGTTTTACATTCCGGCATGCAATTTCACATATTCATACCTCTTGTTCTGCTGCATTTTTAGACTGATCAATTTGTGTAGGAGCATCTTCCAAGTAGCATCTGAATATGCTTAACAATCGAGTCCTTCGACAGTCGGCTGTTTCCGGACAATGAAGATATGAAGCTAATCATTCAAAGTAAGTAGGCCTAAAACTTTCGGCGATCATTTGTTTTAATTTCTATTAGTTTCATTATGCATTTGATAATCTCCAATGAAATTTAGATTATGAGACACAGCCTATTTAGACATTAAAATTATTTATTATGATTTAGTGGCTTCTTTATGTCCCTTTGTAATCATTTGAAATACTCTCTTATTTTTAGATTTATTTGCTGTTCAAGCGTTCAGGACATGTGTCCCTTTTTCAGGGGTTAACAAAATCAAGTGGACAAGCAATGAACTCCTGAAGAGCAAATTAATCTATAAATAAGAGAATATTTCAAATGATTACAAAGGGACATAAAGAAGCCACAAAATCACAGTGAATAATTTTGATGTCAAAATATTAAAATATTTCAAATGATTCGCAACGTTTTATACGAAGGGGAATAAAAAAGATATAAAATCATAATGAAGAATTTGCTACCGAGTGAAGGTGAACTATATTACTCGTAAAATTCGAACTCTCCAGCTGTAAACGACTGTGTTGTAATTCTTGTTACAATTGCGTAATCACAATTAATGTAATTAGTAATTGTAATCAATTACATTTCTGATGAGTAATTTATAATCGCAATCAATAACATTTTTAGCCATGTAATTGAGAGGTAATTGCGATTATTTTGCAGTCAGCACAGCTTAACATTCGTTCCTCAAGTTGCTTAAATTACGTGACTCTCCTCGTCAAAAAATGCATTACTATGAGTTGATATGGTTCCACACATCCGGTTATTGATATGGAAAGGTGAAAGCAAAATTCTTCTTCGGGTGTTGTATATTAAAAATAAATAAAATAAATCTCCTGACGTTTCGCCGTCTGGCCTGTTCACAGGAATCAACGTTAAAGAAATTGTCACATTCAGTGCAAGTAGAGTGAAATACAACTCATGTGGATGTTGTGACGTACATGTAGATGACACGCCCGTTTTTAATATACAACACCCGAAGAATAATTTTGCTTTCACCTTTCCATGCATTACTATACTTAAATGTGTAGCCTACCGGGTGTGCAACTACCAGTACTTTTTTCAAAGAAATTTATGACGAAACACAATTCCAAAATCTAAATGAAGTGCCGGTCTTATGATATTCTTTCCCTCTTATCTTAATAACTGAACTGAAAATGCAGATCAGAAAATTACTCCCATCGGAGAAAAGAGAAAAAAACAAAGTTGAAATCTTCAAGTCAATTTAAATCATAGCAGGTAATTGCAAGCATGGCAAAGTCTCCTAGAAGCCAGAAGTCTCGATATCCCAATCCTGTATCTTCAGTTTGAATCGTATAGTATTAGAGTTGTAGGGCGAAAACACTTGGGTGAGAATAAAAAGGTGCTAATTTAATATCAATGCTATATCATCACCTGCTTTTCCGGGGAGCAATTGTAATTAACCTAAGCAAATCTGCCTTGAAAAAGAGGTGGCGTGGAAACGCAGAGTTTAATGCTGACAATTATCTAAAGTAATTATGAATTAATTGAAATGTAATCGAAGAAAAACGGAGTACCGGTAATTTGTAACTGTAATCGATTACATTGATAGAGATGTAATTTGTAATTGCAATCAACTACATTTCATGAGTAATTGACACAAGTCTGCTGCGAATACAACATAATGAATCAGAACACATAAGTATAGAAGGTCGCAAGCAAGGCATAAAAAGTTTTTCCACTACAATTCCTGCTCATAGTATGCACGTTAATTAAATGTTAATCAGGCATTGACATTCTTCAGTAAATTTGTATACTTTCAATACAGAGATCATAGTATGGCATCATAGGGACTTACTGTACTTAACTGCATGCATGATTCGTATGAATAGTATGCTACAGACAGGGTTGGAACCGGCCGACCGATTTTAGTAACGCCGGCCGTTTAATTTAATTAGACTCACGTCGACCGTTGTTGACATTCACTCTAGAATATATTGCTTAGTTAATCATTACAACATCAAGAGCATGCAAATGCAACATAATTTGAAAGTATCCACACGTATGTTTTGTGACATGATTATTACGAACCGTTCCTTAAACATTTAAAAAATGATTACTGGCAACTTGTACATGTTATAGTTCAAACTCCACTTTATCAGTGATGCAGTTTCTAGAATCCTCCTCTATCCTGCATGAATTTCGGAAGGATTGTGTCCTCTTCTCTGCCTTTTTCTCTGAGGATTTTCCTCTTGCATCTCCGCCTTGTTTGAAAGCGACATTATCAATGAATCAATTATCGTCAATCGTTATCATACATTCAGAAAGGATAGTCCTGATAGAAGATAAAATAAAGTCCAGGTTCGTATTGGTAGTGGTGTGACAACTGTGACTATTTTTTTCTCAGGATATTCCAGTTTCATTTGACTAAAGGAACGCAGATCTGTGATTTATAAATTATAATCAATGTCTTTTTTGCATGCTATTATCTAATTTTTACGCACGGTGATCTGCCACAGGTGTCTATATTTGAATAAATGCTTATTCCTACAGGCCTAAATAAGTCGGTCTACATCAAAAAGTAAAAATAATACTGTACATTGTAGTAATAGGATCAGAGAGACCTTGCTGGTGGAAAGATTAAGCAATTTTTTTTCGAGGGCAGGACAACCGCTAAAGAAACTGCTAATACAAATCGGATCATGTGTCGCATCTTCATGTTCATTTGTTCAGTTAGTGTGACTATCATCAGAATTTTCAATTCTAAGTTGTCGTGTTGCTTTTGACTAACCCTGTATCTATAGGCCTATTATGCTTATCTTACAAAAAGTCAGTTGAAATGTGTTATTACGCAGTTGTTTCACATTAAGCAATAAAATCTGCTTTCTGTGTCGAATTTTATATTGATATCACACAGGGTTGGAACAATTACACATTTTTTTCCATCACTATTACAATTACAGTTGTGCTTTTGCAATTACAATTATAACTCTGAAATCAAGATCTTCAATTACAATTGCAAATGCTCGACTATTATTCAATTACAATTGCATGTGTGACTTTGCAATTGCAATTACAATTACTTCAAAAGTTGCAATTAATTACACAATTACATCGATTTTCCGAACAATGTTGGTCAATTATGAGTTGGTTGTCCAAAACGATTTTAAATCTTTGTACATTTGATTTTTAGTATAAGATGCTACAGGTAGGCCTATTTCTAAAAGCGGTGTTAACGCCCATAAAATAGGTTGCGCCATCTCCTCCTATAAGAATCGTCCCATACCCATGCAAAGTCATTCTCCTCCATGTACATTCTTTTATATCAAAGCTAGGTCTCATGTTTGTTAATACGTTGACCTCTCACCTACGGCGTTTACTAGAGATTGGCATAAATTATTAAAGGAAATATTAATGTATAAATTCGAAAATGTTCCTAATATGACATTTTTAATTTTGTGAGTTTTGTTGTAGAGGCTTATTCCAATTATTCGGTAAAACGCGGCACAGAATCAGACCTGTATGTAGGCTATACTTGTGCATGTAGGGATTGTAGGCTACATGGGCATTTATAGGCCTGTATCAACAGTAGTAAGCAAGTGACAAACACTCGACCGGCGCCCCCCCCTCTGGAACGGCAGAGTGTCGTGGTCGGCCGCCGTGGTGCTTCGGGTCTGAGTCCCCCCCCCCTCTGGAACGACAGAGTCTGCCGTGGTGTGCCGGCCAGGTGGGTTCCCGTTCACAACATGTTCGCTGACTCCCCCCCCCCCTCGAAAACGACAGAGTGTGAGACTCGGGTGAATTTTGCTCCGAACGCCAGGTTGACGTGGGCGACCGTCTAGGTTGACGTGGGCGACCGTCCAGGTTGACGTGGGCGACCGTCTAGGTTGTCGTGGATGGTGAAATGGCTGCCAGATTCGGATTCAGCGTAAAATTCTGCATCGGTAGGGTGAGTTTCAAGGCAATCGACGAGAAAAAATTTTTCTTCAAAATTTTAACAGAGTTAGAATTTGGGACGTTTTGGTCTGTAGCGCCCAAACGAAGCATCCGATGAGAAAACGGAGGCCAGATTCGGATTCAGCGTGAAATTCTGCATCGGTATGGTGAGTTTCAAGTCAATCGGAGAGAAAAAATTTTCGCTGACGTCCCCCCCCCTCTGGACAGCTTGCTTCGATTTTGGCTTCTAGTGGACGGATTTTGTCGTGCGATAGCTCGTTTGAAAGCTAAGAGTGAGACAAATTCAGTGAAAGAATCGGCTTGTTCCTATCTGTCTTCGTTTAGATGTGAGACGCCATTTAAGATTTTGGGACATTGGCGAAAAACGACAGAGTTAGAATTTGGGACGTTTTGGGCTGTAGCTTCAAAACGAAGCATCGGATTGGAAAACGGATTTCAGATTTGGAATCAGGGTGAAATTCTCTATCTGTATGGTGAGTTTCAAGTCAATCGGAGAGAAAAAATTTTCAACATTTTTCGAAAAAACGACAGAGTTAGAATTTTTGTGATGGCTGCCTACTGTAGAGCCAAAACGAAGCATCGGATGAGAAAACGGAGGCCAGATTCGGATTCAGCGTGAAATTCTGCATCGGTATGGTGAGTTTCAAGTCAATCGGAGAGAAAAATTTTCGCTGACGTCCCCCCCCTCTGGACAGCTTGCTTCGATTTTGACTTCCAGTGGACGGATTTTGTCGTGCGATAGCTCGTTTGAAAGCTAAGAGTGAGACAAATTCAGTGAAAGAATCGGCTTGTTCCTATCTGTCTTCGTTCAAAAGTTAGAGCGGTTACAAGATTTTAGGTCGGAGCTCGCTTACCTGAAAAAATCCTAAGTGTCAGAGTGACTTTGTATGGGTAAAAATTTGAAAATTTTCCAAAGTGTGGAATTTCGACCTGGGACCGTCACCAAAACATTTTTCATCAAATTCTGAAATTTCACTGACGTCCCCCCCCCCCTCTGGACAGCTTGCTTCGATTTTGACTTCCAGTGGACGGATTTTGTCGTGCGATAGCTCGTTTGAAAGCTAAGAGTGAGACAAATTCAGTGAAAGAATCGGCTTGTTCCTATCTGTCTTCGTTCAAAAGTTAGAGCGGTTACAAGATTTTAGGTCGGAGCTCGCTTACCTGAAAAAATCCTAAGTGTCAGAGTGACTTTGTATGGGTAAAAATTTGAAAATTTTCCAAAGTGTGGAATTTCGACCTGGGACCGTCACCAAAACATTTTTCATCAAATTCTGAAATTTCACTGACGTCCCCCCCCCCTCTGGACAGCTTGCTTCGATTTTGACTTCCAGTGGACCGATTTTGTCGTGCGATAGCTCGTTTGAAAGCTAAGAGTGAGACAAATTCAGTGAAAGAATCGGCTTGTTCCTATCTGTCTTCGTTCAAAAGTTAGAGCGGTTACAAGATTTTAGGTCGGAGCTCGCTTACCTGAAAAAATCCTAAGTGTCAGAGTGACTTTGTATGGGTAAAAATTTGAAAATTTTCCAAAGTGTGGAATTTCGACCTGGGACCGTCACCAAAACATTTTTCATCAAATTCTGAAATTTCAATGACGTCCCCCCCCCTCTTATCGATTGCATATTCACAGGGTATATAAGAACGGGATCGGGAGAGGAATTTCACTAAGTTGAGAAACTGACTACAGGTAAGTCGTTTCTCTTGAGGTCCGATATCGGACTTCTGACTTTACATTGCTGATATCAGCTAAGGTGTCAGACTTATAGGTTAGTCAGTATAGCATGACTGACCATTTGATGATAGTAGGCCGAAATCTTCAAACGGCTATAACTTTGCTTCTACAGGTCCTTTAGACTTGATTCAAAAAACATTCGACAGCGTTTGCTATGCAGACTACTTATAAACGTTTTATGAGTAGTACTAAAATACTGAAAAATTTAAATTCATATTTAATGATAATAATTAAAGTTTTTGAATAAAAAGCAGTCGTTTATGAGTCTCTGTGACTTGGGTCGTTTCCTCTTGTAAATAACTCCACCGGTTTTCATGTCAAAACTGGGGCCCGGATACCAACACAGTGATATGACGCACGCTCTGTCCGATCGAGGTTGGATTTGTGGGTCGAGGCCTTGGAGCTGGGATAAGATCCCCTCTGAGTAATGCCTGTAACGGATTCAAGAGCTTAACACCCAAACGGTTGCTGACTTGCTATCAAATGTTTGGTGACTTAGTCTTTCAATGCATATCAGCAAGTAGTATCCTATAAACACTTGCTATCAAATTTTACTCTATCTTTACAGAATTATCATGACAAAACCGAGTAATGCCAAGATGTTGGTGGGCAAGTGTAGTTGTGGCAAGATTGCTAGAGGTAGCGAACTGAAGAAACATTTAAAAGAAAAAGAGGGGACGATGGGCCATGAGAGGAAAGTGATGTTGAGGTTGTGTGTGTCTTGTCGGAAATGTGTGATGGGGGATGAGAAGGAATTTATGAAGGCGCATTTGCAGTGTGAGAGTGGGAACATCGGAGAGAAGGGGTTCAAGGCATGGTTTGAGGGAGAGTTGTTGGAGAGGGAAGAGGTGAGAAAGGCGGTGGCAACGATTCAGGACGTGATTGGGGAGAAAGTGGTGAGGAATGCGAGTGATGTGATTTCGAGTGATGGGAGTTCGAATGAGGAAGTTGAGTTGAGAGCGAATATGAAGAAGAAGGATGATGTTGATTTGGATGCGGTGATGGAAGATTTGTTTGGGGACATAGCGGATTTGAAGGAAGAGTGGGAGGGGAGGAAGTGGCTAAGCCGATGGCAGCGTCATCGCCACGGCAGCAAGAGGCGTATGACACGGAGGTATTTATGAGAATGAAGGATCGTGTGATGGCTTTGGAAAGTAATAATAGAAAAGTTTTGAAGGAGAATGAAGAGCTGAAGGTGAAGGTTGAGGGGTATAGGGCAACGAGGGAAGAGTTGGAGAGCTTGAGAAAGAAGGAGAAGGAATGGATGGCGGAAAGGAGCGAGTTGATGAGGAAGGCAGGTTTGGTGGAGAGTTTGCAGGCGAGTGTGTCGAGGAAGGATGAAGAGATAGAGCGGATGCGAAGCGTGGTGAAGGAGACGGAGGAGGTGAAGGTTATTAATAAGATGTTGACGGATGAAGTGGAGCGACTGCATGAGCGTTTGAAGTGTCGAAAAAGGAGAGTGTATGAAGTCCATCTTCCCCTCTTTGAGAATAATGTATGCGACGCCCCAACCATCACGGATGATCCCAACGTGACCCAGCAGTGTTATGAGGGCGACGGAGTCCGATGTCTCCACATGAGTATGGACGTTACCGGTCAGCTTGAAGACTTCGTCGTCCGAAAAGTTCGGAAGAAAGTTCCCAGTAAGCTTCCTCAACATGATCATTTTTGTAGCTCATCTAATCTCCTATTCTTTTTCTTTCAGAGTTTTTGCAGAAGTGAGAGGAGTGTCGGTGGACGGAGAACGACCCATGGGCTCTTTTAAGGGCCAACCTTCTAATGCAGCTAAAGCGGTCGCAAGCCCGCCACATATCCTCGGATATGGAATGCAGAGGGGAAGAAAAATAATGAATGGAATGAAATGGGAGGACACTCACGCGCCACACGCAACATAACACACTTCTCTCTTCCGTAGTCTAACAAGCTCTTTACACATGGATCGCAGTCGATTGCTATCCCTGTATCAGAAGTGTAAGCTATCTTAATTTTATTTGACACTATTTCATCTATCATCATCGTCCATATGAAATGTTTTAAGATTTACAAGTTAGACTAAGCGTGCTACTATTTCCAAATGAAAATGTATACATGGTTAAATCATCCACTGAAGCCCCATTCAAGTACGTCAGTATGAAAGCAAAGATAATATGAAGTAAAAATTTATTATGGCATGTATTTCAAAAGGTCTTCATCGTCAATATCGTCCCAGAGTCTGGCTTCACATAGATAACAAAAACAGTTCAGTTGCTTTAATCGTTCTTCCACTGCGAGCCTCACTTTATCAATATACTCCCACTCTGCCATAGTTCGTGGCTGGGAGTTAGGGGTGTACCACTCCCATAATTGGTGGAGAAATTTCGTGCTGGTGATCTCCATCACATCGTCAGTATCGTACTGGAGATACTTCCACCTCACGCCTGTTAAGTCGGGACACTCCTTCTCACATACACTCTCCTCTTCCTCGTCCGCTGGTAATGACAACTTTCGTATATTGTCCAGTCGGTACACCTTCTCCACCTTCGCCTTTCTTGGTGCATTTGGTGTAACGAGCGCCTTTGGTGTTGAGCATGGAGAAGAGAATTTTGTGTTTGATGTTGTTGGAGGGCTTGTCATGTTGACTGTGAGTAATGACTTTGAAATGTTTTCTAATTCTTAAGTATACACAAGCAGCCAATCAGAATGAACATCCAATGAATGAAGAGAATGAAAGTATATAAGCAAAGTGACATCCGTATCATTTCACTCTGTCTTTGAGACGCATAAGTGAACTGTTCTCTGACGAATTCTGTATTTGAGGCGTACAAGTGAACTGCTCTTTAGTGAATTCCAAATTTGAGTGAAGTCTCTATCTTGTTGAAGTATCAAGCTTAAACATAATTTCGTTCAAATGGTAAGTTGAAAATTTCCTCTCTCATCTCCCTCAAACGTGTGGCTAATAGCATCTTCCTCAATTTCAGGCATCAACTTCATCACCAACACCCTCCCTTCTCGAGGAAAGTTTAGAGTTGTTGAGTCAAGGTAGGTTGTAACAATACACTGAGACTTGAACAGAGATGAAAGAATGATTTCTCTTTCAGGTGATACCAGTTCCATGTCAACATTATCACGGGAATGCGACGATCGGCAATGTGCTGACTGTGGACACATCTTCACGAGGAAGCGTGATCTCATCCGACACATCAAGCGAGGTGTTTGTAGACCTAAGCCGGCATCAATCTCCGAAGGTAGGGATGATTCTGTTAACGATGTCTCCTTTTCTTGCGATTTATGCATTCAGTCTTTCGAGACACGTTTTGAACTATCTTCGCACAGACTTCAACATACACACACGAACGATACCTACACCAACGGTACCTCCTCTATCCGACTCACTGAGGTGTCCATAAATAATTTAGTGAGTAACTACCAGATGGACTCCTCAGAAACCATTGCTAACTTTGAGGAATGGTTTCATCAAAATTCATCATTGATAGAAGCGCTCTTCAACAATTTAGACAATTTTAGAATGAAGGCGCTCATCTATCTTAAAATAAAATATGTAAAAATCGACCACCATACTGGACAAATAATAGAGAGGTTGGAGTTTCACATACCCTCCTCTCCTGCAACCGAAGTTGTAGACTGTGAGTCTTGGATAAATTTTCATATCCAAGGGTTAAAATTAAATATAGATAAATTTAACGAGCGTGATAGTGGACTCGTTTTTGATGGTATTGAGACCGCCATGATTAAAATCAGTTTATTAGGAAATCATAGTGGTCGAGGCTCCTTTAAACTTCCGAAAAATTTAAGAAATAAAGCAGCAGTCATTTCTGTAGATTGCGAATCGCAATGTTTTAAGTATGCCGTCCTCTCCATTCTCCACTATAATGATGTGCAGAATAGTCGATACCGCAAGAGTAAGTATCAACAGTGGGAGAATGAATTAAACTTCGATGACTGTAATAGTGACGGTATGAAAATTAAAGATATAGAAAAATTTGAAAAATTGAACAACATCAAAATAGTTCTCCATGTTTGGGAAAAGGGATTGAAGGGTGTGCGCTACAACTCGCGTTCGAGTTGTTATGAACGTACAGTAAACCTGTTATTAGTAAAACAGGATGATAGTGAGGAATGGCACTACTGCGGTATTCCCAAAATCTCTCGCTTATACCACCACTTAGAAAACTCTAGTAGAGAGTTATATTACTGCGACAGATGTATTCGCCACTTTAGGAGGAAAACTAAATTTGAAACTCATTACGAATGGTGTAAGCAAGGTAAACTGCAAATGGAGCGCATGCCCAAAGATAAGGAGTTTTCATATAGAGAGAATGGCGATGAACTTAGTCCTCTTCGTGTCATCTATGCTGACATCGAATGTTATATCGATGATAACATCCATCGACCAGCAGCCATTTCCTGCTATGAAGTATGGCATGATCACTTTAGGAGTAGGCAAAATAAAATGCGCGTCTGGCAAGGTGAGGATTGTATTTACCAATTCCTACAATTCCTCGAACAGGCTGTAAAATTTCAACAAAAACATGATGGTGAACTCTATCGCAGATCATTGCATATGACAGCAGATGATCAAGCAAAATTTGATAGTTGCAACATTTGCCCCAAATGTAGGAAAACATTTGACGATGATAAGATTAAGAAAGTGCGCGACCATGATCACATCAATGGTAAATTTAGAAACGCACTCTGTTCAAAATGTAATTTTTCACTTAGGATGAAACGGCGTACATTACCCGTCATTTTCCATAATTTCAAGGGCTACGACAGCCATATGATAATAAAAGGAGGTTTAGGTCAAATGAAAGAGTGGAAGCTTGATGTAATAGCGCAAACGAGAGAGAAGTTTATGGCCATGACAGCAAAAGTGCCTGTCGATAAAACTAAAGAAAATAAGACGGTCTATTTTGATATAAAATTTTTAGATTCCTACCAATTTATGACTGCATCACTGGCCTCTCTCGTGCAAAATCTAAAGTCTCTTCCACTAACACAAAATCTTAAGAAACAATACCCAAATCTAACCGATGAAGTCATCACACGGAAAGGAGTCTTTCCATATGCATATTTTGATGCGATTAGTAAACTCGGCGAGACTTCTCTTCCGCCCATAGATAAATTTAAAAATGATTTGACCGGCGCAGAATGTAAGACCGAAGATTATGATCATGCACAAGATGCATGGATAAAATTTGACTGCCATACATTTGGTGAATATATGATTGCCTACCTTAAGTTAGATGTATTTTTGCTGGCTGATGTATTTCAGGAGTTTCGACGAGTGGCATTAGAAGAAGATAAGTTAGATCCCGTCCACTTTGTCAGTCTGCCAGCCATGTCATTTAAGTCTGCTTTTAAAATGACTGGTGAGACCATTCATCTCTTACAAGATCCAGAGATGTATAATTTATTTGAGCGAGGAATTCGCGGTGGTCTCACATTTGTAAATAAACATAGGTTAAAATCTGAAACAGTAGGCAATGACCAGACTCATCTGAAGTATTATGACCAAAATAATTTGTATGGTAGTTCATTATCCAAACCGCTACCTCACTCTGAGTTTAGCTGGTTAGATGATAGTGATATTCAACATTTCTCCAACCCTTCTAACATACTAGCAATTCCAGATGAAGGTGATTGGGGATATTATTTTGAGATAGATCTAACCTATCCAAATAATATTAAACATAAAACCGTAGATTTTCCACTCGCACCCGAATCAGGTGAAGTGAGTAAAGATATGTTTTCCGACTTTATGAAACAATTTCATAAAGATTTAGAATCATGTGGACAACCCGACTATAAGCCTTGTCGCAAACTTTTACTCACCCAGAATGATAAAGAAAACTATCTAGACCACTTTAGCATCTTAAAATTTTATTTAGAAATTGGTATGATTTTAAAAAGAGTTCACCGCATTATTAAATTTAGACAGAAAGCCTTCCTCAAACCATATATTGATAGCAACAGCCAGAAACGTGCACTAGCCCAAAATAATTTTGAAAAAGATTTTTATAAATATAAGAACAACAGTCTATTTGGTAAGACGATGGAGGATGTTAGAAAGCGCGTAAACTACAAACTAGTTAATGATGATCAAAAGTATCACAAATTGACCTCATCACCTCTATTCATCGATAGAGACATTATCGATGAGGACCTTATAGGTGTTAAAATGATAAAATCTGAAGTTGAGTTGTGCAAACCCATCTATATTGGTCAAGCTGTACTAGATTACTCTAAGCTTGAAATGTACCAACTCTTTTATAAAATACTAAAACCATGTCCTCTCGTAAAAGAGGTTCGTTTGTTGGGTGGTGATACAGATAGTTTCTTCTTAGGTATTACCACTCAAAAAGATTTAAATTTCAATGAAGTAGGAAAATCTTTAGAAAGATATTTTGATACATCAAATTATCCTGCTGATCATCCACTCTACTCCATCAAAAATAAGGCAAAACTTGGCTGCTTTAAGGATGAAACAGCAGGGAAGGAAATAGATGAAATGATTCTCCTCCGTCCAAAAATGTACAGTATGAAATTAAAGGATAGTGATGATAGCATTAAGCGCGCTAAAGGCATATCAAAATCCATTGTGCAAAATATGAAACATAAGAATTTCAGGAAAGCCTATAGAAATAAAAATATAACGTTTGTCAATATGACAATCTTAAAATCTAAGTCGCATGAGATCAAAACTCATACTTTTAGGAAACGGGCGCTTTGAGCATGGGAGGATAAGAGGTGCTGGTTAGAACACAACATATCTCTTCCACATGGACATCCTGACACAAACATACCACCACCCAAAAGAATTAAACTCACACTACCACATTCAGAGAACAAGAACAAAAGAAACACAAAACCATAGACCACAAAATAAAGATAAAAAAAAAAAACAAAAAAAACCAAAAACAAAAATAGACTAATAAAAAGAAAAACCAAACCCACAAACCCACACCTCCCCCCCAACCACCCCACCCCCGGGGTGGTGAGGTTGGTAAGGGGGGGGGGGGGGGGGGGTGGGGGGGTGTGGGGTTGGGGGGGGGGTTGTGGGGGGAGTGTGGTGTTTTGGGGGTTTGGGGGGGGGTTTGTGTGGTGAATGTTTTGTTGGGTGGTGTGGGGTGGGGTGTTTGGGGGAGGGGGGGTGGGGGGGGGTGGGTGGGGGGGTGTTGTTGGGGGTGTAGGTGGGTAGGGGGGGGGGGTGGATGACCATGATCCTATATACCAATCAAGCTTCGCAATGATTACTTAGTAGTGAAGGGTTGTGGGTGAGGGGGGGATATGATGGGGGGGGGGGAGGGTGGGGGTAGGATTATGAATGTTGGGGTGTTAGAGTTGTGTTGAGAGTGTGGTATTGGGGGAGGGGAGGTTGTCAAAAGTAATATTTATTGATTGCGGTCTAAAATAAAATCATGGTATACTAAAACCACTTCATATCTCTCACCATGCATTCTAATTTCCCTCATATGATTTATTTGATAATCTAGAAATAATTACACCATGTCATTTCACCTGTTGGTCATTCTAGGTAGTCATGTGCAAAGAAGAAATATAAGCTATTAAAAAAAATCATAATATAACAAAAGTTGTCCTCTCATAGAATTCATTCCCATGCTTATATATAATTCCCCATTCACGTATCTACACCTTCTCTCGTTCGTTCGAAAAATTTTCAAATATTTTTTTTTTTCCTTTTATCTTCTGGAGATAAAGTTTCATTATTCCATATTCTTGTGGATTTACATTTCTTAATATAAAACATTTAACATAATATCTATTACCTAAAAACTGATGAGAAACATCCACAAAACTCCACACCACTAATTCCAGATTCAAAAAAAAATAATTTAATCATATGTATTATTCTTTATAATGTTAAGTATAACATTTTGTATGTTTTAATCCTGCTAACCATGTTAAAAAAAACCTGGTGTAGGAATAACAATAAAATACAAAAAATAAATAAAACAGCAATGGAATCTATATTATTTATATCTATAGACTCTCGTAATATTCTAAAACAGCATATCAACGAAAAGCCATCACGAAAGTTTTTCAAAAAAGATCCAGCTAGTATTAAATACAAATCTATTCTGTAGGATATTTCACATAGTATAATCGAATACATTGTTTTAAAAACAATTTAAAAACTTCTCTACCAAACTTTAAAACTCTCTCCAATATTCTTTTTCTTTCATTCTTTTTCTCTTCTTTCCAGCTTCTTCTCTTCCTTCTCTCTTCTGCATAGTCTTTTTTTCGGTTCAGATAAATTTTTTGATTGTTTTAAAAAAATTTAAAAAAAAAAAAAAATGTTGATTTCAAAATTTTAAGATAATTATATATTGAGGAAAGTTAGTTCTGTGTTTCTATTTCTTCTTTTAATCATTTTCTTCCTTTTCGTTCTTCTTGTTCTTTTTATCATACTTCCATACTTTTAATTCAAACAAGAAAGACGAAAAAAATTAATTAAAAAATCTAAAACTCCAGTATATTATTTACTCACAACATGAAACTATAACAAACGGAAATATTTCACCTTAAACCCGCTGAAATACCGCAAAATCCAAACACAAAACCACAACATAAAAACCAAATATCTCCCCGACAACCCCAATACCCCCCAAGAAACCGACAAAACCCCCTACCCCCGAAAAACCCCAACCCAACCACCGCATACAGCGACCCCCCACCCACACGCCCACACCCCAGAATCCCCAGCCCCCACTCAGCCCCCCCCACCCAAACGCCCCCCCCCATCCACCAACCCAACCCCACACCCAACCACCTAAGGGCTACCCAATCTAGATGATTAGGAAGGGAAAACAATATCATCTTCACTACTACTCCATCATTTTGTAAAAAACCAAACATCGTACAATACATAGAATGTTGATGTAATATTAATACCTTTAATTTACTTCCCAGATGTGAAAATAAAACTTCAATACTAGATGGAAAACAATATTTTAGAACCAAAATATAAAAAACAAGGACCCAAAACTATATTACCAAAAAACTTCGCCTTACCATATACGCTACCAAAACGCATATTAATAAATTAATAATGATAAATATTACGTATATAAATTTTCTTATTAAGTGCTTGCAGATAAACAGTAAAACAGAACCTCCGGTGGCGCAATCTAATAACATCAAGGTAAATATATAATGAGCAGGGGGAGTTGCCATAGGGGTTGATGCAGCAATGATACAGGGATATTGGGAGCGAGGCATTGAATGAAGTTGACCTGTATATCACAATGGCAGTGCTAGGAGATAAGACCACAGTTTCAACATGGCAGATGAGGAGTGATGGGCAAAAGTGAGCAGGTCGCATATACTGGTGCCTTAGAATATGTAACAGTGCTCTGCGTTTAAGTGCTATAAAGCAAGAGTGGCCAAGGTGCTATTTAAGTGAAGCTAAGTGCTTGAATGTGGGTCTGTGGAGCTTTTGGGGGTAGCACCTGGTCTGTGCTAGAGTGCTGTTTCAAACACCTCCTATCACCAACGCCAGCACACAACGTCCGGCAACCCAAGAGACGTAAAGTCGGACGGGGTATCGCATGGATCCCAGGCCGCCGCCCCACATGATGCATACGGGCAATGTATTGAATGCCAGTGAAGCTTCTTGGGGATCAAGCAACGGAGATGAGGATACATGGAGAACATGGTTGGAAATCGCGTTTATTTTACGCGCATGAAGTTTGATCATGACATAAAAATTCATCTGGCAAGAAGCATTGGGGGTGGGGGACTTCACAAGAATAGGCTTTCCAGGATACCTTATTTACTCTTATAGGAGTGGGGAAGCATCAACGAATGAGGTGAGGACCAAATGCATAGATCTTTTAACATGAGAAAATGCATGGGGATCTTATAAGAAATTCCCAAATCATAAATATGGGCGAAAATTCAAAGATTCCAATTTTATAGCGCAAGCTACAGTGATCTAATTACTATTTAATTGCGCAACGAATGGGGCGTACAGAAAGTTGCTCTCAAGGGGAAACATACATATTTTTAGGTTTTTATAATTTCTTTCCATTTAATATTATTTTTTTTTTATAATATTATTACATATTAGTTTTTATTTTTTAAAAAATATATTACTATAATATTTAAATCTTATTCTAATTTATTTTATTTTATATATTTATTTGTTATATTTTTACAATTTTATTATTATTTTTTTATTTATTACATTTTATTTATTTATATATTTTTTTTATTTTTTTATATTATTACTAATCAATGTATTAGATCCATTAAATTAAAACCAATATGATGTGAAGACAAAGAAAATAATAAAATAAAAATAAGAGAAGAAAAAAATAATATATTACATATTAAAAACAATCTAAATTCAAACATTAATTTATATTATTTGTTAAAACAATATAAACCCGTAAGATCCTCCAATAGAAAATAAAACAAACAAAAAAAAAAAATAAATACCAAAAAATTTAACTAGATAACAAAAACAAACAACGAAAAAAAAAAAACAAAAACCAAAAAAATAATATCAAAAAGAAACCAAAAAAAAAAAATAAAAAACCAAAAAAAAACGACAACACACTCAAAAATAATACCCAAAAACAAAAAGACAAAAAAAAGAGAACAAAAAAATAAAACAATATATGTACATAACTTCAGTATCATAAACGAAAAAATTAACATTATAAAATTTAACAACGACAAAACAAAAATAAAAAAAACCGAACAAACCAAACAAAAAAAAAACAAAACCCATATATAAAATATAACATTATACCATTATCTAACTTTTATTACCCCAATTGAACGCGGTCTAAGGAAACGGGGTAGCATAGAGAGATGACAGCCTAGCAGAAAGCAGGGTGCGACCCTATGTAGAAGACGCCGGAGAACTTAGTGACGGGACGATACGGCGGCATGCCCCGTAGTTATTCACTACATAAAAAGCCCCCTTGACTGGGCAGAGCCTGTGCGCTGCACACTGTGTTCGCTCTCCGCGCTTGCGCTCGTGCTCTGCTAGGACGCTCTCGCTACGCTTCGTGTCGCTTTTCTTCGCTTGCTCGCTCCGCCGTCGGCTTCCTTCGATTGCTTCGCTGCTTCTCGGTTTCTCGCTGCACTTTCGCTGCTTGTTTGCGGGGTTAGTCGCCGCTGTGAGCTTTTGCGTATTCATCGGCTGGCTACTTCCGCGCTGGCTTCATTCGCTCGCTTTCGGCTCTGCTGCTGTCGTCCGGCTGTCGCTTCTCGCTCTTCTCTCGCTGTCGCTTGAGCTTTCGTGTCGCTTGCAGCTTGTTTTCGTTTCCGTCGTACGCTCGCTGCCTCGGGATCGCTTGCTGCTGCTGCTGCTTCTGCTGCTTGCCTCTAAATCAAAGATAATCTACGTAACTAATCTATAATACCTAATCTAATCTCATCTCTAACCTTTTATTTAAACCTAAATTATTTTGTTTTATAATATTTAATGACTTTTATTTATTTATTATACTTTGTTTTAATATTTCCCATATTTAGCTTTTTCTTTTTTATTATTTGAAAAACCATTAATTTTATACTTTTAGCCTCATTTCTTTTTTTTGCCATTATGTATTTTATTTTTTTTTATTTTTTTTATATTATATTTTTTTTATATTTTTTATATTTTTTTTTCATTTTTATTAATAAAACCTAACAAAAGAACAAAAAACAAAATAACAGACGAACAACAAAAAAAAAACACCAAAAAAAAAAAAAAAAATAAAAAAAAAAAAAAAAAAAAGTAGCTCACGGACGTCGAGGCAGCCACCCCCAACCAGTCAACCCCCACACAAACCACGCAAAACCCCATCCAACTCACTCCCACCACCCCCCATCATCATATTAACCAATGCCCTCACAGACATCCGAACACACGCTGACTATCCCGCACCCCGACCACAGAGACCTCTAGGGAATAAAAAGAAACACAACCAACCCCAACAGTAGTAAAATTATATGAATTTTAGTAGTAATTAGGTTAAAACCGACCGCCAACACTCAAATTAATTAATAATATTAATTAAAAATGTTTAAATTTGATTTATACTCATTATATTCCTTTTTTTTTATTCTTTTTTTTTTTTTTTTTATTCTTTTCCTTTCTTTTGTTTTTTTTTTTTTTTTTTTTTTCTTTTTTTTTTTTTTTTCTGTTCCTTTTTTTTAATTCTTTTCCTTTTTCTTTTTTTTTTTTTTTTTTTTTTCTTTTTTTTTTTTTTTTTTTTTTTTTTTTCTCAATTTTTTTTCTTTTTTTTAATTTTCTTTTTTTTTTTCGTATTATAATAAGTGAAGGATAATTGGTGCAAAAAATCAAAAATCAGACACAACAATCAAACACATCACAATCATAAAAATCACACATAAAAAAATCCACATCTCCAAATAAATCATACGAAACGGAAAAAATAAAAAGAAATCACAAAAAAAACATCATAATCAACACAATCAACACAACAAATCAAAATCAAAAAAAATCACACGAAAAACATATCAATCGGTAATGGATTATATGTGGGGTTTATTTTTTTGTTTCCAGAAAATCACAATTCAAATTCACAAGCAATAGTGGAAAGAAAAAAAAAAAAAAAAACGAAAAAGAAGAAAAAAGAAATTGAAGCAAAGATGTATATGTTAAATAGACCATAACTACAGAGAGAAATTCGCAATGTTCTTCTTTTCATTATTTCAGCTTCTTTTCTTATTATCTCTCTTACGTGTACCCTTTTTTTCTTCTACTTTGCTGCCTTGCTGTGTAACGGAGGACTGTTAAACTACCTTACTGACTTTCTTTGTAAAAATAATAAAACATTTCCTCTTCTTCTCTTATCTTTTCTGCTACTTCTTTCATTCCGAAAAATGCTATCTGAAAAAAACTAGCTGAACTGAACTATCTTCCTTGCAACTCTCACATGAATCTCCCTTCACAAACCCCCAACCCTTCAAATCATCAATCCATCAAACATCACAATCTGTCCTGTCCCCCCTCAACCGCTTTAACTTTCGCGAACTATCCTTCTACGTTCATCAGAGTCACACCATCTTCATCTTCCTTTCACGCATCTTCCCGGCACAATCTTCACTTCACCAAACGGGTGGGATTGTTTGACTTCTACAGTATTAAATGAATTATACAAATAGAAATATCTGATATTATACGCAGGAGTGACCAAACGACCCCACCCCAAAAGAGGGTACCAAGCAACGAGGTGAAACCCAACACTCCAGGAAATTGAAGTGTACCCTCAGAAGAACCGACCACCCCCCCCCCACCTCCAGACCGACCGACTCCCGTAGACCAAATGGCAGCCCAGCAAGGGACCCTCGTATAGCCAACACCTCACCACAAATAGAAAAAACCCCTGCCCCGGATTGCTATAAATCGACCCAATCTCGCCCCCATTCATACCGTCCCCAGATACAAATAATAAAAATGCCCCAACATGTTCCCCAGAAAAAAAACCCACGGCAACAAACAAGGTTTTTGGTTTTTTATTAGTTAATATATTGATTATATTAAGGATATGTGGTTCAAAACCATAAAAGGAAAGAACCGACCCACTATAAAATAAAATACTTATCGTTTTTCCTTAATTTACCTACTACCACCACAGCAACCCTAAACCCCTCTCCAATCTATATACGAACCATATAGAGTACCAAGCGAAAAGGCCCTGTGGTTTATTTTGTTTTATTCATTTTTTTATATTTTTTTTTTTTTTTTTACAGTTTTTTTTTTTTTGTATAATTATAAAATATACCCAACTTAACCCCCCCAACCCCGAACCACCGCGCCCCCACCGCCCGGCGCGCGTCGCCGGCGGACCGGCCCCCCGCCTCGCTCTCCGGGCTGTGGAGACACCGCCGCCTGTCTTGTAAACACCGGCCAAAGAAACGCAACAGGGATGCCAAACGCCAACCTGTAGAACACCAAGTGTGGCGAAGGCGGGGCACTCTCCCCCAAAGGAAAGTGACCCAGAACGCCCAACCACGGCAGACACCCACCAATGTGCAAAACACCCCGCGCAAGTGCCACAGCGCAAACCAACAATTGCAGAATATGAGAACACCAGAGGGGAAAACAAAATTAGCGGGCCCAGCAAGATGGGCCCCACTGTAGCCCGCGGGCGCAAAAACACCCCCCTGCCCAACACAAGAAAAAATAACAAAAAAAACTCCACTTTAACGGCGGGGCCCATTGCGTCGTCGCCTTAGCACCTACAAAAAACCGAAAACAAACACACTCACCAAACCCACGGGAAGGCACGCAAAAAAAGACACAAAAATATGACCCCAACCCCGCCCCCGCGAACACGCCACACACGGGCGACGATCAGTCGGGCAGGGCAGGCCCCGGGCATCAACCCCCCCGACGCCCCCCACCGCACAGCCCTTGATTAGGGGAATCCAACCTTTTAGGTGTGAAGACCGTGAGAAAGCGGCAGGAGCGACCCGCCTACTGCACCGCGGTCGGTCGCTCTATCG